>JAEAOA010000564.1:1335000-1680000 GCA_016746295.1 Potamilus streckersoni
CTTGATACATAAGCCAGTCAGATTCTAATTCATAAATATTCTCTAAATGTATGCATATGAAAGAAAAGCATTGGATCTTACCAGATGGTCTATTTTACCGTATTTGTTACAACCTATTTTTAGTTCATTTATGCTATATTGTGAATATATTCAAAAATAGAATTCTCCATCAGTACCATTACTGTTACAATTAAACTTTGAGTTATTTCAGATCACATGACAGCTTTGCTTTAAATATTGTAGTATCATATCAACAGGCTAAACAGCGTGCAATTTGTTAGAAATCAGTTTGATTTAACTTACCATACGAATTGGTTGACACTTCCATACTTTGTGGAACTTTTGTTTAAAATAACAATATTATAAGCAGACCTGAATCCATACAGATTTTGCCATGCAATATTCCACCTAGTACGATTCATTGCCATGCAATATTCCATAACGTTTGATTCATTGCCATGCAATATTCCACAAAGTTTGATTCATTGCCATACAATATTCCACCAAATACGATCCATTGCCATGTTATATTCCACCAAGTATTATTCATTGCCATGCAATATTCCACCAAGTATGATCCATTTCCATGTTATATTCAACCGAGTATGATTCATTGCCATACAATATTCCACCAACTACGATTCATTGCTATGCAATATTTCACCACGTTCGATTCATTGCCATGCAATATTCCACCAAGTATGATTCATTGCCATACAATATCCCACCAAGTACGATCCATTGTCATGTTATATTCCACCAAGTATGATTCATTGCCATGCAATATTCCACCAAGTACGATTCATTGTCATGTTATATTCCACCAAGTATGATTCATTGCCGTGCAATATTCCACCAAGTACGATTCATTGTCATGTTATATTCCACCAAGTATGATTCATTGCCGTGCAATATTCCACCAAGTATGATTCATTGCCGTGTTATATTCCACCAAGTATGATTCATTGCCGTGCAATATTCCACCAAGTACGATTCATTGTCGTGCAATATTCCACCCAGTATGATTCATTGCCGTGCAATATTCCACCAAGTACGATTCATTGCAGCAGTATTCTGCTCACAATATGTTTATTCTACAACAGTATGCTTATAATATTCACATTGAGCAATATTGCCATTTTACATTATTATACTTACAATATTCCCAATTTACAATATTCTCTTTTACAGTATTTATATTTGGTAATATTCACATTTAAATATATTCCCATTTTACAATATTCAAATTTAAAACAATCACATTTTAAATGATTGGCATTTTGAAATATTTCCATTGTAAAATATTCAAATTTTTTAATATTCACGTTTGATTCTCATTTTGCAAATGTCACATTTTATAATATTCACATTTTACAATATTCGCATTTTACAATATTCGCATTTTACAATATTCGCATTTGCAAACTTTACAAAGTTTTGGTAACTCGATATCATGCCAATAATTTTTTCAAAGCTGCCCAAGTTGACAAAAGTCATTCCTTGATGGATCCCTAATTGTAAATATGCATGTGTACTAATGACCTGCAATATATAATCCACTTTTGTTTTACTGAATCAATTAAAATAAATTGCGCAAATATTTTTGCATGGCATAATATAAAAGTAAAACAATTAGTCAACTGTATTTTTATTTAAGCCAAATTAAACAGAAATTAGACTCGTCTACAAATCACATTCATTCTCGTTTTTGTGATTTTTTTGTTCTAATCCAGTAAAGCAGGAACTGTCAAAGTGAATTGCGCTCTCACATATGGAACCGTAACGAACTTGAATGATTTCATAATCTGCCAAGTATTCTCAATAGGCTATATTTTTAACTAAATTAATTCTGCCTTACGATTTCAAACAAAATTCATATTTTTGGTTTACTAAATTAAACATTTTCGCTGTAGGAAATCCACCTTTCAGTGATATAAAAGGTTTGAGTAGAAGAAAAAAAAACAGGATTAAAAATTACACATAACAACGCCTGTTTTAGGTTTCTGGAGCGTTCTATTTGGCGTGACTACGTTTAACCAACCTGACGATAATGTGTCTCTGGAATATTATTTTTCTTTAAGAAAATACCTCTTTGTCGAAAATTCGTACATTTGTAAACTTTATGCTGATAGTCACTTACAAAACTTAAGTCTGGAATGAAACTCTAACTCAGATTCCAGTGAAAAAATAATTGGCTGAAATTTATTTCAGAGTTAATTTTGTTTTAAAAAAAGAGCTTAATTGCCATAAGTCCACACGTAACGTTAAGACCTATGTTGTTAAAATGCCTTCATAGTCCTAAAAATATCGACATATGCATTAGCTAAGCCAAACATAAGGCAGTTACCCTCTGCAATGTAAGTCTTAAATCAAAGCAAACATAAGACAATTCCTTCAGCAACGTAAGTCTTAAATAAGTCTGGACTTAATGATATTTTGATTTTCGTTCATTTTAATCCAGACTTCAGTCTTATCCGAACAGATTGATGGATTCTAAACTTAAATTTAGGTCTAGATTTAAGTTCCCTTTTTAAATTCTGGACTTAGTCTTGATTATATAGGACTGACAACCTTACATAGTTTTCTGCTTTCGTTCTTTGCCGAAACATGAAGAGAGGATAAACCCACATGTCTGTCTTCGGGTTAAAAGTAAATCACTCATTGGAATATCCCGTAGTTAGAAAGCATTTAAATTTAGCAAATCATGATTGATTCCTATGTTTTATACAACCAGACTGATTGATGCCTGTCAGACCGGAACACGTTTTCTATTTACACGATCTTTTTTCACGTGTATATAGACTATTTTGCTTACATTAAAAGAATCTGGTTTGTCTGTCTGTAAATATTTTATTGGAATTAAAATTTAACTTTGAATCTGCGAAAATGTGAATTATTGTTCTTTGCTAATCATTCTTGAAATATTAAATCAAACCTAGTACTTCAGAAGCAAAAAGCGGAATCACCTTGCGCCATCAAAAAACAAAATCTTTAATTATAGTCTAATTCCTCCAAGTGTCCGTATTTCATAACGAGAAAAAAAGTAAAAACTAATCGTCACTATTCGATTCCAAAAGCTTCTCAGTCAAATTGCAGGAATCAAATTAAGTTTCATTTTTAATACAATTTTTATTAGAATATTGTTTCTTTTTATAAGGAGCAGTGGAACATAAATCGTTATTGTTTCTAAAGTAAGAAAGACAATAGCTGACAAGGGTATGTAGAAGTCAGACGCTGGTGCCATTGATTGGACCGTTTTCAGATTTTAAATGTACATGACTTTAAACCAGGTTCAGATTTGAAATACATGTGGTCCCCGAATAGGTTCTGATTTTAAATCAACGATGCTTTCGACAAGGTTCAATAACTTTTCGTCTTTTTTATATCATAAGAAACGTTTTTCTCTGAGAAAAAAACCCAACTTATCCCTGTCAACATAATTGCTACTCGCAAGAGAATAACGCATCATCTGTGGATATAATGAAGTTCCTCGCAGATCTCTCTCTCTCTCTCTCTCTCTCTCTCTCTCTCTCTCTCTCTCTCTCTCTCTCTCTCTCTCTCTCTCTCTCTCTCTCTCTCTCTCTCTCTCTCACACACACACACACACACACACACACATACACACACAAATACACACACGCAAAAGCACGCACACGTACGATTTATCCTCATAAAGGTGAAGAAGGCCACATGGTCAATATATTGGTGCAAGAGTTGATGCTACATTTAATGTACCAAGATAATACAACCTTTCCTAAACTTATGAAAGTGCAGGTATATAATAACAATAAAGTTATCAGAAATAAAATATTTCTGAAAAACGATTGCATCATGTCCAAAAATAGTATTAATTTTTATCTTGTAAAGTCCTGATGTGTACGCTCAGTAGCATTAAAGCGCGCATCTTCATCACGGTTTTATCCTATCAGAACAGATGCTGGGATATTTTGTACTTCCCAAGCACTAACTCTCTAATTAATTAGGGGTCTACTGCGTTAAACTCAAGTTATAGATGTGTACCTAGAGATACATTATTGGCATACATTTGGATTGAGTTTGATCTGGAAGATTTCCAGTAGAAACAGTTCGTTTCCTCGCTGATGGTTTCTTTGCAGACGCCTGCCTTTTGTATAGCTGTGGGGCGCATAGAGTATCGGAGAGAAGGTATAATCATTAAACTTATTTTTCCGTTTCATTTAAACCTTTCTCCTCTCCATGAAGCCACCATATGGACCTAAGGGGGGAGCACAAGACACGCTACAAAAATATACACACATACATATAGATCATGTATTTTCAAATTAATTTTATTTTAAAATACAATCAACAATGTGCAGTCAGTGTAAAGTCATACACATATTTAAAAAAAAATTAGTTAAACCTGAACTCTACCAAACTAGTCTCAAACGATCACTACTTCAAATGATTATAGTAAAGAACCTCTGTTATGCATTCATCTGTCCCAGGAGAACATTTTTCTCACATTTTTGAGGCGGTTGTATGTGAAAGGCTTGACTATATGTAAATGTTTATATGAATATAAGTGCCTGCAGTTGTTCGTTATTTATTTCGTACGATTGAGCTACATACATACATACATACATACATACATACATACATACATACATACATACATGCATGCATGCATGCATGCATGCATGCATGCATGCATGCATACATACATACATACATACATACATACATACATACATACATACATACATACATACATACATACATACATACATACATACATACATGCATGCATGCATGCATGCATGCATGCATGCATGCATGCATGCATACAATACATGCATGCATGCATGCATGCATACATACATACATACATACATACATACATACATACATACATACATACATACATACACACACACACACACACACACATACATACATACATACATACATACATACATACATACATACATACATACATACATACATACATACATACATACATACATACATACATACATACATACATACATACATGCAGGCATGCATGCATGCATGCATGCAGGCAGGCAGGCATGCAGGCAGGCAGGCAAGCAGGCAGCCAGGCAGGCAGCGAGGCAGGCAGACAGACAGACAGATAGACAAAAAGACGCACGCCTGCACGCATGCATACATACATTAACGCACCGCAAATTACATTTTAAATACCTTAGGAGTATTATAACAGCGATTTTCCTACTGGCAGGAAAAGCATTCTACATGACACCCAGGACTTTGTCTTCACATCATTCGCACATGCCCACGTGGTGAAAGTTACCAACAAACGCCTCTGGATGCGGAAAATCAAGTTGGGTAGAAGTCATTAGTCCAGATCATTTATCACCAAAATCGCTATTATCATTGGACTCAAAACACGGTCCACAAAATCCACTGTGCACATCCGTCGATGTGGCAAGTACCACAAGTGTGAGGAACGATTACATCCGCTAATCATTATCGTGATTTATATTGATTTTTAACTTGCTGCTCTTTAGAATTGATTGAAGCTCCAAATATTGGAATTATATTAAATGCATTATCTTTGAATATACGCGTAGTTTCCAGTGCAGCTGTATTCGTAAACCGATCAAACTTTCATATAAACTTAATGTTAGCTCTCTATCATTGTATCGGGGGTTGACTCTTGTGAAAAGATGCATTAAATTCCGTTTTTGGCGTGTTGTTACATTTTCAAAGGGTAAAATAAATAAAAGTTTTAATTTGACGTATTTTTATGTCAAAGTGAAATAATACATTTCTTGCCCATATACAAGAGTCAGATAAATTGACATAGATTTTATCTTCTACCCAAAATCCACAAACAAGGAAACCCTGGCAGACCTATAATCTCAGGTAACGGGCACCCCACAGAAAGGATATCAGAATATTTAGATCATTTTATGATACCACATGTCCACAAACTACCATCATATCTTCAAGACACGACAGATTATCTCATAAAAAGCAAAGCTAGTGAACCATTACTGCCAGATACATTACTTGCTTCCTTAGATGTCACATCTTTGTACACCAACATACCGCACAACGAAGGGTTACAGGCATGTAGCGAAGCATGGGAAACAAGAACTGTAAACAATCCACCCACACACTTCTTAATCCAACTCCTGGGGCTTGTCCTAAAACTCAACAACTTTGAATTTAATGAAGAAAACTACCTACAAATCAATGGAACTGCAATGGGTACTAAAATGGCCCCTTCGTATGCTAACATTTTCATGGGAAAACGTGAGGGAAAGCTCTTAGCATCGGTTGAGCGTACACCATACCAGTAGGTACGCTTTATCGATGATATAGAAATGAAGTGGCAGTATGGAAGAGAAAGTCTGGATGACTTCATATCAAAGGCAAACAACTTCCATCCTTCAATAAAATTCACGGCAGAAATTTACAACTCAAACCATGTTTTCCTGGACACAACAACCAGATTGGTGGAAAACAAATTACACACAGACATCTACTCGAAACCAACCGACAAACACCAGTATCTTCTCCCAACCAGCTGTCATCCAAAACACTGCATTAAGAACATTCCATATAGCCAGGCACTGAGGATACGCAGAATTTGCTCCGACGATGAAAGATTCCTAGAAAGGTCTGAAGAGCTGGCTAAACATTTAATTTACCGAGGCTACGACAAAGACCTGATTGCGGAGGCAATCCAAAGGGCCAAACAAACAACCCGTGATGACCTACTCAGATATGGACAGAAAGAAAAGGTTGATAGGATACCATTTATTCTGACCTATCACCCAGACAATCCCAAAGTAGGTAAAATCATCGCAAACCACTGGCCAACCGTGCAATCGTCAGACATACTAAACCTAATACTTCCGAACAAACCTGTAGTAGCTTACCGGAGACCAAAAAACCTAAAGGACATCCTAGTCAGGGCCAAGCTAACAACAATCGCTAGTCAAAACCAACCTAGTCAATCCGGACCCTGTGGCGATAAAAGATGCAAAACCTGTCAACATATGATAGAGACCAAGACATTCACTAGCACAGTGACTAAAGAAAAACTAAACATACATGGTCCAAACAAAATGTGCAAAACAGAGAATGTGATTTATCTCATCACATGCAAGATCTGTGGTCTTCAGTACGTGGGAGAAACTGAAAAGCTACACAAAAGGATAAACCTTCATAGATCTGATTGGATGACAAAAAAGCTGTACAGAAGCCCGGTCGCAGAACACTTCTCCTCCCCTGGCCACACTTTCAGTGATATAATACTTATCGCTATTGCTAACAACCACAGCTGGAGTTCTGAAACCAGGAAGGAAAAGGAATCATACTGGATACGCCGCCTTAGAACATTGAAACCAAGCGGTCTAAACCAAGAAGACTAGAAAATGAAAACTATGCACTAGTAGAATTTAACATTTTCTAAATCTTCTTATTATCCTTCAATTTTTACTATTAGAATAACCGGTATAGAATCAAATATCCGGGATATAATCTGCGTTACATATGTACTCAAAGTAAAAATAGATGTCGCTTTGGCTTGTAGACTTTTAGGGAATTATACAACGTTTTCAGTTTCCGCAACTAGTCTATACAAGCTGGTTGTATTTATAGTTTTAGCACATGTGAAGACAGAAATGTAGAGGTTTACAAACACAACGTTTTTGTGTTTATTTGTTTGTCGTAACTATGTTTTGTATTTGCCTTTGAAAAAGACTCATTAAGAGTCGAAAGCGCTTAGGCTAGTTAGTTACTAGTTTCGTACTGTTCGTTGTCAGTTTATTGCATCTATTTTAAATAATCCCTGACACACGTGATCCCTTGGTGGATCCAGTACGCTTGAGAGGGTTGTTATTCGCCATATGATTTGTATTCTTTATATATATATATATATATATATATATATATATATATATATATATATATATATATATATATATATATATATATATATATATATATATATATATATATATATATATATATATATTAAGCCTTGAAATTGCAAATGCCGTAGCTTTCATATTAGATCATGACAGTGAGGGTTTATCAATAACTTCTTAACTTGACGTTCTTTCATTTACTTGCTAAATGTCTTACTCAAATTCCGTGTTATACTGTTAATCAGTATTTGTCCGGTTTGACTCGCACTTGAGTAACTTACTCAACTTTGCCGGCCATGCGGAACTCTTGGCTATTGTTTTTCCGCGCTCAGGCAAAGACTCACCAAACCTATACTTATAGAACACCTGATGACGTCAAAGTCAACGTTATTGGAAACGATGCAGACGTCAATTTAACAATAGCCAGGATTGATAATGTAAAAACAATACTTCAGAAATCTCTCAGACAATGATTTCCTCATATATAAATCACAGTGATTCATCTAAGGCAAATAGCACGTGTACGTTTGATAGAATACCAAGCGGGATATTAATACTAACATACTTGTAATATTAGGATTTTATATCAGGCTGGAGGAAGAGTGCTTTGGACATATCATGTACATACACATCCAAATATTTGGTCAGGAATATTTTACCATTTCTCATTATCTTGCCTGTACGGTACGGTTTAGAATCTTGTGTTGAATTCTCGCACTTTTTCGTCTTTTCTTCGTAATTTTTCTGAATATTTAGTCTTTCCCATATGTAAGAATGTTCACAATCAACTTGCACATAAATTATTTAGGTCCAAGATTCCAATTAAGTTTGCCAGATAAGTAACCGAATTCCGGAGCTAAAAACTTAGTCTAACAGAATACATGTATATGTACAGAAGTGTAACGATTACATCCTAACAACTTTGATTAGTTGCATAGGAAAGAACATATTTTATTTCCATCCATAATAATAAACAAACGGATTACTTCGATGTTGTGTCTCTAGTGAAAGAATGTCATATGGTTTTGTATCGTGTTACCTATTCTACTGTACGGGTCGGAAAGATAACAACCTTTGGGTCTCTGTAGTCCTGGATGTTACCTTAAGCTTCACGGGTTCAATCTTTTTTTCCTCCCCGGTTGATACCTCCTTTTGTGACATATCTTTTCTGAGGTGAGGTTACTTGCGATTCATATTAGAAAGTAAGAAGAAGTAAGTAATATGTGGTAAATGTGGCTACCATAGGAATGACACTAATCGTTCTATTTGATATAGTCGGTGGCTCATGTGGGCAGTAAGGGTAATCTTAGGGTTTAGTGGACAAAAGGGTTTATCAGTCACAAGGGTTTCTAGGGACAAAAGTGTTTCGGTTTATGGGGCAGAAGGGTTTACAAGATCAAAAGTGACCCTATAAACCATTCCCGTGTTAACCCTATGGACCACTTTGTCCTAGGATTTCCCACAGTGTGCCCAGGTGACATTTACTATACAAAATAGAAGGATTAATGGTATGCCAATGGCCTTAATCATTTCCCAATTATTAGTACTGAAGAACAGCACTTTATGTGATATGTTTTGAAACAGGAAGAAAAATAGACATATGCTTATGTCACAAAGAAATATTGCTAAAGTTTGGTGTAGATCAATGGTTCACAAAGTGGGTGGCACTGCACGGGGGGAGGAATACCGAGAGGGCACTAATTCTAAATAATGCATTTTACGGGGTAAGGTATGGGCACTGAGGAACCCAAAGAGGGCGGTAGTCTGAAAAGGTTTGGGAACCACTGATGTAGATTTATAAAAATCAAAAAGCAAATAGCATGTATGTGACTGTAATATATAATACATGTATGAGAAAGAAAAGCAATATATATCTTTTGTTAAATTACTCAGAATCTGTATTTTGTGAATATTGAAATGAATGAATGAATGAATGAATGAATGAATGAATGAATGAAACTTTCCGACATGTATCTTAAAATTTGCAATAAAGATCAAAATTGTTCTCACATGTTAACAGTTATATTTATTTGGTCATATTTTAAAATCCAGTCGGTCAAATGATAAGGAGACTTTGTGTACTCGAACACGCTTCTACGTAGATTTAGAAATGTTTCTTTGGATGTCAAAATTAGATTATTCAAATCTTATTGCTGCACAATGTATTGCACTCTTCTCTGGACAGACTTTTGTGAATGAAAAGAAAATTAGTATCGGTTACAATGATAGTCTTCGTTTTCTATTAAATCTTTCAAGCTGGAACAGTGCATCCGATATGTTTGTAAACTGTAATGTATTCAGTTTTGGGGAAGTAATGTTTTCTCAATGATGACAAGAATATCTAATATCAATAACACTAATTTGAAATCTTTGTGGAATTATGACATTCGCTAAAAATTTTGTATTGTAAATAGATGGAACAAATTACTCATTTTTACATTTTATAATTTAATTCGTCACATTGCTGGACGCAGTCTATTGCTGTTAATATGTTTTTATATCTGTACATAATATATCTATATGATATTTATGTTTAAAATTTTACATTTATATTTTCTTTGAATATATGGACTGTGAAGACTGAAATAGAGAACTTTTCTTATCTTATTCAGAAATATTAGTAAAGAAATACTGTTAATTTATTTGACAAGTGAATTTGCAATGTAAATTATCTAATGTTATTTTTTAAAATAAATAAGCGGAGAGCCATCATCGTTTGATGTCCAACCACTATCGGTAACGAATAATGTTTCATGAGGTCAAACTTAGGCACGTATGGTTCGATGCGAGTACGTCATCCGTTGCTCCGTCTTTTTTTTAAATTAATTTGTAGGAATACTCAACTGTTTTGTGCGACATCTGTAGCTATTCAAGAACATGAAGGCGGCAACAGCTTTGACTTGACTGACAAAAGTAATACTAAAGCTTACATAGAGTTCGGAAACTTCGCTTATTACTTGATAAAACTGAGTGTTAGCATTCTCAGTGCAACTTCCATAGATACACAGCATGTCTTAAATTTCCAGTTTCAACTTCTTCAAAATGTTGTTATGATAGTATGTTGGGATAATTTTTAATGATGGTTGTATGTAATATTAAACTTTCTAGCATAATTATGACGGGTTAGTTTTATATAGGTTTTGTTTCTTACAATGTCTTCAATATCAATAGATAAAAAATTATTTGAAAGTTCAGTTTATATTCACACCTTTTCCTATAGAGTCGTACATTGCCTATTATTATCTGGGTATTACTCTCTTCACTTCATTAGTGAAAACTAATTATGTTTTTAAAGATAACCGGTTTGCTTAAACGAGCCAGAAATATTCTCCTAGAATCTGTTACACTAGTGAGTTATATCCCAGCAATATGACTCTCGTTGCTGGAAGTCAGGAGGATGAGCCTTGCAGTCGGCTCCCACAATTACAGGTTAATTGCTTTCATCCGCAGGATTCTGCCTTTTCCCTTCAAGATTCCGCTGTTTAGTCCATTAACATAACATACACGTGTTTCTTGAGCACGTTTATCATGACAAGAATGTGCAAAGAAACATTTACTATTCTCAAAAGTTTGTAGTCTGGCAATTGGTCTTTACAAGCATGAAAAACATTTCGCAGTCAGAGGCTTCTTTCCACAGTTTCTTTAATCTCACTCGCCTATAAAATTCACTTCAATTTAGGATCTTGAAGTTCATGCATTGTCCTTGTGTTTTGAAAATATTTCTACTTTATATGTCTAGCTATGGCACTTTGGTGACTTAAGAAAACAAACTTGTTTTCGTCCTTGCACACAAATAATCTGCTTCTTGATATAAAACATTTACGTTCTGCCACAAAGCTCTTTCACGCCATTACACGTCTTCCTAATACAATCACACAACATTTGATAAACCGTTATCATTTAAAGTATACATGCGGAGTTTTGAGATATCAGCCAGGGTCTTTATTAAAAATATCTAAATAATTCGAAAACGTAAAGGACTCTCTTTCTAATATACAGGATGTTTCGAACAGGAATTAACTTCTCTAATATACAAGGCGTTTCGATCACGTATTGCTCTCTCTTAATATACAGGAAGTTTCGAACCGTTACAGGGCTCTCTAATATACAGGACTTTTCGAACACATATTGGGCTCTCTAATATACAGGATGTTTCGAACTTGTATGGGGCTCTCAGATATACCGAACGTTTCGAATACGTATTGGGCTCTTTAACAAAGCAGGATATTTTGAACACGTATTGGGCTCTCTAATATACAAGACGTTTCGAATCGGTACAGGGCTCGCTAATATACCGAACGTTTCGAACACTTATTGGGCTCTCTAATATACAGGGCTTTTTGAACACGTTTTGGGCTCTCTAATATAAAGGACATTTCGAAGATGTATTGGGATATCTTTCTACTGTGCAGAAACGTGTAAAACAGCTACAGGACTCAAACTGAACTGTGACTTTGCAAATGAATATCTTCATGCTAAAAAAGAACTAGAGAATTTCTTGCTGTTATTACACGTAATCTGCAGTTTAGAAAGTGCTTCGTTTTCGTTAAAAGTAATTACTGTGATAATTAAAATGTAATCTTTTGTAATTAACCTCTGTCCTAAACCAAGGACACGAAATTGGTTTGGTCTTAATTTGATTTGGTGTTATCATTTTCTATTGCATATCGCGAATTAAAATATTAAGACAAGAACAACATCAAGTTCAAATTTGGAGGTTCAGTTTAAACTTATTGTGGAATCCTTCATACGTTAAAATCCCATAGTCGCTTTTATTACCGTTTGTTAAAAATTGCGTTTAAATGGGTGACACCCAATCCCTCCATGCTTGCTTTGGGGTCATTTCCGTTGACATGTAGATGGAAGTGAGGCATCACTAACAGAAAAAGGATTTCCTGACGTAGATTGTAAAATGTAGGGAATTTACGAGATATTATGAAAATAATGGTTTTCCCGATGGATTTCAGAAACTGAAACGAAGTATGCTACACATACGACCAATACAGTCATCGATACATCGAGAGAAACGATTAGAAAACAAACAAGTTTAATACTTGCAAAAAAGTACAAGACAATTTTCCTTAAGACCCAGTAGCGCGATCTCGGCCTTCAATTTCCTATTAGGCAGACTAGGCAGCATAGTAGGACGGGCCAATTGAGGTGGCGGAAGAATACATGGCGAACTTCATTCACTATTAGTTGATTCTATGGAGTCATTCTCCTATAAATATTTAATTTCTTTCTTCATACATTCCAATTTAAGATGATTCATCATTTGCAGATGCTGTTTCACGGGTGTATAATCTTCCATTTCAGCGTCATGGTAGAGTTTATTCTTTGTTTCGCAATATCTGAAAGCACGTGCTCGTATTGAAATAATAGTTGCTTTTGTTAACTCCTTTCTTTGTCTTGAAGATGCGAAAGTTTCTGGTCCAATTTAATATTTCTGTATTCGAAAGAATGGTTACACCAAAGTCACCACAGTCTGACAAGCCAGCAATCAATACAAATTAAATATACATAACACTGTGCAATCCTACAAATTGAATAGACATAACACAGTGCAATTAATACAAATTATATAGACATATCACAGTGCAATCAATACAAATTAAATAGACCTAACACAGTGCAATCAATACAAATTAAATAGACCTAACACAGTGCAATCAATACAAATGAAATAGACCTAATACAGTGCAATCAATACAAATTAAATAAACCTAACACAGTGCAATCAATGCAAATTAGACATAACACAGCGCAATCAATACAAATGAAATAGACATAGCACAGTGCAATCATTAAAAATTAAATAGACATAACACAGTGCAATAAAAACAAATTAAATAGACATAACCTAGTGCAATCAATGCATTTAAATATACATAACAGTGTAGTCAATACAAATTAAATATGTATAACACAGAGAAATAATACAAATTAAATAGACATAACACAGTGCAATCAATACAAATTAAATGGACATAACGCAGTGCAATAAATAAAAATTCAATATACATACCACAGAGCAATCAATGCAATTAGATATACATAACACAGTGTAGTCAATAAAAGTTAAATATTTATAACAGTCCAATTAATACAAATTAAATATACAAATCACAGTGCAATCAATGCAACCCCTAAATTGGTACTGGTAAAACAGTTGTTAATTTAAATAATCTATCTCTATATTAGTTTTAAGGACACATTTCAGAAATGCGCTCAGTGTAAATTTAGTGGAGAAACGAATTGTTAATCTAATCATGTTCTGAAAAGACTTGAAAAATTTCGATATTGAAGATTTTTCATCAATTGACCATCACATGTTGCTGGCTGCAAATGTTTGCCTCTAGGGAAAGTAGGATTGCAATATTAGTGTATAAAAAACCCAGCTCAGAACTAAATTAAATGATTTCATGCCATTCTACTCGTCAATGCCCACCCACCCCCAAAACAAAATTTAAAACATTTCATCATCTTCTCTATATTAAAGTAGAATAGAAAATGAATATTATTAAACATTTTCTTTGCAATTTAAAGCAAGATCAGTGATCATACCTTTTGCATTAGATTTTAATAAATATTCCAAAACATAACATAACTGACGATTTATAGCAGCCATACCGGTAACATTTGTGAATTCAGCATCAGATGGTGAGAGTTTGATATTTTACTGTAAATTGATTAACATATTAACTTGAGAAATCAACATAAATTATTATCGCTTCCCCTCCACTCAGTTTAGATAAATATGAACACAATGATATCTGCCTCAAAGAGACTATCAGCATCACCTAAGTAAAGTATCGCCTGATTCTCAATATGCATCTTCTATCGTAGTGCTCTCTCTCTCTCTCTCTCTCTCTCTCTCTCTCTCTCTCTCTCTCTCTCTCTCTCTCTCTCTCTCTCTCTCTCTCTCTCTCTCTCTCTCTCTCTCTCACACACACACACGGATCTGGACTCAAGTCAAAACCATGGAAAAGCTTACCCGGCTCTTCATAATACTGTGTAGGTGATACTTTCACTATAATTAGAGTGATAACAACAGCGCATTGCCGCCATTGGTTTTGATACTTTCTGTTCTATGCATTGCCGCCATTGGTTTTGATACTTTCTGTTCTATGCATTGCCGCCATTGGTTTTGATACTTGCTGTTCTATGCATTGCCGCCATTGGTTTTGATACTTTCTGTTCTACGCATTGCTGCCCTTGGTTTTGATACTTGCTGTTCTACGCATTGCCGCCCTTGGTTTTGATACCTGCTGTTCTACGCATTGCCGCCCTTGGCTTTGATACTTTCTGTTCTACGCATTGCCGCCCTTGGTGTTGATACTTTCTGTTCTATGCATTGCCGCCCTTGGTTTTGATACTTTCTGTTCTATGCATTGCCGCTCTTGGTTTTGATACTTTCTGTTCTATACATTGCCGCCATTGGCTTTGATACTTTCTGTTCTATGCATTGCCGCCCTTGGTGTTGATACTTTTTGTTCTATGCATTGCCACCCTTGGTTTTGATACTTTCTGTTCTATGCATTGCCGCCATTGGTTTTGATACTTTCTGTTCTATGAATTGCCGCCATTGGTGTTGATACTTTCTGTTCTATGCATTGCCGCCCTTGGTTTTGATACTTTCTGTTCTATGCATTGCCGCTCTTGGTTTTGATACTTTCTGTTCTATACATTGCCGCCATTGGCTTTGATACTTTCTGTTCTATGCATTGCCGCCCTTGGTGTTGATACTTTTTGTTCTATGCATTGCCGCCCTTGGTTTTGATACTTTCTGTTCTATGCATTGCAGCCATTGGTTTTGATACTTTCTGTTCTATGAATTGCCGCCATTGGTTTTGATACTTTCTGTTCTATGCATTGCTGCCCTTGGTTTTGATACTTGCTGTTCTACGCATTGCTGCCCTTGGTTTTGATACTTGCTGTTCTACGCATTGCCGCTATTGGTTTTGATACTTTCTGTTCTATGAATTGCCGCCATTGGTGTTGATACTTTCTGTTCTATGCATTGCCGCCCTTGGTGTTGATACTTTCTGTTCTATGCATTGCCGCCATTGGTTTTGATACTTTCTGTTCTATGAATTGCCGCCATTGGTTTTGATACTTTCTGTTCTATGCATTGCTGCCCTTGGTTTTGATACTTGCTGTTCTACGCATTGCTGCCCTTGGTTTTGATACTTGCTGTTCTACGCATTGCCGCTATTGGTTTTGATACTTTTTGTTCTATGAATTGCCGCCATTGGTGTTGATACTTTCTGTTCTACGCATTGCCGCCCTTGGTTTTGATACCTGCTGTTCTACGCATTGCCGCCCTTGGCTTTGATACTTTCTGTTCTACGCATTGCCGCCCTTGGTTTTGATACTTTCTGTTCTATACATTGCCGCCATTGGCTTTGATACTTTCTGTTCTATGGTCAAATGTGTTTCGCAGTAAGCTTGAACCAGCTGACCTGCTTGGTTTTCCTGAGAAAACCACCTTGTATTTTCTAAAAGTAAAACCTCTATTCCTCTCCGTTAAAATCCCAAATATTATATCAGAAAACATTAAACTGACCAAAATATACATCGAGCAAACATATTCATTCCCGATTTGGAGTCATTCTCATATTTTTTTAAGTCTGCAGACGTATTTTATTTGCTTTTAGATATTATTCGAGAGGAAAAACATTTGTTTGGACTGTTCAGGAGAAATAGAACGTGCTCATGTTTTTAGAGTATATATTATTTTGGAACGTTTGTGAATTATTTGAAGAAGTTCTGGACGACGCTATCTTGGCAACGTCACGGTCATTGCAGGACCAGTACATTTCCGCCTTTTAAATATATTTGGAACTTTTCAGTCTTTTGAACTTTTATATAATTTTATTGAGATTATTTTTGAATTTACTTCATTATTCTGTAAGATCCTCTCATATTTTATTTATAACGTTCATAATTAATCTATTTGTTAAGTTTTAAAAAACTTGTTGAGTTTGTTATCTCTATTACATTGTTGGTGATCACAGATTTGTAGCAATATATAATTCGGAAACTAGGTACCAGTCTATCATATCAGTCTATTTGTTTACTGAAAATCTCAAATGCAAACCATTGTTGTCCAGTGGCGATATCAGTTCGTATCTTGGCGAATCATGCACTTCAATAACTTTGTCTTTCCTAACACTATGTGATATAAGCAAGTGGAAAACGTGAAATACTGTGAATAGCACCATACAAGTATATGCCAATTTGAAGACGAAACTTACTTCTGGGGGATACATACATGCAGCAAACTCTGCAATCGATCTGCATTGTCAACCAAGATATATTTTTCAATGAGAGAAACACAAATCAGAAAGAGTTCTTTCGTATTTTGTCGTTCTCTGTCAGGTAAATTACCCAGAAGTCGTCGTCCAAAATAAAAAGTGCAACAGTATTGTTGTAGAAACTCAGTTCCTCTGGAAGTTGAAATAACGATGATAATGATAAAACAATAAGAACGACAGCAAAAATGATGGTAATAATCAAGTATATTTTGTATCGCTTGTTATGGACAGTTTTTAGTCCTTTATACTGGTCTTTGCTTGACTGTGCTGTTTTTCTATTATTGAATGTTCATTCCACGCATTCATTTTCATTGTTTTGGTGAAACAAATAACAAAAACAGAACCTCAAAACATATTCAATGTGAATTAAGAAGAAAATTAAAGGTCACCAGCCACACTCCAACATTTTTTTGTTTACATCAGATTTGCATTACATGATTAAAAGTGGTTATACTCGCACAAAAAGAATAAAAGTTATCAAGTGTAAAGAAGAAATTATGAATTAATTGCTTGAAAAAGACGTATAAAACGCAGTTAATACCCCTTAGCTACGATTTCCCAACTATAGAGGACGCCAGCAGGAAATGAAGTACGTGCCTCTTGTTTTCGACAAATAAAACATTATAAACCACGGATTTGGAACATTTAGATGAAACTACTGAAAAATAATTTACTGTTCAGACTTATATCGATATGCGTACGCTACGAACTAAATTGTGTCAATTTCAAAATTGTCCCATTGTTTCAATTTATTTTGAAAATCTCCATTAATACAAGCAAAAAGGAATCAAAACTAGCTTTTCTATGTCCGCCGACTTCATAAAAAGAAAAGAAAATTGGCACACTTAAAAGAATTGTTTATTGTTATGACTCTGTGATCACCAACTAAGTAATAGAGAGAACAAAACCAAAGAACCCAAACTTGACTTCCTTTTGTCGGCCGACTTCATAAAAACAATCAGCACACTTAAAATATACCAAAGTCTGTGTTCGGTTTTGTTTGCTTTGTAATAAAATAACCTTTGCATTTGATATCCTGTCAGAAAGTTTAATGAAAGAGTTTATTGCTCGCTCCAAGTTGTGTTTATCCATCAACCGGATTCTATTCGTTTCCCAAATGTGATCATAATTTATGTTTGCAGGGCAAATAGTATACACAACAATAATATGTTTTAATAACACTTTTGTAACTCATGCTAGGGAAAAGATAATCAGTTGCCTGACAGTGGATGCATTTTTTAAAATATGATTTTTATTAGCGAGATACCGTCGTATAGTTAACTGGATCAAGACAATCTTGGTCAGTTTGCATCCTGTAACGTCATGCGTGAATAGAAAGTGCCTTCAAGCAATCGGTTGATATTTGTGTCTCTTTTGTGATTTTGTTACATGCCATAAATGATAACACTACAGCAAGGACGCATACGCAAACCGGCATCCACTACATACGGAGTTCGTGAGTTTATTGTTTCTTTAATAAATTTCGCATGATGAAAATAAATGATAACAATGCAAAGTTAGTTTCATTCATTTTATTTCAAATAGGGATATGTTAATCATTTTGTATACTTGCAAGGGGGGGACAATTTCAAAAAGAAAAATCATTCCTTTCTTATTTGCATGGGATAATGGAGCAGATATAATTGATATTATTGACTAATAAGGACAAGCTTTTAATTTACGCACGCATACACTAAGACAGCTTGTAAAATAACAACAAACAATAAAACAATAAAGTTAACTGGTAAGGGCTTCATATTGCAGCAACATTGACATATTGCTCTCTCTCTCTCTCTCTCTCTCTCTCTCTCTCTCTCTCTCTCTCTCTCTCTCTCTCTCTCTCTCTCTCTCTCTCTCTCTCTCTCTCTTAACTGAGTGTGTATTATAGTATTATATGCAAAGTGTTACATATATTTTTGATATCTCATGTACTGCCTTTAGAAAATGTATACATATTCTGTAGAATGTTATCTGTTAAGTTTTATTGTTTAATAAATGAATATTGATAATTTGACAGGAAGACTTAAATTGAGAATGTCGTTGTACAGATGCTTATATTTTTGGCATTAAAAATGTGCATAAATATTTTAATTAGAACGAGCAAGAGATGTCTGCTTGTGTTTTATCTCATATCTGTTCGTTGTAAAGCATGATTATTTTCTTTGAACGAATGTCAATTTCGTTTAAAAAAAAATTTCTCCAAACCTATTCCCAAAACATGTTTTACATAGTATATATTTGTTGTTTTAAGAAAAAACTATTGTTTAGTTGAGACGAATTGTCTCTCGAGTTCGACCGAATTCTTTTGGATCAAGTTGACTATAATCCAGTATTAACGATAAACTTTCCCATACTCTTAGCTTGAAATTCATTTTTTCAGGTAAATACGGTCTTTCGGAAAAAGAAAATCCTTTTTCCCATCATCACACTTTTGGTTACATCCATATGCAAGACAGTGCATCATATTTGCTGTACAAAAGCATGATCGTAAGATATGTCACCTAGACTTTTACCGTCGGGAAATTGAACACTTGAATGGCTATTTTGAATAGAACGGATAATTGTACGTCATATCCGTGTTTGGCACGCGGTAACTACCTATTGCCGAATAATCTTTTCATTTACGAAAGTGAATTTTTAAGTCTAATTAAGCATTTTTACGGCGTGCATACATAACAAATGCGTTTTGTTTATTAATATAATAATATCACACGTTTGTACAATATAGGTGGCCGGTAACCTTTAAATATCAAACGCAATGTGGATCAAGAATAAGATGCAAATAACATACTCAGACTTTAAGAAGGCTTGTTCAGCAAACATCCTCTCTAAATTTTAACAAATTTAGCAACAATGAATCCAAGTATTCCTCTTACTTGGGTCTTTCTCCATGTTCAACGTCAAATTCTTAAACTGTGGCATTGATTATTGACTTTTAGATAAAAAAAAAAATGTATCGTAAAACAAACTCAATTTTATGTCCGATCTGCACAATTATTATTGTTTACTGAGTTTTCTATTGTTCTTTACTTCTTTTTACCATCTCGTTCTTTTTGTTCCATATCCTCTTTTATTATATGCTCATTTTTTTCTCCGTAATTTTTACATTGTCAGGATAGTTCAGTATTCTCGCTATTGCATTCCTCGCGCTCAGTTCATACTTAATGCACTTGAATAAAGGAACTATTTTCTAACGTAAACATATTTTTATGAATGAACTAATCAGATTTTTTATGGACTGCCACATACCAATAAATGTTTCATAGACTGACACATAGCGGCAGTTTTTGCACATTCTGCGTTAACTTGTTTGATACAATGTTTCAAATTTACGCTAGCTATAGATGTCAGACAGTGTCCTCACAATAACACTCAAGTTTCCATACATAAACTGCCTTCTTTAGCTGGTAATAGAAATTGCAAAAATATACTTACAATTTTATATCCTGAATTTACTCAAAATATACTTTTGTAGTTCTGTAAATCCGAATTATATGAGCCATGTCATGGGTTCTCAAGGTTGATCACACATTTTGAAAATGTACTGTAATTTCGAGTATATTCCAAGTGTAGTTACATCCTCTTTACTGCAATCAAAATGAAATAAACATTAAATTCCACATCATCTTTTCGATAATTGTAAAATAAAGACTTCATATTTTTCCAACATTATGATCTGAATCATTAAATGACCCAACAGAAACACGCACGGCGATGTCAACACGCTTCAATACGATTAAATTGGCAGACGCTGCTGGAATCCGATGTAAATTACTTCATGTAAATAAATCCAGACTATAATCACGAAATTGCGACAAATAGACAAAAAAAAAACTGTATTCATTCCAAATCAAATAGAAAAGTTGTTGCAATGCGTATTCATTAACAACATTACTCCATATTTCAATGTTAAGTAGACCAAAAGCCATTTTCTTTCGAAACTTTATCTAGCGCGCGACCAACTTCAAATTTGTCTGGGGGGAGTTAAGTGCACATTACTAATGTTGTAAAATGATGCAACTATGCTTGTATATTTTGTTTGGAAAACGGCATACATTCAGTTACTTTGTTTATTGTAGTGTATTTTTGTTTATATATTTAAGCATTGGGAAGAATAAGAAAATGAACATATAATTAAAAGGTTACTGCATTTGCATTGGAAAATATGAATTCGTTTTATCGGATGGATATACTGCACTTCCAAGACCGTGCAGAATAATCATCCGAAAAACTCTTGCATATTTTCCCATATAAATGCAATAGTCTATACATATTTCTGAATTCATTTCCTTTTTTATAATTTGTGTGCATATACTGTGATGCAAACTATATCAGTAGATTTAAATAAGCTTATACATACATACATACATACATACATACATACATACATACATACATACATACATACATACATACATACATACATACATACATACATACATACATACATACATACATACATGCAAACATACATACATACATACATACATACATACATACATACATACATACATACATACATACATACATACATACATACATACATACATACATACAATAGGGGTAGCTGAGTTTAGCGTGGTCTAAACTGTCAGTTGCAGAATGACACAGCAGGGCGTTATGTAAGCCGTGTTAGTGTGACAGGTTATACCACCATTGGCTCAGAAAACATATCAACATTACATTCTTACAATTTCAAGTATTTATAATTTTATTTATTATTGTTATTTTGTTTGTTTTTTTTTTATAGAGTTTTCCTATCAGTATCAGGAGTCCGTCAAAGTGTACGAGTTATTTTTGAGGCGTCTGCTACGTAGCTATTTATAGAACAAGGAATTATCTGTGCACAACGTAATAGCTACGTCAGTAAAAAAAAAAAAATAGAAATAGTAGGCGATCTAAGGTTTGGAACATTTTGTCATGGTTTTAATCTTTTATCAAAGGTGACACATGTGATATGAGCAGAAGTTCAATATTGAAAGCAAAGGATGTGTAGTTTTGTTTGACATAGGAATGATTCATTGATTTGATTCTGTCATGAGTTTATTATGACTTGTGAATAGTTATGGTTCAGAAACTCTAGTAACCAATGTTTGCGTCTTTAAATCATTAACAGTTTACGTTAACTACAGAGACTACTTACAAATGAAATTAAGACTATCGGTCCAAGCAAGACATTGCCACTGACAATAATGCAGTGGGGTGTAACGGGTCTTCCGTCCTCCCTACATCGTAACTACCAGGGTCGACATATTACATTGCAGGACTGTGAATCCAGTTGTTATAATGTTGGTCTTTGAGCTCGCAGTCCTTATAACTATATAAGTAGTTTTTAATTCATTTGTAACGAGCTGCAATAAAAGTGCTCTAGACCCAGTTTTGAGTTTCCCAACTTTTCTTTTTCAAATCTAATGAAAGAATTGTTTACATTCGGCAGAACAGCGAAACTGTTTTTTGATTCTGTCACATAAATCTATTCAATATTTTAAATAAATCATAATCCCACAGTTTTTATATCGTTCGAAGGCGTGCAATGTAGATGCCTTCCAAGTCAGTGTTAACATTCGTTATTTTGCACGCGACTCTATTTATAGAAGTTAGTATACAGTAGTTCTCCGAACAGTTTATAGATTATGTTATAACAAATATAAATTTTACTTTTATTTATCAACTGATGCAATTGCAAACATACATACATACATACATACATACATACATACATACATACATACATACATCCATCCATCCATCCATCCATCCATCCATCCATCCATCCATCCATCCATCCATCCATACATACATACATACATCCATCCATCCATCCATCCATCCATCCATCCATCCATCCATCCATCCATCCATCCATCCATCCATCCATCCATCCATCCATCCATCCATCCATCCATCCATCCATCCATCCATCCATCCATCCATCCATCCATCCATCCATACATACATACATACATACATACATACATACATACATACATACATACATACATACATACATGCATGCGTGAATTGTTCCCTATTATTCTTATAAATATATTATTATTAAGGGATAGGACATTTGGTAAGTTGCTGTTTTTCGTTCCATCCCACTGTCATATTTTACAATAAAACATTATATCTTTTTCAAAAATATATGTGCATTTCCAAGAACTATTTTAACTGATTTCTGATAATTTTCAAACTTACAATCAATGTTTATTGACAATTTATTAGGCTTAAATAACTGTGTTCTAATTTTGTGACAACTTAAGAGGCCTAAACTATTGTGCTCAGAGTTAATAAATTTAATGTCAAGTAAAAATACAGGGAACAAAAATGGACAGTAAGAAAGAAAATCTTTTCACGAGTTACTGTGGGAACCATAGCTAGATCAAGGCTTGTACGATTATTCGTTTATCGTGGCCTATTCCTTATTTTTTGATACAGCATTGCCTCATTGAAGACTAGCTTTTTCCGGCGTGAAAAATAAGTATCAGGTATTGTTTTGAAATCTGCTTCATCTTAATGATTAATGTTTTTCTTGCGTCGTCTGAGAGATGAAAATGTTTTGCTTCATTTCAGTTTGTATGGACAAATATAATTTCTATAGATATATCGCAACGTGCATATTTGTGCCATCATTAAATATTGTAGATATCGAAATATGCACATTTTAGCGATCAAAATAACACTGTAACATTGGAAATGGAAACTGTTACTTCTGCTGAAAGCATTTTGTCAAGTAATTTAGGTGAAAAAGTAGCACATATGCATAATGGCTTAACGGCACGTCAGCACCATCCTGGCTATATTGTGCAGATTGAACGTTATGATCTAAAAATGTAACGATAAAATGTTTCTCCAGCAATCTCAATGATGATAAACCCTTTCAAATAACCGTAAACATGAAGATTGCAACAAAATATTAAGACAGATTCAATTAAGAAATCCAATTTTTTAGCTTGTACATCAGTCCAAGTTTCATCACTGATTCAGATAAAATAACATATAGGACATATGGACGTATTTTATAACAGGGCCCAGTTAGTTATTTATAACGACCATTAGAATCCAAGCGTATTTTATATAAGGACTCACTAAAGTTATATTTAACGGCAATTAGAATCCAAGTGTAGTTTATATTGGGAAAATTTCGTTTGGAGAAACATAATCCTCTGAACGTAATGCATAAAACTTAAGTTAGCTCTAACTTAACGCAATGCATGAAATTTAAGATAAACTTAACGTAATGCATAAAACTTTAGTTAGCTCTAACTTAACGGGATGCATAAAACTTAAGTTAACTCTTAACGTGATGCATATAAAACAATAATATAGTCACTAAATTTAATTATTGATGCATTGTACAAGTATTTATTTTCTATTGCAGCTAAACGGGATTAATAAGTTTCCAAATTTGAACGATTTTCATTAATAAATAATGAGCCACTGAAATCAGTTGAATTGACATTAACGTTAACTTTTTGCTAGAATAATGTGTTGAAAACATGTTGTACTCTGTATGTTAGCTTTATGCTGGGTATGCGCTTTTTGTTACCTTTATGCTAGGTACGTTTTTCTGTTACCTTTATGCTGGGTACTTGCTTTCAGGTTTGTTGTATGCAATACTAACTGATAGGAAAACGAAGTTTTGTGCTCTTAAAGTTCAGCTTCTGCTGGATAAATGTGTATTACAAAGATTTTGCACTTTTCACCTTACCGTTATGGTGAATAAATATGTATTGCAAACATTTTGTACTCGTCACGTTAACTTTATGCTGGATAAATGTGTATTACAAACATTTCGTACTCGTCACGTTAACTTTATGCTGGATAAATGTGTATTACAAACATTTTGTACTCGTCACGTTAATTTTATGATGGATAAATGTGTATTACAAACATTTCGTATTCGTCACGTTAACTTATGCTGGATAAATGTGTATTACAAACATTATGTACTCGTCATGGTAATTTTATGCTGGATAAAAGTGTATTACAAACATTTTGAAACGTCACGTTAATTTTATGCTGGATAAATGTGTATTACAGATATTTCGTACTCGTCACGTTAATTTTATGCTGGATAAATGTGTATTACAAATATTTCGTACTCGTCACGTTAACTTTATGCTGGATAAATGTGTATTACAAACATTTCGTACTCGTCACGTTAATTTTATGATGGATAAATGTGTATTACAAACATTTCGTACTCGTCACGTTAACTTACTGATGATCGGGATTCAAAATCAGTCACAATCAGAGTCAAACAAATCTCATGTTGCTTGACTATTCAGGTGATTTACTTGATAGAGAATCTGAAATCGTCTTTGACCTTGACACAGTCGACTACATATACCAGGTAATTCCGTGAAATCCCATGTAATCGTGGCACAAGCAACACAGAAATTCCATGAGAAAAAAAACTTTGACCGTGACACAGTCCACGACACATACATGCGGCCATAGAACACAATTAATTTGACTATATAGTCTGTAAATTTGTTCTCAGTACTGAACTTTCTATTGTGTGACAATCAATACAAATCATTTGTTAATCTAAAATACCTTCAAAGATGACTTTACGGTGAAGTTCTTGTCAAGGGTTGCCCTGCATTGTTTTGAGAGGCTAAATTGTAAATAAACAAAACACCATGCAACGGAACACAGATTTCACTTCTGGTTAATAACCATGGTCTTATGTGTACTGTCGCCGAAATACACACAGACAACCACACCATAAGCTCACATTTTAAAGAATAAACAATTGCATTTAAATCCTTACCAAGAATGCCAAATTCTAACTCTAGTATCACCACCAAACGGAGACAGGAAAAAAATGATTTAAAAAGAGACTGGAACTACATTTGTGTGTACTGAACCGGAATTATTAATTGTGTTCTGATACCAGGTAAACTCCCGTTGATCTCCTTTGATCGTGATAAAGTCCATGTGGCACACACGGAAAATGCGTATTAATTTTCAATGTCTACAGAGTCCCCAGTGCAATAAGTTTAAAAGCTGTGGTGCGATATGTTGGACTAAAAGACATGTTTGAGTTTATACAAATAAGACATCGAAAAATAATAAGTGAATAAGAAGGTGACGAAAGTAAATTTAAAGGATACATGTGGTGATTGCATAGACTTTATTGTCATAGAAGAGAATGAAGAGACACTTGAATGCTCATTTCAAATGAAATGTATGAAACAAGTTAAATTACTAATATGTTGGTACCCTCATAAGGTTGAAATAATCCATTTCTTAAGTTGCATTTGAAACGAGTACTTGTGTAAGATTTTAGTAATCACTGGAAGAAAAAATAGTAATTTTATTGAAAATAACCCAATTATAGTGTGGTGAAATCAATGTATTCGGATGCCTCAGACATAACGGCTTTGTTTGACATGCTGTCGTATATTAGTTTTACAGTCATAAGGTTTTATTGTACGATTAAATATCAAAATAAAATATTGTTTGACAGTAGTATAGGAAAACCAGGTTTTCAACTCACTTTGTTTTTTTACCCTCCAAACAAGTATAAATTATCCCCCACCCCACCCCCTTTTCTTCCAAAATAAACCAGGTTTTCAACTCACCCTAGAGGAAAACCAGGTTATTCAAATCCAAGGTGGGGGTGGTTTAAATAATTTATTTTTTTTTGTTGAAAAGTTTGGGTAAAAATAAAATAAAAAGGGGGGGGAATTTTGTTTTATGGGGGTGGGGGTAGATTAAAGAAAAATAAGAGGGGGGGAAAAAGTATGTAGTAAGGGTATCAGTTTGGGGTTAATAAATATATTATGGTTGGGTTTGGAGTGTTAATGGTATATGTGGGGAATTTTGTTTGTGGGGTGTTTATGAGAAGGGTGGGGGTTTATTGGTGAGATAGTAGGGCATTAGTGGGGTTAATATTTGTTATTGGTTTTTGTTTAGGGGGGTTTCGGTGGATGGGTTATTGGGTTTTATTAAGTCTTGTGTTGGTTTTGGTTTGTTTGTGTGTGAGAGTGTAATTTGTGTATAGGGTGATTAGGGGGGTTGTTGCTTTTGTGTGATAGTGATATATGTGTAGTTCGGTTTTTAGTATAGATATAATGGAGTCTAGATTTAATGCGGGATGGGAGGTTTGGGTATTTTAAATTGGGGGGGTGTTTTGGTTAAGGGGTAAGGTTAGTGTGATTGTGGTGGGTTGTTGTGGGGGTGGGGGATTTGGGGAGGGTTTGGGGGGTTTTGAAGAGTGATTATGGGGGGTGTATTGGGGGGAGTGTGTTGGGGTTGTATGAGGGGTGATGTGAGGTGGTGAGTTTGGGGGTTAGGGGATATGGGGAATGGTTTTATGTGTAAGGTGGGGGATGGTGGTTTGGATTAGGGATTGGGGGGTAAGGAATGATGGTGTGTGGGGTGGGGTAGTGGGGTGAGTGGGGGGATGGGGATTTGGGGATTGATGGTGGGGTGTTGGGGTGTGTTTTGGGATGGGGTGTTTTGTGTTGGGAGTGGTGTGTGAGTGATGATGTTATTGTAAATTGGGATTTGGGTGAGTAAAATGGGGGATATTGTGAGGGGGGGATGATTTTGGTGTATTGAATAGGGGGGTGTTGGTATGAGGGGGAGTGGGGTGGTGGTGGTGGGAGTTGGGAATGTGAGAGATGTTTTAGTTATAATAATGATTGAGATGTAAGGGTGGATGATTTGGGATGTTTAGGGGGTTATTTTGGTAGTGGATGTAAGGGGGAGGGGGGGAGGGTGGGGTGGTGGTGAGTTATTGTAGGATGTATGGGGTAGTAGGTTGAAGTGTTTGGTGGGGTGTGAGAGAGTGGGATGGGATGAGGGTTTAGGTAATTGTTAAGGGGGTGGGGGGGGAGGATGGTTTGGGTAGGGATAGGGGTGTTGAGGTTTGTGATTTATGTGGGAGTGGTGGGGTATGGGAAGGTGTGTGGGAAGATATGGATTGGGATGTATAGTGGGTTGATGGTGATGGTTTATTGTTGAGTAGTGAAGAATAGGTGGGGGTTATTTTGGGGTTGGTTTTGAGGTATGATGAATAGGGGTGTTTGAGTTATAGGATGAGAATTATGTGTGAGGAGGGGGGGTGGGGGTGTGGGGGGGGGTGGGGGGGGTGAGATTATTGTGGGGATGGTTTGTGGGGATGGAGATATTTTGATGAGGAGGTATATTGGGGGGGGAGGAGTGGGTATGATGGTTAGTGGGATTGTGGGTATAGGGGGAAGTTGTGGAGAATGAGGAGGTAATTTTTAGGTTGGGGGATGATGGGGTTTGTTGGGGGGGAGATTAAGGGGGAGGAGGATAGAGGAGGGTTGGGGGGGTGGGTTGTGTTAAGAGGATAATAAGTAGGTGGTTTGGGGTGGTATAGTGGTTAGGGGAGATTTATTGTAAGATAGGTAGGAGGGGGGTTTTATGGGTTTGATTTATTTTGGGGGAGGATGTGATTGTTTGGGGGTTAGTGGGAGGGTCCATGGTTGGTGAGGGGGGGGAGTAAAGGTGGATGGTGTGTTATTTATATGAGTGTTAATTAGTGTAAGATTATGATTGTTGAGGTGGGTTGGGGGTTAGGATTGGGGTGTTGATTTTGATAGGATATTGTTTATGAGGATGGTGAGGGGGGGAAGGGAGATGTTTTGAGGGGGTGATAAGGGGTATTCGGTTTGAAGGAGTTTATGGGGGAGATGAGTTAATAAGGTTTGGTCGGTATTGAGTGATTTTAGTTTGTATGATTGGTTTGATTGGTTATGGGATGGGTGGGGGGGTGGGAGATTGATTTGGGGGGGGGTGATTAAGTTTAGGAGAGTTAAGGGGATTGTTTTGGGTTATTTAATAAAGGATGTGGATTAATTAAGTTATTTTAGGGTGATTTGATTAAATGGTATTAAATGGAATTTGTAGTAATATATGAGTGAATTTGGTTGTGTTATATTAGGATAGTTTTATGGATTTTGATGAGGAGTGTTGTTATAGATGGATGTTGTTTGATGAGTTGATAAATTTGTAGATATTTAAAAGAGGGAATTTTTATGGATGTAAGGTATATTATGATGTTATATTTAGGTGTTGGGGGTAGGTATTTTGGTCGATGTCTGGAATGAGATGTCATCAAAGGGAATCCTATCGCGAGGTATTCGTTGGAAATTACGATGTGTGTAAAGATTGATGTAATGGTTTCGCATAAACAGTCTCTTAGGTTATAATATGTTACTCATCATGTACATCTATATCATCTTTAGTCTACATATACAGCTGCTGTCATGACAAACGTTAGTGACCTAGCGTTAACGACATGTACGGTTGCAAAAGTATTTGGATGCATGTGAGACGTTAGCTGTGTTATGGTGATTTTATCTCAGGATCACCAAAAGTGTGGTTTTGGTGCGTGCTTCTTCATGATGGGACGATCATTTCCTCGAAAAGTTGATGAAGAAATGGAATAAAACTGGACGGAGAAATTTTTATAGTACTCGCATGACCCTCACGATAATGTCCGATTATGGCAATGGGCACTACGTTTTTGTATCTTCAAAGCTTTTCCACAATATAACAAAGTTTCGCTGGCTCGGGTGCATGATTCTGTTGAGAGTTATTTTAACATTGGTTTACTCTTTTCAAACGATAAGTTTATTATCAACATTCCTTAATCAACTGCTTAAAGCCAAACAGCTGGATTTTTACCTCGATAAGATTGATTGGGTTTAGATAATCTCGAAATCACGCTAACAAACTCCCTTACGCTCCCACATGAAAATGATGTTGTATTATGCTGTACTCGAATTTGTTAGATCATTTTCTACACCAAGTACATGAATTAGGCATTCGATCAGCGTATATACGAAAGGATTTTTTAGTTTTGTGTTTATGATGGACAAAACTGATACACACTATCTTTTTAGATGCATTTTGGGGTTTATTCTTTGCACATCTCTACAGTAATGCAAAGCTTTTTATGTTTCATTGCGTGACACCATGCATGCACACGTATCAAATAAACGTTTGCTTTGCCTAGTACGTCTAACATCTATCCGTTAAAGTGTTTAATCAAACATAATGATTGTTGTATACAGAAATTAATATTGAATTGTGTAGCTTTTTGCTGAAATTTATGACTCGATAGACTCCTCCGGTTTCATCTATCCAAACGTAATTGGAAACATTATTCTGCTTTTCCAATTTGGTATTTCTTTCGGCCACTGTAATTATTATCTTTAAAAGTTAATCTAGACACATGACCTGATATACCTTCACACGAGTACGTTTTTTCCTGCTGAAATGCGGAAAGAACACCATTGGAAACATTTGTTATCTACGTATTTTGATGTTATACAACATCTTTTACTGTTTATTTTTGGTGCATCGACTATGAATTTACCTCGTAATACCTGAGATTGCATCGTGTGAAACAACTCCTATTCCTTTGATCTTTCAAACTTCCAACCACCTAATTGTCTAAAGCCTCATTGTTGTGTCCAATTCGGGTATGTCCTCAATGATGATAACTGATCATCCCAACAATACACTCCTATTTTGCTAAATTTAACGGGTCTTCTCAATTTCCGTGTAGTTAATTCTCCATTGTAACAACTTTGAAAATATAAACATATAGTCAAAAGTGTCTATGTAGCGTGTCGGGTTGTGGTTTCCAGCTCTCTTTTACAAGTGTCTGTAATAGTTATAGAGTATTGCATGAATTGTTTCTAAACCAATGTGAGTATCATTCATTACTATTATCAAAACTCAAACATCCTAGTTATAGTGCTCCATTACTGCTCTTAGCTATATCATATCTAATGGATATTGTTTTCACACTGCGCATGCGCTATAAATCAATTAGAGATAAAAATATCTCCTATAATATAATGACAGCAAATCTAACAAACACTGTGAGCAAGAAGCATTGCAAGTTCACCCAAACATAACTTTACCTCACACTGCCATGCGCTAAAAATCAATTAGAGATAAAAAATATCACCTATAATATAATACAGTAATCTGACAAGCGCACGTGAGCAAGAGAGTTATCAAATTCACCCAAAGTATAACTTATACGCTGGAAATGTAGATTGGTTCGGTTATTAACATTAAAACTAGAATACCTGTTGCAAATTAACGTCAGCGGTTATAATATTAGTGTAAAAGGGAGATAATGGCTGAGAGGATTGCAATATTAAGAAAGATTGTATTACACGTTGTCGTGCGATATCATTCCAGAGGGACAGCGTGTTATATCATTATAATGGTAAAGTCACTGATGATAATATTGAAAATTTATCCTTACAAGATGAGTTCTGCCATAAACCTTAAGTTGATTTATACAGGCTAACATCGCGTATAAGTAGAAAATAAAACTAAAAAAATTCTTAGTATATTAGCCAATATGATATATTAGGAAACGTTAAGAACATCACAAATCAAATTCGTTATCTCAAAATTGGTTTATGAGTCAATGGATCATACCCAATTCTGTTATTAACACATCAATATTAACAATCTAGAAAGCGAAGTGTAAGATATTATAACGCAACAAAAATTGGAAAGAATAAATATAATGTATTATTTTAGATCCCAATTAATCCGTATTTCAAAAAACCTCAAACGAGATGAGGAATCAATTCAAATCGATTCCGCTGCGCAAAATATTATAAATAATCCCGCATCGGTAATATTTTAGCTGATAGCAACAATATCATCTTTTTCAAGAAAGACACTTGAGGTGGTAGATAGAAGCATGATATTTGATTTCCTGTAGTCAACAATGATACAAAGCTATGAGATATCGCGGTGCATTAAGTTTATCTTTTCTGCTTCAGGTAGTAATATTTTATGAGACTCACCTTGCATTACAATAACATCTTCACTATAACCCAACAAACATTGTCTTACCGCTTCAGCTAGTTCGTTATAATTTTACTATATTAACTTTTGTGATATTTTAGCTCATCGTCATCTTATAATAATAATTAATAAAATATATTATAATAATACTTGATGAAACGACTCGCTGAACTCTACAAGGAAGATCTAGTGATAAGTCGTCAGTGATGTAGGGAGTCAGTGAGTGGCATACATAGTATTACATTTTCCAAAGATTTATAGACAAATCTGTTGGTTATAGCGAAGATGATATTTTATATAACAATGAATCTGATATGTGAATAGTCACTGTTGCCTGACAGATCTAATTACAGCATATCAACAACTAAACTGAATAATCTCAAGTATAACAATGCAAAGCAGCTAATTAAATGTAATGTTACCGTTGCCGAACAACAACTGTTCTGCAGTTAAGAGTCCCAGGCCGACAGAAAAGTATCAAATTTGATTTCATATTTGTCAAGATTTTTAATCTAATGACGATCTCTAACGATCGTAAGCAGTATCTAATATCATTATGTATACCAGTAAAATGTAAATCTGTCAAACAAAAGTTGATTTAATTATAATAGCATTATATCATAATCTCTTGGTTGATCCAACTGTTAAATTTATCACTAACCCACGCCATTGACTAAACTTTTATCCCCTTTTTTCTAGATCACTTTCTCGATAACAAAAACATCCTGATCAGTTTTCTGTAGTTCTGTTCATAAAAACTACCTACAATCGGTTCCCCTGCCAGATCTTTTAAAACGTACGTTACAGGTACTGTTAAAAGTACCTTATCAATTACAAAAACTTCTTCGCTCCAGTTCGGAGTAAATCCTTTGCAAACACCTTTTCATCAAAGAAATTCTAACTTTATCACCAACCTTAAATTTATGTCTGCGTACATGTTTCATTGCTAATAGTTCTGTTTCGGTGTTATTATATGCTCGTACGATTTGAGAAAGGTCATCGATTACCTTGGTGTTTTTAGCTTCATATTGTGTGTTAGTTTCTCGTTTACGTGCGATTAAATCTCTCAACAACAACGCTTTTACCCTCATTTCCTTAACATACCGGTTTTATATTAGTTTGTTCTAAAACTGTTCAAACTTTTTGTTTAAAAAACTCAGATCCATGATCAGTCCAGATTTTTTGTTTTCTTCTACTGGTGATTATCTGCTTTAGCGCATCGTCATTGAAGTTCCTGCTTAATCGGAAACAGTATACTGAAAGCGTATTTGCTAAAAACATCTATAACATTAAACAAATGACTGTTTGGAGCGCCGATCAGCGCCAACGTTAAACTACTAGATGGGATACATCCACCAATTCTATTCTCCAGAACATCTACACCATTAGCGACAACTTTACGTCGTGGAACTTTTTTTTTTAGGTCTGGTATTCGACTGCAAGAGCACAGTACGATCGTGAGTGATGACGAGACTCTCCGATCCAAGTTTATATTTTGGCTCCATTATTCCCTGAACAAAGTTCTATCAAAACGTTCTCGTAGATTGTTGGCTTCATATCACGTAATTCGTCCTAACATTACTTTATCACAATCTAATTTTGAGTTTCATATCACGATAACAGATATGCGATGACGCATTGCTAGTTCATCCACTTAGTTAAGCTCTTGCCTGCAATGGATTCTGTTCATCTAGTTTGGAGTACGATTCCATGACCATAAACCGAGGCCCTGCAATGTCCAACCGCCTTTTGGTTTGGTAATTTTCCAATTAGTTTATTATATCTATACCTGACCCTATTATTCTCTGTTTTACAACATTGACAGTATCGACAATTTTAGTTTTGCTCAATACACAAATCTCTGTCAGAATCACAGTTGCATATCATTCTATATTTTTAGTCGTCGACTAAAAAAAATATTAGATAACCAATCCTAGCGACGTCCTGAGATATTTAAAAATTATTTTTCTTTTTCCACAGATTGCACAAATACTTTTTAATATTATCCTGTTGTTTTTGTTTTTTCTGTTGTTTCATTAATACCTTCTGTTTTAGTTTACACTTGAACAGTATTGACATTATTATACTTATAAGTTAGATAAAATTAATTGCGATCTCATCTTTAGCGTGAGAAGTTGCTTATCAAACTGTAAAATAAATTTTAAAAAATTAAGATTTCTGCTCATCTTCGATAAACATAATACAATAATATCCGCAAGCAGACGTTCCAACAGTTGGAGTTGATTTGACGAATAATATACTTTTGTAAATTGTTTTTTCATATACTTTTTATTACATCGCTTGGAGAAGTCCAAACGAGTCAAAATAATATTATTATAAACTGCTACCCAATGCGTACCAGATCCGTCATTAAAATCTTTATATTAATAACACATGAACTTACAGCAGATGGTGATTTATTGCTGAAGCTCATCTTAGAATAAACTCCGTGATGATATCAAAATTACTCAACTCGACGATTCCGGTAATTGTAGACCACTCCGATTCCTAAAAGAGTTGCAGCAGACTTCCCCTAGTCCGCCAAAAGTGAGCGAACGAATAATTCCTCCTTTTTTTTGATTGCATATGCAGTTTCACTTTGGTGTTGGGTGATTTTGTTTTTATTACTTTCTTTTTTGTTGTTTGGATTCGTTTCTTTTGTCATTATAATATATTATTACATAAATTTGACAATTTTTGTTATTCCACTTCCACAATGAGTACCATACCTTTGACTGCTTTCGCCGTTGCGCCAGATATTGCGTCCAACGCTGCTGCTAGTCCTATGGTGCCCTAAGGACTGTAGAATTTAGTATTATTGTACTAGTTAATACTGATAGGCCACCAAGAAACCACCTTCTTTTGCCATCGCTGTCATTGTTCTCACTCATAATTTAAAACAAAAGTTTTTACGATCATACTGTTTGTACTTGATTTTTTGTAGCATTAATTTCAAAATATTAGATTGATTTTAATATACCTGTTCTCGCTTTGCAGTAGCTGCTACTAAGTTTTTAACTTGGCCATCAGGCAAATACACTTCTTTACAATATACTTTGCCATTTTATAGAACAACTGTGATTAAACTTTGAACTGGCATTTTACCTCCAATAAATCTACCGTATAAATCTATCACTATCACTAATGCGTATACGTATAACGCCTACTGAACCGCCCCATTCCAGTAATTCAATATCCCATGTCTTCCCACACTCGATCTTTATTTTACTAGACAGCAAAATAAATAGAGATAAACTACAATCTCTACTAATTTATCCATCTTCACATCTGAATTTTTGATAGCTCTACATGTAATTACGTCGAAGAAAGATATTTTTTAACATCAGCACAAAATACACTCGATAGCTCGTTTCTGATATTGCTTTGATGTAATCTAGCGTACTATCCTCTACTCAAGTGAATTCAAATACGGCATAGTTGTGTGTTACCTTCGTCAGCTTGTGTTAAATACACAAAAGATTCTCGGCAGTTGTTCCTGATTTTTGTACCCCCATGGGTATCAGTAATTTTTGAACCGCTGTCTATATACATTATCGCTTAAATAATCTTCATATCTTATCACACTTATTTATTCTGACATTTAATGATTGATGTGTATTACTCATCCACAAAGAATATTTATTTATGATAAAACTTACACACCCCTCCAATCTAACAACAATCGTTTTGGGTCCTCTCGATCTAAATTAAGAGTTAGTTTTTACTCCGAAATCTTTAACATAATCCCGACAAAAGCCGAAAATCATCGTTAGCGGAAGCACAATTGTAAATTTACTATTCCCGCGCAAGGTCTTCCCTACAAAACCTTCCGGTATACTGTTCCTCACCTCAATTTAAAGTAAAATTAACATCGCATACCGTCTACACTGCACGGTGATAATTTTTTAGATAAAAAGCGCTTAGAGAACTCTTTAGCGTGTTGGCATTACAGCGGACACAGTGCGACATATCTGTCAGCACATTAGCATGAAAATTTCTCAACAAGTACAGGTTTTCTTCTCATAGATCCATTACTTACGCCTCTCTTTGAAAAATCTTTATTCATCAACACCGCCATATCTTTAACCACTATCATATTATTAATGAACTCGGGATAAGCGCAAAACGAAATAATATTTAAAATGTACTTGCAACTGTAGGTGACTCAAATATCAGCTACATTTGATTGCCATTGATATATACACTTTTGAAGAGACTCCAACCGTTATTGATAAGAGCTACTTCTCTCAAACTGCAAATGCACAGTGGATTGCGTCTTGCAGATCTACCACGATACTTTCAACATACCTAGTTGGCAGAGAAAAATACATCTCGTCCTGTGTTAAAGGTTCTAATACCATTTTGTGTTCTAAATTTCATCATGTCGCTACTAACCGAATTCTGTCACATCTTTCGAGTCATAAATTTCTTTAACTTAATAATTTTTAGGAACATTTTAGTATTAGATTATAAAAATTTGTATTGCGTAAAAAGCATCGTTACATTATATATTAATTTTTGATAGCCTCACGCCTTGGATAATAATTTGTTTTTTTTTTATCATCGTTTTGTGTGTCGTCTTATGGTGACGATGCTGAATACCTGTTTTATTCATAATCTCTGGATCTCCTTTTATTTTATTCGCTATTTCTTTGTCCCACTCAGTCCCTCGAAGAATCCGCCCCAGTTGCAAAAGCTTTACCGCGTCAATAGCAATTGTGCAACTTTACGCGCCATCCGGAATATTTTTAATAACTTAGTGAATAGATTTCCAAACATCCTCCTACTATTTTTCTTCGATAAACTTTTTTTTCTTGTTCAGTTTATGTGATGTTCATTCTAATTTTACTTTTGCTCCTAGATAAAATAATTATGACAATTTCATTACTAACATGTATCTGTGGTTCTTCTGATTGATCTTCAACTGCACCTTATACTTGTTATTTGATTTCAACGTTTTAAAGATAATAATAATATGTCGTAGTATTTCATAAAAACGCACTGTTCTGGAAACTTAATCTTTGACTTGCTACTTTTGATTATTAGAGCCAGAACATAACAATTTACTAATATTATTTACTTCTGTTATATTTGGTGGCAGTTCACTGTCATATGTAAAGCTATCATGCAGGTAAGTTTGTTTCAGAAATCCTAACATTTGCATTACGTCTTTCTCGCTCTTGTTCAAATGATTCTATATTTTTCAAAGTTATCCTAGTTCCAATTTTAAAATTTTGACTGCTAATTCAAAAGTATCAGCCACACCGTTACTTTTATACGCTTTGATCGTCTTGTTTAAGCTTCAATATATAACTCCTTCGGAATTTTATTTTTTTGTGTAATAGAGTATTTTGTAAGCATAGTGAAAAACATTTCATCTAACATCATATTTCACTTAGGTATAACATTCCACATACAAAAATTATCCAATTTCATAGTGTTTGCGATCTATTCTAATATGGAATATATTTACATAAATTTCGCTATCTCTAACGCGCTAGATATAATTATGTTGTTTTGCATTCCTTTATTATTATATCATTTACAAATTAAAGTCGCCCATTAAGTCGCGGTGTAAAGTTTTTCAATATTCCGTCAATGTTAATATCAATCGAACTAGATGACAAGTAAATCATGATTCATTATCAATTCAACACAACCACATCCCCAGCTTCCGTTATGATTTAATAACAGTTAACCCTACATCTTTTCAGTATTAATAATACTGTTACACCATTTGCCTTTTTTTCTTTTCTAAGATTTTCTACACCGATTTATCGTTTTATCAAATTTTCTTTAAAACTCAACCTTTACCACAACAGTTTTGCTCGCGATGCTGCTGTTTTTTGTAAACGTAGAGCAATACACGCCCGTTCTCATTCTTTCATAAAGTGATTCATATATAATCCTCTGTAACCAGGTTAATTCTTCTTTAGCACCACTCATCATTAAAATATTACATTAAATTTATCGATATGCTTTGATATCTGCCAACATCCACGTGCTTATATCACTCAATAACACCTTATATTTTCTTTGTTAATATAAGCATCAGTCACCTACCTTTTATCTCATCATGTGCTTTTTTTTGTAAAATATAATCTTATCTCCAACTTCCATAAACTTTACTTATAATCACCGACTCGTTGTTCTCCTCTCTGATATCTTTATGTCCTCCTATAAATTTGTTATAATATTTGTTATTCCTGCGGGGTAACCTGCGAACTTCGCGCAATTCCACATGTATCAAGCAACTGTTTTCGCTTTCTACCGCAGATCCGATATTTTGCTTAATTCCTCAATCATATTCTCTTTTCTTTCATCAGATCTGTAACAAGTTTCGCAGCGCTTCCTGTTTGTTCTCTAACATTCCAACCAAAACCTTTTCCTTGTATTCTTAGTTCTTCTCTACATGTTTATTTCAGGTTGATTACCTAAGAATCTTCATATCCCTGATAAATGTAGCTTGTTTCTTTCGATAGCATTACTTCCCCTCCCTTCCTTTACTTGTTGCTAATAGCCTGATATTGACAATTTTGGTAGATCTTCTATTTTTCTATCTTCCTCGTTGTCCATTAGTATAATATAAATTTATAAATTGAAACGCTTTATTGTAATAATGGTTAATACAACAGCGAAACATTTAGTTGGATCATTTGTAAGTTATCAAATAAGAAAAAGTTAAATTTTATCTTTTGTAGCATTACGTAAAGTCAATAAACTTATCTTTTGTCACCCACCGCATTGCTCGCTGCAATATTTCTATCGTCAACATTAATCCTTCCGGAAATAAAATAAAACAACCCTATTTCGCCTAATAAACCTATCAACTTATAAATCCTTGACGAGATAAACAAATTACAACTGATTAGTTACGTATATGAAAAATATGACTTAGTTTGTTCATCTCCAGTGAGTACGGAATATCATCAAAAACTAACATCTTTTTTCATCTGCATCATGTATTAACTGAATAAATCTTCTCTGCCTAAGTATATAAAAATCTTCACCAGCTTTAAGACATCACGAACTTTCTGAGACCACTGATATAACTCATACTTATCTGCTGTAATGATGGTATATATAGAAAACTCTATCTAGTTTAAAATATCACAAGAACAAGTTCAAACAAATTTTTCCCCGACCCATTCGCCCAACAAAAAAAATGACAATCCGAAGTTCAATATTAAGTTATGCTCACTAGTCTCTCTGTATCAAATTTATATCGACGATTTGCCATTTGTAAATATTAAACTAGAGTTTGATATTTTACTAGATATAACATAAGACTACTATACAAAATTGGAACTAACTATTAAAATTTATCCACAAAACGTGTAAAGGTACGTACCTAATTTCAAAACTCTTATCGCTCAAAAATAAATTCAATATTTTACTAAAGCTTACCACGTTAATCCAATAATTTCATTTCCAAACAAAGAACATTAATCGATAATAAAACGGTCAAGAATGAATTGTACTCAAAGATCCTGCGGCATCTAATATGATTTTTACTTTTAACTTCTAGATATACAAGATTCTGAGTCATGAAGAGTTGTTAAAAAGAGTGATTTTTGAATATTTTAGAAACAAAATAAATTACAATCTTAACCCAACTGAGATTCTTCACTAAAAAATATGTTAAGATTACCTTTAATTATTTCAATGACAATCACAAAGCCCTCAAAAATAAGTTTACATCACGTGAACACATTGTTAATTTTCGCAGAACATATACAAAATAGTAAGATGAATTTGTTTGGAAATCCATCAAATGTTGACATTACACGCGAGAATATTATCACAAAACTTCAATGATATTATGAGTGGAATTCCTAATATTGTTGAGAAAACGAGATATTAAAAGTCCTCACAAACAGATTAAAAATATTGTGTATCCTGTTCAACTGGTCTAGTACATGACGAGGCAAAATAATTCTATCAAAATCAAGCAGAAGTTTACTGGATAATTTCGTGCTACATTGTTGCAAAGTTTAAAAATATCTACCAATTCCTATCTCATCATCGAAAAGATACTCACGAATATAAATCTAATAATAAACCAAAATGCGAAGAAAATTTGTACTTGAACATAATAAAACGTAAATTAATTATTGTTCTGTTTTGAAATTGATACTTCAACCAATCTATTATTTTAAACCAAACATAACTATGTATCAATTATAGAATGAAAAAAAAAGTACAGTTTATTAATCATATTTCAAATATTTCATCCAGATGACCACTAATACAATACACAAATATAATCACAAAAAACACGTGTCGTTAAAAAATTTATAATTAACTACAACAAATCCTTCAGATTAGTCATATCTACCAGGTAGACCTGCATATAATTGCAATTATCGTAATTCCAGTTTTTGTTATTTATAGCGGGTAGTGTCACTAAACGCGGAAAAAAGTAACCAAGACTTTTGATAAAAAACATATGTTAACAACATTAAACTTACAAAAACTACTTACAGACCTCTACCTACGAGAGTCAAATATATATAGAAATTATAACTGAATTCGTATTATGATAATATGTTTAACATAATTCTACCATAGGGTTATCAAGTATGAAAAAAAATATCATAAAAAGATATAACATAAAATTTGTATCTAAACAAATATAATATAACAAAATATTATCATGTTCATTCTAATGCTAGTTTAATTTCCACTTGTTAACTGAAAACTTTCAAAACACATTTAATTTTCAGCCTGATCGTGTGTAAAACTGTTTCCGTCATTAGAATAATTTTGTATTCCACACTTCGCTGATCTAACAAATGTATCACCTCTGTGAAAAGAGTTTATCCATTCCAACTCATTGTTATGTTTTGTACAAAATACCTGTTTTTCAGGTAGTAGTAGGGGAAAAAAAAGTGGGGAGGGTATCAAAACCCTTTTTAATTTGAAAAAAAAGGTGGGTGATAATTTAGACTATATTTAAACTTTTTTGGAGGTAAAAAAACAAATGATGGAAAACCTGGTTTTCCTCTAAAGTTGAAACCTGGTTATTTTTGAAGAAAAGGGTTGGATGGATAATTAATCACATTTTGAGTAAAAAAACATAGGTGTTTGAAAACCTTTTTTCCTATAATAAGATTGACGCAAATAGCGCACGTCTTTAAACTTCAGCTATTACAATTATAGTCTTTTCAATGTATAAAAAAAATAAATATTAAAATGTAATAGATTTCGTCCTTTCCGCATATCATTGTTATACACATTTTTTAAATTTTTAAATTTCGACATGTCCTTAGCATAACTTTCCAGTTTGTAGAGAAACGCAACAGACTAATCAACAGCAAAAAAGACACAATATTCCCTCTCGGAAAAACTACAATAACAAAATATAACTAGCAACTATTTAAGCTTCACATTCCTTGTGTCTCAAGCAGTCAAAAGACTGAACTTCCAGTATCAACATACTATACTATGCTGAAATAGACAATCTATGCTTATCTAAATAACAACAATCTTATGCAGACATAGTATCTATGCTTTTGCTGATCAAATCAATCTAGGCTTAATTTCTCTAAACAGATAAAAATTCATGTTGCCATTATGACTTAACAGCGACTAAACGCGTTTCGTAAACATAAACCATTTAATACAAATCTGAATAAAAACAGATTACTTACCTACACTGTTTAACTGTAAGATACGCCGTTTCATTACAACCTTTTATTTCCTATTGTAGAACAAAATGGAAATTGTTGTCATTAAACGAGTGTTTAAAAAGGGAATAAATATTGAGTCATGTTAATAATATTCTATTAATAAAGAAATTTTTCATATACAGCCTTTCCAACAAGTTTTAGCACCAATAACATAAATTGTTATATTACAGTTTAGATTTTGATCTTATTTACAACTGTAACCTCTCCATAAGTAATAATGAAATTCATGGATTTTAACTAATAGAAACATGATGCATTTTTTTTTGTTTATGTATATTACCAAATCATAGTTAAACTAATTTTTTTTTATATAAATTAAATTCAATAGCCTTCATTGCCGCCTTGTTGAGAAATACACTAGTATGTAGGTTTGTGATCGTAATGGCTCAAAAGGATTGTCCTAAATACAAACCGAGACTAAAAATAATTAACAGATCCTATCATTTTCGATCCGATCCTTTTTACAACCACTCACTCTATATTAAGTTAATTTCCAGCTTCTCAAATTAAAATCATAAATCCACCTGTTTTGACAAGGTCAAGGTATCAACAATGGCTCCAATAAGATTGTAACATTTCGAACCAAATCCACATTTTAAAAACCTTAATAGGATGTAAATAAAATCAATTTACTTTCTTTTGCTATCATATCAGGTTAATAGTTCCTTTTAAGACGAAACGGCTTATGTCTGAATTTTTACCATGCTCACTACTCCATAAATATTATTCAATTGTTATCAAGTTTTCATACTCTCCTCTCTCCTCCTTCTCTCTCTCGCTCCTCTCTCTGCTCTCTCGCTCACCTCCCCTCCTCTCTCTCTCTCTCGTCTCTCTCTCTCCATCCTCGCTCTCTCTCTCTCGCTCTCATAACAATTTTTCATCATCATCAAACGTTCGCTGCATTAACCCATATTTAACTACTATATTAAACAACCTTAGTTCACTTGCTATTTTTATTAACAAGTTCTTAATGTCAGCACAATGTCTTTGACAATTGTCATCTGAAGTGTAAGCTTTTTTAACGTACGTACAGTGCCTTTGACAGTGTGTCAACTATAGTATAAGCTTTTAAACATAGGCACAACGTCTATTACAGTGTAACGTTTGTAGTGTAAGCTTTTTGACGTCAGCACAGACTCTTTTACAGGGTGACGTTTGTAGTGCAAGCTTAATCGCCCTTCACGAGATACATTATTTAGATACACGTAAAATTACCATCACATAGCAAATCTCAACTTTAACTGAACCATTCAACAAAATCATTTTTTTATCTAGATTTTCTTAAAATCGAAGCAATATGTTGTCCCCAGCTATGTGAGAGCCGGAAATAAAAACAAAGAGAAAGAAACATAATTATTCCATGCCCTGATGAACAGTGTGTGTGTGTGTGTGTGTTTGTGTGTGTGTGTGTGTGTGTGTGTGTGTGTGTGTGTGTTCTTACAGTACCAAGAACAGAAACACAATTACCTGCTCTCTGTCACTATTTTAGTAAGGGTTAGAGATAAGGAATTTTATTTATTTTAACATTTTTGTTTAATGAAAATGCACGAATTATTCCAGGCTAGGCTAACCAATAATACCTAATGAGCCCAATAAAAGTGTTCCGTTCGTATAGTACAGTTGTGTGTGTGTGTGTGTGTGTGTGTGTGTGTGTGTGTGTGTGTGCGCGCGCGCGCGATTTCGAACGTTCGAACGGAACGGAAAGTACTATCCCAATATTCTTCATTAGAATGTTTTATAATGCTAAAATATTTTTATTAAATGCAAATTATCATGCAGGTCAGATAATTTAATTTGTTCATTAAGGAGATTTCTAACCCGAGTCCACCTATAAGCACCAACTCCTGTTCCATCTTGACCATGCATGCATCACGAATATATTTCTCTCATAACTATACGTATATAATCGATAAATTTTGCGTTCATAACTACCCGTGACTGCGCCGTGCTATAACGGACATTGGCAAGTGCCTCAACAAGGCGAAAGTAACAAGGCACGGCCAATGAGTTCACTCAGATGGAAAGACCATGTGGCGTTAGATCTATCTCATTGACGTTTAGAGAGATGAGTTCAGTGGAAGTTTGAAGATTCTCACCTGTAATAGATTCATCTCAGCGAATAAATCTAACCAAAATTAATGATGATAACAGAAATTTGGATTTATTAATCTGTTTTCCTTGCTTTCACTTCTGTGTTATGATCTCCCTCGTTCAACATACTGGCTATACACGTTAAACTGACTCCGTTACCAGCTTTATTCGCCCAAGATTTTAGACTAAAGCGGAAGTATAAGACGAGTGTGGTGCACGTATACATTGCTTATATTTATATTATTTGATATTTTCAAATGGCATCTTAAAAGATGAGACAATATTGTTTTAAATACGTTTGTTATATTTCACATGATAATTTCTAATTAAAAAAGCACACAATGTGCAGTTTCTGACGAATAAATCGAACCCAAAGAATAAAATATACTCACAAACGATCCTTCAATATCTAAGTGTTTATATTTAAATGTTTAATTCGGGTTGAGCAAAAATGAACTCTTTAAAGCAAAATAAATTACTAACCGTTTTAACTCTTCGGACTATGTTATTATATTTTGGTTGCCACATGACCTATCGGACTATAAAAGAGAGATAGGGGGCCCCGAGTGGCCGAGTGGTCTAAAGCGCTGTCCGTTACGGATCACTGCCATCTCACCTCTATCTGCGTGTGTTCGAGTCTAAGATTCGGCGAATGTGGATATGTGAGAGAGCTTGCCAGTAGCTTCTCGTGGGTCGGTGGTTCTTTCCGGTGATTTCCCGGTTTCTTTCTCCACCATTAATACTGGCCGCCATGAATAGCCTTTCCTGTACTGAAAAATGGCGTTAAACCCCACAACAACAACAACAACAACAACAACAACAACAAAGAGAGATAGTCATGTAAGACCGTCTCATTTGTGGGGGGGTGATTTAGATTTTTTAACGTAGCTTTAATAGTTTTCAGTCATATCGCTACAATGTCTGCAGTTTGGCAGTTTATAGTGATGTCTAGCACTGGGGCATCATGCCGCAGACATATAACATGATGTCCCACCCAGTCACATTATCCTGACACAAGGCCGACCAGTCCTAACACTAGCATCTTAATGCTGAGCGCCAAGCGTGGCAGCTGTTAGTTCCATTTTTGTAAGTCTTTGGTATGACTCGGCCGGGGATCGAACCAACGAACTCCCGCATCCGAGGCGGAGGCTCTAACCACTAGGCCACCGGAGCGGTTCAGTCTCATTTGTAACGGACTTGGGGTTCTTAGGCTATTCTGTAAAGATTCCGAAAACAAAATCATGTTGCAGTAATATTCCTGTTCAAATTCCATTGTTAAAGTTTGAAAACATTCTATCTATCTATCTATCTATCTATCTATCTATCTATCTATCTATCTATCTATCTATCTATCTATCTATCTATCTATCTATCTATGCTGCTTATCATCATAGCACGAGTTTCTCGTCGCACGTGTTACAGCTGCAAGGGATTCACTGTCTATTACTGCTAAAATACGACCGGGCTTGTTTTAACAAGGTAATTATTTCTCAACCAGGGACAGTCTGCCTCCAAATGTTTACTCCAAATTATCTGGTAACCATTACCACTGATTTAGGGCTAGCTCATCTACAAAACGAGAGAGTTTTATTTCTAGATTTGTTTAACGCGTTATCTTTATGTAACAGACTGCAAGTAACGGTATCCAGTGACAATTTGGAAACAGTCTTAATCGATATGTTTATTCATGTGTCATGTAACGAGGATCCTGACCATTATGCAGATATATCATCAAAAATAATAATTCAAAATTCTGTTTCTATCCATGCGTAACGAGCATCTGTTTTCCTTGATTAGGAATCGTCTCGTGTGAAGATCATTTTAATGCATTTTAAAGACTTTTCTTTCTTATTACAGATAATTATATATTGCAACTGATTTATGTTTGTGTAGTGACACAGTATTAACAAACTTTCCAGACGCTATGGCAGAAAGAGCATACAATGCAGAGTACGTGTTCAGGAATTTGCAGTTATGACGTTAGACTTAGCTAGTACGAAAGCAGGAATAATTTCCATTCCTAATACTTTCACTTAGACATATTAGGAAATTCGATGATTGGAACGTACATATATTGTGCTCTTCACTTCAATTTGGTAAATTGCTGGCGAATTTTAAAACTGTTTTCCCTCGTGTAATATACTCAAGGACTACACTTGTAACACGCTCAAGGAATACACATGTAAATACTCAAGGACTATATATATATATATATATATATATATATATATCTATATATATATATATATATATATATATATAGATATCTATATATATATATATATATATATATATATATATAAACTCTCAAGGATTTATCATTTAATATGCAATGCTAAATAACAATACAAATATATGTAAAATGCCCGAGGACTATATATATACAATATACTCAGAACTATATACGTAATATACTCAAGGACTACACATGTAAAATACTCAAGGACTATACTTGTAATATACTCATGGATTTAACATTTAATATGTCATAAAATGCACGACTTTACGTGTAATATACTTAAGAACTAATCGAGTGATTAACTCCAGGATAATATATGTAAAATACTCAAGAACTATACATGTAATATACTAAAGGACTATACGTGTAAATATACTCAAGGACTATACATGTAAAATACTCAAGGACTATACATGTAAAATACTCAAGGACTATACATATAAATATACTCAAAGACAATACATGTAATATAATCAGGGATTATACATGTAATATACTCAAAAAATGTACATGTGTTTGTGTGTGTGTGTGATTTGAAGTTTTAACGTAGCTTTAAAAAACTTCAGTTATATTGCAACGATGTCTGCAGTGTGGCAATTTATAATGATGTCCAGCACTGAGGCATCATGTCCGACCAGTCCTAACACTAACCTCTTATTGCTGAGCGTCAAACAAGGCAGCTGCTAATACCTTTTTTATGTCTTTGGTGTGACTCGGCCGGGGTTAGAACCCTTGACATTCCTCATCCGAGGCGGATGCTCTAATGACTTTTTCCACATACATGTAATATACATAAGGATTAGGCATAAAATAAACTCAAGGGTTGTACATGTAATATTCTCAAGGATTACTCAATGTAGTCAAAGATTGTACATGTAATCTACTCAACAAGCACTTTTTGGATAATTCAGCTTCAACATTTTAAAACAGGCTCGAAGTTCATCAAGTGAGATAATACACACATCATATGTTTCTTGATTCATGTGCTTTTCTCTGTCATATTTTATAAGTACTTTACTTGAGAATCTTTCAAAGATAATTATATTAACATAAGAGATATACAACATATGTCAAAAAGTGGATCCTATTGTAAACCTACTTGAGTGGAATGATCGAAAGCCGTTAAATTCTGGAAAATTAATTCCTGCAACGCATCGCGTTAATCCTACAAGGCTTATGAAAACTTCAAAAAATTCCTTCAACACCTCCACTTTCTCTAAACCATATTTATGTAACCTTTCTGAATGTGAGTTATTCTTATTATAGGGCTTAACGCCATTTTTCATCACAAGATAGGCTATACATGGCGGCCAGTATAAATGGTGGAGGAAGAAAACCGGAAAACTCAGGAAAGAACAACCAACCCACAAGAAGCAATTGGCAAGCTTTCTGACATACCCACATTGGCCGTACCCGAGCATCTAACTCATGGAGACGGAGGTGAGATGACAATGATCCGTATAAGTGAGCTCTTTAGACCACTCGGCCGCTCGCAGTGAGATCAAATGATAAATAATATATATATATATATATATATATATATATATATATATATATATATATATATATATATATATATATATATATATATATATATATATATATATATATATATATATATATACACACACGATGATACCCATTGTGTGCCTGGTGTATATTTGTAATTTTCTATAATTAATTTTAAAACTGAATTATCACTGTGGCATGTTGTTATCCATTTTATTGTGGTGTTCTCTGGTACTATGTGATTCAAACGTATTCTTTGTGTGAAGTGTTCTCTGGCACCATGTAGTTTAAATGTATTCTTTGTGTGTGACGTGCTTTGTTTGTGGTCCTCTCTGGTACCATGTGCTTTAAGTGTATTTTTTGTGCGATGTTCGATGGTGCCATATGATTTAAAAATATTTTTTTTGTTTCGTACTCTCTGGCACCATGTGGGTCAAATGTTCTCTTTGTGCATGGTGTTCTCCGGTACCATGTGGTTCAAAATTACTCATCGTGTTTGGTAAACATAATATCTTAACCGTTCAAGCAGATTTGGGAAAGACATGTTTTATAGCCGATGACAAATTTGTGTAACATACTGCTTTCTTGCTCTCGGATTCAAGACAGTGTTTCCATAATCCTGTATAAGAAATTATAGAATGTACTTTGTACCTGTATACTAATGAACTGTGTATCTTACGCTTACATCGGTTTGTTCTTTATCATGCCATATGGACACCCAAATGGTATGAACACCGTGCGTATTCCTAATTTCTTGGTACAACTTTATGTATCATTTCCGTGTGAAATATTAAACTTATCTGCTTCTCTCTGACAGTTACATATCTGTCTTCTTTTAGAATACATTTCCACATAATCGACTATTTCTTTTAAAAGATATGTTCTTGTCCAACATGCCTTTATATTATCTGTAATAAGTTTCCCTTCCATCAGTAAAGCACCGCTCCGGTAGCCTAGTGGTTAGAACGTCCGCCTCAGATGCGGAGGTTGTAGGTTCGATACACGGCTAAGTCATAACAAAGTTTTATAAAAATGGTACTAACAGCTGCCTCGCTTGACTCTCAGCATTAAGAGGTCAGTGTTAGGACAGGTCGGCCTTGTGGCAGGATAATGTGACTGAGTGTGACATCATGCTACATGTCTGCGACATGATGTCCCTGTGCTAAACATCACTATAAACTGCCACACTGCATACATCGTAGCAATATGACTGAATGTTATGTTTAAGCTCTTACAAAAGTAAGAAAAGAAAAGAGTGAAGTCAAAAAGCTTTGTAGATTTTAACAAAATAGTTTATTTGCCTAGAAAGCAAAGTAAAAATATGAAATAGTACTTATGGTTTGTGAATATAATCTAAAATTTAATCGAAAAATATGTTCTATCACTGAAACATCTAATTTGAATTTAGGTTCGAATCTCGATGAAATTCCAATACGGAAGATAATGACGTTAGACGAGGTCGTTGTACTGATGGCAACAGTTTCTCGTTGAAACACAATTTATAATGTTACGTTTGGAATTCAAAAAAAATTTAACTGAAAATCTTTTGTCCCAGAAAATTTAGGGAAAAAAAAGAAGTACTTGTGTAGTTTGTAGAGAATGAATTATTAAATTCCAAAAATAGATTAACTTCAAAAGAAGATGGCATCAACAATCAAAAACACCCTGAGCTCTGATGTGTAAGAATATGACTGCTTAGATTTCAATATGACACAAGTATTAAACCCAACTAAAAAGGTCATTTCGATACTTTGATGTGTCACATGATCACTTAATTGCGCAATAAAAAAGTATCATTTTTCAAGTAGGCTAGAATAGCCATATCAAAGAATCAAATTCTCGCACTGGAAATAAAAAAGTGATGCTTGCTTACTACTTAACTAAGACGTGGGCCGAAAATGACTTTGGTAATAGCCAATCGTATTCACCCGATGTTTACAAGATCTAAGAAATAAAGTGAGCTAAAAAAAATAATGATAATGTAATACCTTTTACCTTCAAATTAGACTGAATATTTTTCAAAAATATCGAATCTCGTGAAAATGATCATTGCAATAAAATATAAAAAAATGAAATAAAAAAGATTTTAAAACCAACACACAAGCAATTTAATTACATATTCGTAACACTGAAGTCAACAAAATTGAGGCAGGACAAATATGCTTCCATAATCCACCTGTATAAGCGCAAAGGGAACCGCCAGATCTGCGACAACCACCGGTGTATATCCATGCTCTCAATCGCAGGAAAGATACTCGCCAGAATCCCTACTGAACCGCTTCACTACGCACCTTGACCAGGGACTCCTGCCAGAAAGCCAGTGTTGAACGTGGGACCAACGACATGATGTTTTGCTGCGAGGCAGCTACAAGAGAAATGTCAAGAGCAAACGGCCAACCTTTTCTCCATCTATATCGATTTAACAAATGTATCTTATACTGTCAGCAGAGAAGGTGTATGAAAGATAATGGCCATGTACGGATGCCCGAGAACATTTATATTCATGGTACAGCATTTTCATGACGGCATACAGACACAAGTCCAGGACAATGAAGAGACATCTGAGCTATTCCCAGTAACCAATGGGGTCAAGCAGGGTTGTGTTCTGGATCCGACACTGTTCAGTCTATTATTCTCCGCCATGCTGACTAATGCTTTCATAGACGGATATTTTGGAGTCGGCATCATGTACAGTACAGATGGAAAACTATTCAACCCTGGAGATTTCAAGTGAAAACCAAGGTTAAGACAGACACCATCAGATAATTCATATTTGCTGATTACTGAACCCTCAACGCTGGCTCAGAAGCCTATTTGCAACTCAGCGTTGACAAGCTTTTCAGCAACTGTACAATCTTCGGTCTCACTATCAATGACAAGAAAACTGAAGTCCTACATCAGCCGGCCCTGGAAAGCCCTATGTTGAGCTCAGCATCACCGTCAACAGTCAAAAACACAACGTATGACGTCGAGGTGAACCTCCGCATTGCCAGAGCCAAATAACTTTCGGCAGACTGTATGTCAACGTCTGGAATAGAAAAGTCATCAGCATCAAGACTAAACAAAAAGTCTACAGGGCAGTTGTGCTTCCCACACTACTTTACGCAAGCGAATCGTGGAAAGTGTACCAACGCCACACCAGGAAGCTGAACCACTTTCTCACCACAAGTCTCAGGAAAATCCACAATATCAAGTGGCAGGACAAGGTTAGACACAGAGGAACTCCCCAGCATCCACACCATCTTGATGCAGTCTCAGCTAAGCTGGGCGTGACATATTGTGCGCATGTCAGACCACCGGCTGCCTAAGATACTCTTTAATGGCGAGCTACAGCAAGGACAGCGATCCAACGGAGGTAAAAATAAATGCTTCAGAGACAATCTGAAAGCTGCATTGAAAGCGATCAACATAAACCCTAATTTCTGGGAGCAAACAGAAAATTATCGAGCCACATGGCGTTCCTCTGTGCAAAAAGGCTCCTACTCGTGTGAATCTAGAAGAACATCAGTTTCACAGTTAAAGAGGCAAACCAGAAAAGCCCCTGCCATCAACCCTCCTGGAGAGGCCCCACTCATCCATTGTCCCTTGTGCAAACGAATCATCCGTGCAAGGATTGGCCTCGTCACCTGCGCTTGCACAGAACAGTACCAGCAATTCCAACCCTCGGATGACTAAAGTGTTCCTCGTCGACTTGACTGTCGAACGACAACATGAGTGAACTTTTTTCAAAAGCTATGTTAAAATCTAAATCACACACATTCACACTCCATCAGTGAAACATTTCAACCATCCATTCTTTCCCGATTTAGCACATGCTTGAGGTCCATAAACAACACCCAAGTCAGCTTTTGTCTCTGTAAAGCATTTTCCTGAGTTTGAGTGCAAAGTTGTATAGTCACTCTGTTCGAAAACTTCCTCAGCTGTTACTAACCCAAAACAGAAGTCAGAAATTTGAAGAAAAAGAAAACGGTGACATCACTAGGCCTGTACTGTCATCAACACAAAGATTACGTGCAATTAGAGACGGGGTATACGGTGGATACGATTCGGTTGTTTTGTTTAGAAGATTGTGGATTCGTTATAGAGCGTTTCGTTCAACCCTAATATACAGATATTAGTCCCAATTACATCAACTGCTCTTCGACATCGCATTCTTGAGGTGCTCGAGTTTTAGAGCGGTTCATGCACTGCATTTGTAAACAGAACGTTTTGGATTCGAACTATGGCAACGTCGATTTATATTACTTCACCTTTAATCTATTAAAGAATATATATATATATATATATATATATATATATATATATATATATATATATATATATATATATATATATATATATATATATATATATATATATATATATATATATAAAGCTTTAACATGTAAGGTTTCAAGTACATATGTTGTCGATGTGTTGCGAATAGTGTACATATGTCTTTTATTTCGACTTAACTGGCGCATTAGTTAGCTCGACAAACCGAAAGTTTACAGTTCGAATCCCATCATAAGATCACCCTAGGTTGACTATCGTGGTGTGTCTTTTGGGCAAGGATCTTTGCTCCAAACTGCCTAAGCACTAAATAACCCTGTTTCACTGTGCCATAAAACACTAAATCAAATGAAATCAGCTTATGGACAATTGTCAATTTGCTTTAGATGTGTCATCTTCAATACACGCAGAGAGCACCTGGTACAGCAATATTAAAGAAAACAAAAGCAATAAATCCTAAGTCATAAATTATATTGCTTTACATGAAAAGCAACTAAGATTTTGTAACGCTTGACTTGTGAAGACTTTTATTTTTAGGATAAATATAGAAGTTGTGACTATGGTGATACAAAATTTCATACCAGGTATCACTACCAAAAAAAAAATCATATCATGTCATGTATCACTACAAAAAAAAAAAAACAAGTGATATCAGATACTGACGCGTCCTATTGGGTCTCTAAAAAAATTTAACATTTTTTTCTTCCGATTTTTCCCGGAGATTTGCTTGCCAGTAAAGAACATGTTTTTTCTATTCGACAGAAAGCAGTGCTAATACCTGAACAGTACATACCTTTTTTCCCAGAGTTTAGGCTTTAGTATAGGATGACACGCTTACAGGTGTGACTGGCGGGATCCGAAAAGGTTACTTGTATTAGAAATTACAGTGATTTCTGTCTAATACAGCTATTACTCATGTGTATGTATGTATGTATGTATGTATGTATGTATGGATGGATGGATGGATGGATGGATGGATGTCTATATATATATATATATATATATATATATATGGATATATATATATATATATATATAGATATATATATAGATATATATCTATATATATAGATATACATATATACATATATATATATATATATATATATATATATATATATATATATATATATATATAATGAGAGATTTATAGACATATACAGAGGGTGTATTGCGTAGCGATGGTAAATATTTTGAGCAATCTGATCTCATTATTAATGTGTCCTGGGCTTCATGCACAATGTAGATAAAATGAAGGCAAGATAAAAATAAGTTATTTAATGTTGTTATACCTTTAATGATGTGTATATAAAAATCAACTCTCAGGATGGTTTATATTCATTATAAAACAGATTTGTTTCATTTGTTTTTAATAGCAACCCACTTGCCAAGTTTTAGCTAACTAAGGATATTTTTGTAAACTTTCGCACTCACTCTCTCACACACATCCTTAATGACGAAATCAATGATAGATAGACAAAATAAAAATATATTTATAACATTATGAACCTTTCATTTATGACGATTACTGGAATGATGTTTACATTGTCACATCTGTTGAGTTCAGGAATCTGAAAGCAATGAAAAACTGGAGAATTCGCCTCACCTCATTCTGTTATAGTTTGTAAATATTGCTTTAGTTATTAAATCGGACAACCTCTGATCTTCTTCCGGGAATGAACAAGAAAACAATTTTTAGTCCACTTCCGCAGCTGTTACTGACGAACCCAAAACAGATACCAGCAGTTTGGTAAATGCACAAATAATGATTCATGTTAAGAGATTTTTACATCTCCAGGGATGGTACGAACCCCCTGGCAATTAATCTATCATCTGCTATTCCAGATGAACCCTGCTGTGAAAAGAACAGAAATATCTAAATATTCGTTTAGTTGGTACGTACTCGAGGTTGTTCTCATGCTGTTGTACTTGCTGTGTACATCCATTATTCCGATATAAATACATCTTTACGAGAGGCTTATCACTTGGATGATATTTTTTGATATAGGTTATTATGAAAGAGTAAATAAAAAAGAAACGGAGATACATCAATGTGGTACATTCGGTGTAATGTATCTGAACAAAGTTTATCCCGTTGTGACTATGGCTGTTCAGAAAAAATGCGTCAGTATTATAGGCAAACATCTTATTGTTTATGACTGATGTTATCAATTGTAACTGATGTTATTGATTATGTTTGATGTTATCGACTATGACTGATATTATAGATTATGACTGATATTATCGATTATGACTGATATTATCGACTATAACTGATGTTATTGTTTATGTCTGATGTTATTGATTATGACTGATGTTATTGATTATGACTGATATTATTGATTATGAGTGATATTATCGATTATGACTGATGTTATCGACTATAACTGATGTTATTGTTTATGTCTGATGTTATTGATTATGACTGATGTTATTGATTATGACTGATGTTATAGATTATGAGTGATATTATCGATTATGACTGATGTTATTGATCATGACTGATGTTACTGATCATGACTGATATTATAGGTTATGACTGTCTTCTCTTCTTCTTCTCTTCTTTTACTCTTAACGCCATTTTTCAGCACATGATAGGCTATTCATGGCGGCCAGTATTAATGGTGGAGGAAGAAACCGGGAAATCACCGGAAAGAACCACCGACCCACGAGAAGCTACTGGCAAGCTTTCTCACATATCTACATTCGCCGAATCTTAGACTCGACCACACGCAGAGAGAGGTGAGATGGCTGTGATACGTAACGGACAGCGCTTTAGACCACTCGGCCACTCGGGGCCCCAGATTATGACTGATGTTCTTGATTATGACTGATATTATCAATTATGACTGATCTTATTGTTTATGACTGATATTATCAATTAAAGACTGATGTTATTGTTTATGACTGATGTTATTAATTGTAACTGATGTTATTGATCATGACTGATATTATCGATTATGACTGATCTTATTGTTTATGACTGATGATATCGATTATAACTGATGTTATTGATTATGACTGATATCAATTATGACTGATCTTATTTCTTATGACTGATGTTATCGATTATAACTGATAGTATCGATTATGACTGATGTTATTGTTTATGACTGATGTTATCGATTATAACTTGTTGTTTATGACTGATGTTATCGATTATAACTGATATTATTGTTTATGACTGATATTATTGATTATGACTGATGTTATTGATCATGACTGATATTATTGATTATGACTGATATTATTGATCATGTCTGATGTTATTGATCATGACTGATTATTGATCATGACTGATATTATTGATTATGACTGATATTATTGATCATGACTGATATTATTGATCATGACTGATGTTATTGATTATGACTGATATTATTGATTATGATTGATATTATTGATTATGACTGATATTATTGATCATGACTGATATTATTGATTATGACTGATATTATTGATCATGACTGATATTATTGATTATGACTGATGTTGTTATTTTGAAGATGAAATGTAAATTAAAACGAGGAAAAAATGCAAGGATAGGCTTACATGATGCGGAACGTTAATCTATGGTATTCATTGGGAAGAAAATTTATATATTTATACCTACTAATTTATTTTTATATCCATATCTAAAGCATGTGCTTTCAAATCAAAATCAGATGAGAAAACATTTACATGGTCAAGAATTTAATTTAAAAATTAATTTTAACCAGAATTTTTTTATTGGACTATTGGTGTTAATCGCAACAAAATTTAATGCGAATCATTTCAGTCATCTCTTTCCACTACGTTTTCATTGTAATTCTTTCCTCCATGTTCATTGTCATTCTCGTTTACGTCTTCATTATAGTTCTTTAATATACGTATTCCTGTTGAAAATTAATGAATTAAAGGGTTATAATAAATAAACTTCAGAGAAGTTGTACGGAGCGAACGTGAAAGGAGAACGTACTTTGTAGTTGGTGTAAAGCATTTAGGGATGGGTTTTATTTATTTGTTTGTTTGTTTTGTTTATTTTTTGAATGATTATTTGTTTTCAAAAGGCGTACAAACAGACTCGGTCTCTATAATATCTCACTCATGGATAATTAATTTTTGAAATACTGTAAGATTTTTTATATCGCTAAATCTTTCTTCTTTTCCGCAACAAAACGTTGTTCTGAAGATAAATTTTAGAAAACTCTTAAACAACGGAGAATGAGAGCAATAAAATATACTTAAAAGATCTAAGTTCCTTGCAAATAACAACAATAATTTTGAAGTGTGTCAAGAAAAAATAATTTAAAAAAATATTGCAGAATTATCAAAAATGGATAATTGGTTGCCTTTACAGATTTACCGCCAATGGTCTGTATAGACTTTCTTGACCAACAGAAATAACTAAATTCGGGAACAGAAACGGAATTTAAAATGTTTCAGTTTTTGTTACACCCAAGGCTGACAACGTTGTTTATAAACACTTTCACAGAAAATAATTATTGGAATCCATTTTCTATTTACAGTGATAAAAGTAGCTTAATAAGTGGGTTTGAGGCAGCACAAATAACTATTTTGATCTACCTCCAGCCCAAAAATTAAAATTAACAGGCACGCTGATTGAGAACAAAGATGATGTGTGTGGTTTCTATCTATATGGGTTAACGGCACATCAGCACGCTAATGGTTCTATGTGCCGAGTAAAGATAATGCACATTAATAAAAGATTTTGTGGTCCCACGATGAAAGTGACAAATGATAAAAGACAGCAATGAATAAAAAAGGAAAGCAAGTTTAAGTCTAAAAATTGTTAGGGGTCTTTTGGGGCGGTCTTTTATGGCCAAGGTTTCAAACTAGTTTTGAGGCAATGAAAAAAATAAACCTCAAATCCAATCATAATCTTTTTGATGAAGTTCCAGGTTTCGTCTTTGAAATGAAGATATGTTATACGTTTGTACACCGTTCATTAATCAGTTATTAGGTTATTACATAGGCAAGTAATGTCTCCTATGGTCTCTAGTATAAAGACTGGTATACAGATGTATTTATGCTGATGCTCTCAAAAAGAACTAGCCGTAACTGTAAAGAAGATATTATGTAGATTAATCATCCCCAAACTTAATTTTTTTTTAAAAAAGTAAATATGACGATTGGATTGGTAAATTTCATGCCGAGTTCATTGGATTGATAAATTTGATGATGAGTTCATTGGATTGGTAAATTTCATGCCGAGTTCATTGGATTGATAAATTTGATGATGAGTTCATTGGATTGGTAAATTTGATGATGAGTTCAATGGATTGGTAAATTTGATGATTGGTTCATTAGATTGTTAAATTTGAAGATTTGTTGATTGGATTGGTAAATTTGAACGATGAGTTCATTGGACAGGTAAGAGTAATGATTTGTTCGTTGAATTGGTAAACTTGGTGATGGGTTCATTTGATTGGTAAATTTGATGATGAGGTCATTAGACAGGTAAATTTGGTGATGAGTTCATTGGATTGGTAAATATGATGACGGGTTCATTGGATTGGTAACTTTGATGTTAAGTTCATTGGATTGGTAAATTTGATGTTACGTTCATTGGATTGGTAAATTTGATGTTAATTCATTGGATTGGTAAATTTGATGTTAACATAATTGGATTGGTAAATTTGGTGTTAAGTTCATTTGATTGGTAAATTTGATGATGGGTTCATTGGATTGATAAATTTGATGTTGAGTTCATTGGATTGGTAAATATGATGACGGATTCATTTGATTGGTAAATATGATGATGAGGTCATTGTACAGGTCATTTGATGGTAAATATATATGGTAAGCCCATAATACTGACCACTATGTATAGCCTATCTTGTGCTGAAAATGGCGTTAAACCCTACAACAGCTCTCTCTCTCTCTCTCTCTCTCTCTCTCTCTCTCTCTCTCTCTCTCTCTCTCTCTCTCTCTCTCTCTCTCTCTCTCTCTCTCTCTCTCTGTGCAAAGTTTTTGCACTTAATTCTTGATGTTCAAAGCAATAAATAGAACACCAAAGGTTCAAAATTTAGTTTAATGCTTGTCTACTTCTCAGCCATTTTCTGTTGGCTGACAAAGTTGAGATCCAGTTCTTTCTAGAATTAATTTTTTGGTACAGTCAATTGCATTTTTATGCACTACATTGAACGAGTATATTTTATTCCGAGTAATTAAGCAGCCACTCGGAAAAATATAGCTAAAGAATATGTGCAACAAAAAGAAAATAGACTATTAAAAGAGCCCTCGTCAGGGGATTTCGTAATTAAAGAAAGTATAATTAGTTATGCCTAAAGAAAATGAGATTCTTTCTTGTTTGAATTTCATAAATTTAAAAATTTTTGTGAATTTAGGCGTTTAAATTGTTATCCTAGTATATCGTAGAGATGATGCCTCTGTCACTTCTGTATGCAATTGCTTCGTGTCCTCAGTGAGTACATTTTGAACTATTCTTTTCATATTCCCATACATACATAATTAAGACTTTCCTAATTAGTTTTGAAATATTTTATTGACATAGTAATGAAGGATGTGAAATTTGACAGCAAAATCTCCAACTTTGATACAGTTTTTCTTCTGTTTCAAAACTTGCTTCATAACAGTGGACGACTGAATATCAAGTTAATTTGCTGGATGTTATCAATATTAGCCATGTCCTTACATTTCATATTTCATATTTATAACGCACTATATTAAATGCGTAAAATATTTTTATCCCTTTTACAGAATTAGCCGCTAGAAACCGAGGACATGATAGAAAGGAAAACAAATGAAAAATTCGTCCCTGTATCGCGATCAGTGTGGGTCTCATTTGCAGCGTTTCTAAAGTGTCGGGGTCTTTAAAAGTACAACAATCATTATAAAGGTAAGTTTGGCGTCGTCAGTAATGATATTTTGAGATAACAAGATTAAAGACATTATATGAATAAGTTTTACCTTTGAACACTTTTCAGATGGTAAAACATGCCTTATAAAATAGCACATTGACAAAAGGGCGCAATAATGAATTACTGTCTCACTATGATGTAGATTGGACAGGCTTTTTTTTTCTTACAACAGTATCAGTTTGCTAAGATGTGAATTGCTGACCGGCAAAGAATGATATCGTCAGTGCATGGGTATGTTTTGCACACCAATATGGCTTCTGTCATGCTATATGAACATAGAACACATTAATTATACTATATATTTTCTACATTTGTTTTTCAGTAGTAAACTTTCCACTGTGTGACAATCAATACAAATCATATGTTAATCTAAAATACATTCAAAGATAACTTCACTGTCAAGTTCTTGTCGAAGGTTCACCTGCATTTGTTTGAAAGGCTTGACTATCAACAAACTAACGTGCAATGGAACACATTTAGCAGCAGGGAGGGCGAACCCTACAAATTTTTGCGACAAAATCGATTAAAGCCTCAGAATGCCAATGGAGCCCTTCCTACGAAATCTCATATTTCAACCAAAAAAAAAAAATAAAGGCTGAGATTTCGTAGGGAGGGCTCCATTGGCATTCTGAGGCTTTAATCGATTTTGTCGCAAAAATTTGTAGGGTTCGCCCTCCCTGCTGCTCGTTTCACTTCCGCATCCTCACCAAGACCTTAATACTCTCTGTACACTGTCGCCGAAACACAAACACAGACCACCATGCCATAAGCTAATATTCTAAATAATAAACAATTTCCTTTAAATCCATACCGATAATACCTAAATCAATATCTTGTATCACCACCAAACGGAGACAGAAAAAATGCTCTAAAATAGACTTGGACTAACTACATTCGTGGGTACTGAACGGAAACTATTATTTGTGAACTGATGCCTGCGAGGTCCAATTTGTAGGGCCAATTTTAGTCAAACTTTTATATTTGCATGCCACACTTATTTCAACTTTAGACATGAAGACTTTTGGAATTACTTGCAAACAAGACATGTAACACCTTTCAGAAAGTGTGTAGTGCTGGTGTTCCACAGAGTGCAAGTTGTGGTCCAAGTGTTCTTAAGAAACCAAAACTAAATTTGTTATCTCTCCCTTAATTGTAGAAATTTTTCAGTGCAGTAAACGCCTAATATAAATATATTATAACACTATTTGAAAATATGTTTGAAATTTAAAAAATATTGATACAATAAAATTTAATGGAAATGTAAATAAACATTTAATATTTTAAAACTAAATTTTATTGAAAAATTAAATTTTCACTCAAGCTATTAAATTAATTTGACAAATGTAAGGCAGAGAAGTTCACTAACGAATAATATTTAAAACAAACGGTAGTTTGCGTCTGTACAACTGATAACTTTATTCCCAGGGGTACTGAAGCATGATAGTTCATGGTGATTTTGGCAGCAAATTGCAATATGCCTATCCAGATGCATATAGGTGTACATACTAAAGAAACAATGACAGGTGTTATGTTCCACATTTATTGTTTCAGGTACTTAGGCAGGTGTTTGTCTAACTAATGTTGCACTCAAATTTAAAGTTTTGATGGGACCACTACCATCATTTACAGCAAAAATGCATTCCATTTTAATGACGATTTCTCCAAAAGAAGTAAATGTGATAGAAAAATACAGTTTAAGGAAGTTCCACCTTACTGAACAATGATGCGAATCTCTCTCATGAAGATCTAAGCCATGTCTTTTAGGTGCTGTATATCAGTGTCATGAAAGGAACTAATCTTGGTCGCTTATAGCAGCATACTGCACACGTCCTTGTGAAACCTTGTTATCACCACTGGACTACTGGATAGCTTCCAAACTGATCCAACTCTAATACTTTGTTCCACATACCAGGCTAGACCTGAAAAGAGATAAGATGTTTCACTTAATTTTAGAAAACAGTAAGATGTAGGCAAATAAAGTTAAAATGTCTTAGATATTGCGATTTCTAAACAAAATTTAGGTTGCAAACATAGAGAAAAATATTAAACTTGACAGCGACACTCAGAAATGTGAAGCACTGGGTATGTGTTAAATTGATAAATGCATCCCTAAAAATGGGTGAGGTTTCTAGAAGGATATTTAGCCATTTACGGGTTAAATAACTAATCAGTGAGAGTGTTATCATAAAGTGTAAGGCAATGTTGAAAAGGTGAGGTTGGATCATTGGTGCAAACATTAGTACATACCAGTATACAGGAAAGTCAAATGACAATGTATTAAATTAAAATACATTGCTGTAAGTAATCTTATTCATAAGGAAAAATCTAATTTTCGATATTGCGAATGAATACAGCCAAATGTGGCCACACAGATCAACTATAGGTGTCAATAGATCCTATATCATCAACCAAATGTGAAATTCTGATCCCAACAAATTGTCAAGAGGGATGGATATTTGTATGTGGGACATATACAATGTACTTGCTAAACTTATACGTGCACACATAATTCAAATGATCTGTTTGAAAGTTTTTAATGCATTTTGAATAGATTTGGTTACCAGTTGCTAAGCTCAATGATACAGTGGAATCAGGAATCAGCTGATACTACAATACCGTACTATGTCAAAGTACTAATTGAAGTGTGTTACCATGCATAGGCATATTCAACATCGTGAGGAACACATAGCTAGAACTGAACCTTGCAGATTCTCTATAGATGCAATGTCAGCCTATATGATGTACTGAATATTAACTTTTGATCCCAAACATTCTACAATTTATGCTTATTTGTTCATGTCAGCTATGTAACAATTTTATGATTAGTTGTACAAAGTTAAATGCAAATAATCTGTTTTAATATTTCTTATCTAATTTTTAGAGTGTCAGTTAACAAATATTATTAGTAATTAATAAAGCAAAATTGATCATTAGAATTCCATAATATCATCTAGGCCACAATGCGCATTACATCAATCAAAATGTCATCGAAACTGAATAATAAAACAGAATGCATTTATCTTCAACTTACATCAGTTTGCTGTTTTTTTACATGCAAGGGTAACAAACATACATGGGGAAAGCATATTTTATCCCTTTATCCTCTATTTCATTCTCTGACAGCTTAAAATGATTATGTAGAGGACTTAATCAGGTCCTAGTATAAAGTTTTCATCTCTGTCCTCACTATATACCCTATAACTATTTTTATAAACAATTACTGATAGCTATACAAGCAGATATGTGTTACTCAGGAAGTCACCTCATTTTAAACAAATAAATTAACTGTTTGGACCCCTAGTAAATAGTTTGAATGACCTCAAGGTACAAAATACAAAATATAATTTTGTCTTTATGTATTTTAAATAAAGTCTCATTTTGATAAACATTAAAATTTCCTGCGTCTATCATTAACAATGAAGATTTGATACCAATTTAAACTTTACTCAAATACTGCACTGACAGGCCATGCTGTTTCTCATTACTGAACTTTCCACTTTGTGACATACAATACAAATCCAAATCATATGTTAATCTAAAATACCTTCAATGACGAATTCACGGTGAAATTTTTCTCAAAGGTTCACCTGCATTTTTTTGAAAGGGGTAACTATCAATAAACCAACTTGCAATGGAATTACATATTTCACTTCCCCAACATCACCAAGACCTTATTACTCAATATACACTGTCGCCAAAACACACACAGAGAGCCCATAAACCCACATTCTAACTAATAAACAATTGCCTTTAAATCCATACTGAGAATGCCTAAATCAAAATCTTGTATCACCACCAAACGGAGATAGGAAAAAATAATGCTCTAAAATAAACTGGGACTAGATTTGTTGGTACTGAACCGGAACTATTAATTGTGATCTGATATCATATAGGTTTGTTTTCACAGACGTCGCGATTTTATACACAAATACCCACAATTCAAAGCACTCACCTTGTGCAGCCATTTTGAGTCCATGTCAAACGGTTGTCAACATCAATCACGTATATTCAAGATAAAACTGATTTAATTGTCGATAAAGATGTTTACTTCATAGACTTGATACACAGATTACATATTAAATTAAGAGACCCTAGAGCACTAAAGATAAAATAAAGCTGGGAATATCCTGGCTTATATCGATAAACGGAATATTGAAGTTGAACCGTAATCATGCATATTAGTACTAAATTGAAGTTACCACTGACATACAGCATTGTGATTTAGGTTTTTATTTCTTAAATTATCTTGTAACATGTCCCCAAGATTGTCATCTGGAACGATTATTTCCGGACAACAATCTTCGGAATGTAGTATCAGATACAGAAATTAATAGCTTCCAGAACTTGTATGTACTTGTCACCAAAGTAAGTACTTATGCCAAAGACGGCTGACAAACAAATTTGAATAAATATGGTCCGTTCTTGTATTTGTGGTGCACAACATAAACGGAGGGCGATATTAACTGAAAACGAGAACTGTTCAAAGATGTTTCAGCTTCAGTAATATTAAAATGAGACATGGTGCCTAACGGAACATGATCGAGCATTCTTAAAATGCTTATAGAAATATAAAATTACATAATTATGTGGTCGGAACAATGTTTTATCTGTCGGTTGGCATGGCTAGGGAATCAATATGGCGGATATGGAGGTGCATACCTTTGTGATGTCACGTGAAAACAATGAATATATACAGCTTTTATCCCTGCTTGAATTTTAGAGTTTTACCAGTACGATTCTTAATGGAAATAAACTCAAAAGATCTGCTTGGATACAATATTTGGCAATAGCTTCAGTCGTGTGGCATCATACATGCAAGATTTACTTTAGTCGCAAAATAATATGTAAGAGAGTAAACCTGCGATTGTACTACCTGTCCAGTCTGGACAAACAAATTAGGCGTCCGCTTGACTTCAATAACTCGTTAGTAAAATTCTCGCATCTGCCCAATCAAACGCAAAAAATGTATTGTCTTAAATATATTACTTGACTTACATGCCCAGTCCCCTGCCGTTTGTTGTTTTTTTTTTTTATTTTTTTTTATTTAATGTTTGAATGTTTCTTGTTTTCTAACTGAACACTCAAGTCAATATTGCGCAGCGTTACAGCTTTTTGGATAAATAACCCTTTTAATGATGTCTTCATCTTAACATTTTCAAATCCCTGCAAAACATTAAAATGGTCTATTCTTTAAATGCACTTAGTAATTAGCCACTATTCATATGACATGCATATGGCATATAGTGATTTGTTTATTTAACACATAACAGCAATTTAATTATATTTTGATCAAGAGTCGTGGATGTGTGCAAAGACTGTTACTATTTAACCAGAGTCTTTGACCATCCGTATATTTGCAAAGACTGTTACTATTTAACCAGAGTCTTTGACCATCCGTATATTTACAAAGACTGTTACTATTTAACCAGTCTTTGACCATCCGTATATTTACAAAAGCTTTTCTGACAAATGGAACATCATACTTGACAAAAGCAATACATGGAATGAAAATACACATATTAATTTGCTGTAGCAAAACCCATTTGCGACATAGCATAATTAGATCATTGACAGTCTGACAGTTTGATTCAATTGGCCCTAGGGAATTGCTTGGAGAAGTGGGTTCTCTGTCTTAAGTTCTGTTTAATAATGAGCCGACGCTAGATGAATTTACACCCCAAGTCAAGAGTCCAGACTTCGAAGCAACGCATTCCCCAAATAAGTAAACATTCATATTGGTCATGCGCACTAAAAGCGTGCAATCGTCAGGTTAATTTAGGAATCAACTGAGTTTGTTTGATTTTCTCAAGTAGTGCAATCAGAGTTTTAAAATATTTCTCTCCATCCGCCATAATGCTTGAGAGGTCTCCTTTGAAGTGAGTATCTGGAGAATTGAACACACGTGGCATCTGTCTTTGACGACTGCAAGATCGTCAGCAAAACACATTAACATGGCGTTTGGTTTTCTTTTACAGTTAGATTTCGGTGTGGATTGATATGTAGAGACTCGTGTGCCCAATATACGGTGTTGCGGTGTACCTTAGTTTACATTATGATGATTTTTGGATTTATGTCGCTTTTGCTCTAAAAAGGCACCTGCCACTGTAGTCTACATTATACATAAATAAATTTCATAGTATGAAATTTCGTTATGCGCTCTTTGCATATCAATTGCTTTAATTGTCGATGACTGAAAGCAAACTGGCGCCGGGGATGGGGGAGGCAACAGTATTATATCCTATACAAATGAAAACAGCGGAAGATAAGCCCACTCATGAGGGTGGCAACATAAAAAAATTCTATATAAATTAAAAGCGACTAAGGGTAAGCCCACACAAGGAAAAAGTTAAAAGTATAATGTTTAAAATGTGAACGACTTAGGGTATGTCCGCGCTGAGGAAAGCCAGCAATAACATTCCATGTAAAAGTGATACGATATAGGATATTCCGACGCCAGAAGAAGCAAGCAATATCGTGTGTAAAAATGGCAAGGGTAATGAGATATAGCTTAGGACGGAGGTTCGAGCCTCAGTTGATAGTTTGTTTTGTTCCCATCATCGTTGGGTGTACAGAATGTGGTATGACAGCGTATTCGTTAGCATTCAATCTTTATGAGTGTATACATATTTATATGCGCACTCTTTTGTTGTGTTTGGCCTAAATGTATCTTCCATTACGTGACGTGGCTGAAATTTTGACGTTAAACAGTGTTTGGGGGATTCAGAGGTGAATACAAGAACTGTAACTGACTACTAAATTCCATAGTATCTGACTGTATTATATTCCATGGTAACTATCAAATTCCATGGTAAATGACTCAGTTAAATTCCATGGTAACTATCAGATTACATGGTAACTGAATCTGTTAAATTCCATGGTAACTTTCTATTACCTGCCTCATTTGAACTGTTGTTCAGAACTCATGACAGAAATGTTTCCTAGGGATCATCCAGGCAAAGCACATATATTTCCCTGTCTGCATTTTAGAAATAAACTATGACTAAAAATAAACTCTCGATATGAATGAAAGAAAAGAAAACGGAATTAATGGATATATATATATATATATATATATATATATATATATATATATATATATATATATATATATATATATATATATATATATATATATGATGTCACTTTTTTAGTTACAAGCTAAAATTCCAATTTTAAATAACTGGAACTTTCTCCACCAATGCTATTGTGCAAGCTCTAACTCTAATTTATCCTAATAGCTGGTACGACAGCACTTAATATGGCTCATTGTAAAGGCTTACTTCTTTTGTGTATATGCACTGGTGCTAGTTGAATTGTACCCTTACTGGCAGGTTCGAGTCGTACTTGAAACAATTTAAACATCGTAGACTGTTATATTTTTGTTACTTTTTATGCACTTTTTTAATATAATCCGTGCATCAGTCTTATATCATAAGATAATCAGGTGTCTATGCACGCAATGTCAGATAATGGGATAAATGCTTTCTTCGGTTTGAGTACACCTAGCTGTGTATTAATTTTCACTTGTCTAGTGAGTTGGTTTTCTTCGATCTTATTTGTTTTGTAAACAAAAATTTCTTGTACGCGTATTTTGAGATGCATTTATTTAAACAAGTCAAATAGTACTTACTTATTCGGCTATTTCAAATTTATGTATGAATGGTCGACCATAATAGGATTATATTAAGGAATCGTGTACAGGGCACAAACAATGTAACGAGAATTATGGTATATATATATATATATATATATATATATATATATATATATATATATATATATATATATATATATATATATATATATATATATATATATATATATATATATATATATATATATAATATTGGACTGGCATTCGCAACTTCGAGCAATACAAATGTTATCTATAGGAGAAGAATGGTGTACCAGACTCAAGGGTTGTAAAGAGAACAGTGTGCATGCGACCAAAGGGGCTCGTATCGTCGTTTCGAATTTACCTGTCATACATGTACTATACAAGGACACTTATCTATATTCTAGCACAACGTATTTAAGATTAAACACTGATATTTCAAGCTACATTTCGCTTAGCGTAATAAATATGGTACTGATGTTTATCTCAGGCAGTCAAATTTGTATGCATATCGGAAGTTTGGCTTAACATCATACCTTTAAGGAATGCCAGACTATTGTCCCACGCTACTAATCGACATGACCATGATTGCGCTCGCTTGATATGCAAATGAAATCCCACTGAATGGGATGATGTCCTCTCATTGGGTAAAAGAAAATGACGTCCTGCATTTGTTTATAACTTTTTTCAGTTGACCAATGAGAAGAGAGTATTCCATTCAATGCGTTGTTCTTGCCCCTTAAACAAATGTCCTCTAGTAGTATGGAAATGAGCGGTTTGCTTCATTCAGTATTTATTGTGCTTTCCATAAGTCGCACACATCTTTAAGCCCGCCCTTGCCTTAAAACCCACACGCCGATCCCGACGCTGAACCCAACCCCGTCCTGTTCACTACTACCTAGCTTGTCATGGGGGTTAGAGGCGAGGACGGGTGGCCAGTGACTCATAGGGCAGTGAATGAGGCAATACACCCATTTTCGTGGGTCGGAGTTGGGGTATGCACTGGAACTTCACAATATCCAATTAAAACCTTCATCAACGGGGCGATGATCGTCTTCTGCGTCTGGTCAGCGGATGGGTTTGAGGTGTGGATAGAGTTAGAGGCTCGGAAGCATTCCGAAAAGCACGGTAAATATCGCATAACATAAATTCAAACTGCACTTTTTCACTATTCTCTTTTACATTATATTTGCAACAAATGGTCAGCATCTAACGTTTACAATAAATGATCTGTACCTAATATTTAAAATAAATGACCTGTGCCTAAAATAAATTAAATATATCTAATATTTGCAATAAATTGTTTGTGCCTAATACTTACAATAAATTGACTGTACCTAATATTTAAAATAAATTGACTGCACCTAATATTTCCACTAAATGGCTTGTGACTAATACTTATGATAAATTGACTGTATCTAATATTTGCAACAAATATTCTATGCCTGAAACTTGCAATAATTGGCCAGTGCCTAATATCTGCAATAACTTGACTGTACCTAATATTTGCTATAAAGTGATTGTACCTAATATTCACAATAAATTGAATATACCAAATAGTTACAAAAAATTGACTGTACTTAATATTTGCATTAAATTGACTGTGCCCAATATTTATAAGCGCGTCATTAGTTTCTACATGTACAAATATTTCATAATTGCGTCTGTTACAGAATTGGGTCAAGCATTACGATATTTATTTAGAGCCTGTTTGTCTTTCGATGATTTTGTTGTATAATACTCTAATGATAAGATAACCTCTCTAAATTTAGGCGATGTGTGTCATATCTCTCGAGAGTTAGGTGATATGTGTTTTATTTCTTGAAAGTTAGGTGATGTGTGTCTTATCTCTCGAGAGTTAGGCGATGTGTGTCTTATCTCTCGAGAGTTAGGCGCTGTATGTCTCATCTCTCGAGAGTTAGGCGATGGGTGTCTTATCTCTCGAGAGTTAGGTGATGGGTGTCTTATCTCTCGAGAGTTAGGTGATGGGTGTCTTATCTCTCGAAAGTTAGGAGATGGGTATCCTACCTTGCGACCCGGGTTTCACATATAAAGAAAGCGTATTAGCAAAACTCGAGTTTCACTATAACATGTTCAAAGTCGATTTTGTTTACACATTTAGCTTCTCTTGTTACTGATTCATTTTCCTGCTAACAAGAGGCATAACTTGGAAACAGCGTATCAAGCAAGAGGAAAAAGAAATCAAATTTCTATCTATCTGTTAAACTGTTAATCATATGACCCACCAATTATTTGTAAAGTTTTGCTAGTTACACAGGATTCGCTTTTTTTAAAAAAAATACTATTGATAACAAACTAAATTTGTTTTGGGTAACGAATGACTATAACATGAGGTAGGTTATATTTATTTTGTATTTATGTCTTTAAAGGCTCAGTTCCCATGGTCGACCATCTGCCGTCTTTTTGTTTACAAAAAAAGTGTTCTCTCTTTTACGAAAGGAACATACTAGACAGACTGTTTAATCATTAACGGGGTGAAAATCTTAATCAATTCCTAAAGGTTTTTTTTTTGCCATCTGCATTGGTGACGTATTATTCATGCAAATTTGTGAAATCGCACATTTATGCATCAAGCTGCTGACTTCTAGAAATGACTTAAAGATCAATAAGCCAAATACACGAGGTGTCTTACTTCTTTAATGAATTTATGTGACATTTTGAGACAAAGAGAGTGAGCCAGAATGTCAAATTAATTACAAACGTTTTTAACCTTGGGTTATACAAATAGTACGAATAAGAATGCAGCATACACTTGTCTTGCGTAATTATGTTGACCAGAGTTCGCAATTCATGGTGTTATATTTATGCCAACATAACTTACAATAATGTAAATCTATCAAATTATCTTTCTGTTATGCTTGTATAACAAAATGTAAGTTTTTTTAAAGCACCAAATGTCATTTAATTATATATATATATATATATATATATATATATATATATATATATATATATATATATATATATATATATATATATATATATATATATATATATATATACGTACGTATCCGTGTGAATGCACTATATAGTGTTTTGTTGTCTTTCAGCTGAAATGTAACAGTCAGTACTGAATCAATTACAAATAGACTATTACTTTGTTTCTGGATTGTGCGATCACTTACGAACATGGATATTTTTGTTATTTTTATGCTGCGTGTTAGGAAGGTACCAAATGTGGTGACAGTATTAATACCATTAATTTCTTACATTAGGTACCAAGTTTGGTGACTGTTAACTCCATTAATTTCGTACATTAGGTACCAAACGTGATGACAGTCTTAATACCATTAATTTCTTACAATAGGTACAGACAATGAACCACTAACTGAAGAAAGGAAAGAAATACAAACAATTTAATTCACTGGTGCTTTGCTAACCCCAAATTGTGGTGATATAAATTCGATTTTAATTAGAAGCGTTAATACTGCTTAAAAATTGAGTTTTAAAAAATTTGATAGCTTTTTGTGTTATGGTTTTCTTGTTGTTATTGCTGCTGTTGTTTTGTTTTGTTTTGTTTGTTTTGTTTTAAAAATGGTCACGGTGGCCATCTTTAATTTTTATCACTATTTCTTCTGAATTAATAGTGTTAACCTGCAAGGTGTTTTCACTGAAAGACTTCTTATGGTATGTTGATGGTCGTAAATAATCTTGATCCGACTTCTACTACGACTGTCAAGTAGCCAGCTCGACAAACGCGTTATTGCTACTCGTCCTGAATTAAAAGTAATATTGTCTTGGAGAATCAATCAGAAGACGTCTTATGGTGTATAATTGTTACTAAATAGAAAGGATGTCAATCTGATATCGAATATTACCTCAATGGTACCCATCTTGATAATCTTTTTATCGCTGCTCTTCGAAAACGGAAAATCAGATAAACATTTGGTTTCCACCAAAAAATTTCTTTGTGTACCTTGTTAGTCCTTAACGAAAATGGTGTTAAGTTAATATCCAGTACGTCCACCACATCAGCTAATTTGAAACGCTTGTGGTCACTGAAGAATGTTAAGGATTGTTTGAACACTACGCATTAAAAGGTGTTTGAACACTACGCATTAAAAGGAAAAAATGGGACTCTTGTTAAGTATTGGTTTAGCTGTCAACATACACAAAAGTATAATATATATTCATAAAATACACATCGTGGCATTACTGTGAGTATTAGCTCTCTTGAGGAGATTTGGTTGGTTCTGAAAATGGCTTAGGGACTGGTTAACAAAAGTGGGTAATACGTACCACAATTTTTCACATTTCTTCTCCGTAAGCTTCTCACAGATGGTCCATAGACTAAGACCCATCTAAGGCATTCTTACCTCTGCATATAAAATTGTCTAAGGCATTCTTCCTTCGCCATGTAGAATCGTCTAAGACATTCTTGCATCTCCACATAAAATCGTCTAAGACATTCTTGCATCTCCACATAGAATCGTCTAAGGCATTCTTGTATCTCCACACAGAATCGTCTAAGGCATTCTTGCATCTCCACATTAAATCGTCTAAGACATTCTTGCATCTCCATATAGAATCATCTAAGGCATTCTTGTATCTCCACATAGAATCGTCTAAGGCATTTTTGTATCTCCACATAGAATCATCTAAGACATTATTGCATCTCCACATAGAATCGTCTAAGGCATTCTTGCATCTCCACATTAAATCGTATAAGACATTATTGTATCTCCACATAGAATCGTATTAGGCATTCTTGCATCTTCATATAGAATCATCCCTTCCACACGGCTGTATCTGCCGTGGTCCTGGTAATAGACCACCATACACTTACACATACCGCACCAGGAAATCTTGATTAAACAGCATCCTGCAATGATGACCAATGTATCCAGTGGATTGTCCTAGGAATAGGTGACACAATGGTCAGACTGTTTTAGTCGTTTGTTGGCAGGTACTGCCACACACCACCCCTTTATGTGTGAGCTATAGCGCACTGTTTAATTCTGTTGTAGTGGTAAAATTGATTTTTCATGCTTCCATAGCAATCCGGGGTGGCAAGGTTATTTTTTGCCATCCTTTCTTATCCTTTTATCTATCAGAATCCTCTTGTCCTACCATCTGTCACCTTGCTGAGTGTTGTCAAAGCTATGCACATTTGCATGTTTGTATGGCATCCCCTATCCTAATGCAACAGATGCGATAGTCATATATTCGATTCGAATGCTTGAGTTGAACAGCTTTGAGGAGGCGAGTTATCCAGAGCCAGTATCATCTACCATTACCACAAAACTTTGATAGTGAAGATAAGTAAATAAAGTCATTCGGTAACCAACTGAAGATTATTTTTACGTTCGACATACCCGCAAAACGACTTCCTGATAAAATTCAAAAAGACAGCTTACACTCACAAAGAAAAATTTAAAGAGTTCAAGTCTCATGTTTCTGTAGACAAAGCAATTGTCTTCGTCACGTATTTATTTGAATCAATATTAACGGAATCGAAAAGAGACTTCAATCCGAAGATGAAGATCGTTTGCGACTATCCATTAATCACGAGAGTTTGAAGTCTCTTGTGTGGATAGACATACACAAACTTATAGCATCCAGACTTAAAATAATCTTTTAACACATCCAACACTCAAAAAACAAATGGCTGATGGAACAAAATTCACATTACACGCATTTCATATCCAAGAAGTAGCGGACAATGCTAAACAATTTAATGGCTGATCAGTTAGCAAAAAAAAGTATCATCGGGATTAACAAGGACTAAGATTAAATGTGTTTAGCCTGTGCCATCGTGGTGGCTCGAAGACATGCAGAGAAAATTAATAAAACCGAATTAAAAAGATCACGGGAGAGAGTTAGACGATGGAAGAGACTCCAAAAACAGAAAGAAACTAAACATGTTTTGTAGCAGGCAGGCAATTCAGGAGAGACCTTGTGAGGAGTTTCAGAAATGCAGAATTTTTCAAGTCTTGTTGGAAATTAGTTATACTTTGAAAGTTCATCCTCGTATTGTTTGTGGAATTCTCCTGTTTTGTAAACGGGATTTTCCTGACGGATTATATGTATGCTATTTCCACTATCACTTGACTTTGCTGATACAGATATAATTACAAAAATGCGATCAGGAAGGTCTGGAAAGTGGTAACTTAAAAAAGACCCTTTTCAGAACTGTCAAATTTGGTCGAAGAAGGGATACTACTCAGACTTATTGCCACTCTATGTATTTTAAGTCTGGATGCTATATGTTTGTGTATGTCTATTTCTATGTCTATCTATAACTAAAACTTAAAACCTCTTCTGCTCCTCTATGTTTGTTAGTATAGTGTTTATACGAACACCCTTACTCTTGATTGTGTGAGATAGTAGTGATTTTATCCCTCTTCGTTGATATCCTATACTTTATGTTCAATGATAAATATGATGTATTGGATAGTATAATGGGGTTGTTAGATAGTAGATGAGTACACAACGTGTTACATTGTCACCAGAAAGTGGGCGTTGGATAGTTATCCAGAAGTGCGTGTTGGATACTAATCCAAAAGTTTGTGTTAGATAATATATCACTAAGTATTGTCTAGGAGATAACGTAATGTTAAATTCTCGTTGTGCTCCATATGCTTTTAGACCTGGAAACGTAATTTTAAATCCCCATTGAACCCCATACATTTTTAAACACGATTTTTTAGGTAAACCACCAACATTGTAACAATCTAATAATTCTATTTGAGGTCTATCACTTTTAAAGCTGTAACAATGTATCCACAATGCTAATTTTCCGTAGCTACCCAGAGTGTCCTCCAATTTTAAACATACCACGTTAATACCTGCTGACACCCCGCGTTTACTTTCCTTTACTTATTTTTTGTTTTGCTTGGTGACTGAAAACTAACTAAATAAATAAGACAGCAATGAATAAATCCTCAGCGTATGTTTAATTTTGTTTGCGAATTAGATTACGTACCCTCGTTTTCTTTTTTGGGTGGAAATAAATAGAATATTTGCCCAGCTTCATTTAGTTAATCTTGTCTGGAGTATACTCGTTTCATAATGATTGTACGTATGCAAAATAAAACTAGCTGGAACTATTGACCTTTTGGCGGCAGATCAACATTTGGGCGATTAGAATCTTAGTCTTAGGTCTTCTTGCGTCGTTCGGCGCATTGGGCAGCGAGTGCTCTTCATCGAGGTCGATCTATCGCAATGGTTTCAGCGTCATCCAATGATATGCCCAGCCCTCTCAGATCTTCTATGAAAGTGCGTTGCCATGTAATTATTTCCGTCTCCCCCACGGCGTCTACGAGATGACGTTTCTTGGATGTCGTGAGATTGGTTGCTGAGCTATGTGACCTGCAAAGCGTAGCCGGCGCTTTGTGAGTGTCGTTGAGAGGACGTGTGCCTTTTCGCTGGTGGATCTCTTCATTTGTGATGCGATCATTGCATGAAATTTGCAGTATTAAACGCATCCATTGCTGTTGGGCGACGTTAAGCCCCCATGCAATCCTTACCGACATCTCCTACATTTCATATGAATAGATTGCCGTTAGGACAACGATAGTATTGAGTAGCCGGATCTTTATGGCTACACTGATTTGTGTGTTGGCCCAGATTGATCGAAGCCGTTGATAGACTGCCCCTGTCTTCCATATTCTACAAGCGACATCATGGTAGGCGCCGCCATCATTGGCTATGATGCTGCCTAAATAGGTGAATTTCTCTTTCTCCTCAAGTTGTTTCTAACCAATCTTCACTGCTTTTGTTGTGGTATATCCGTTTTTCATGATACTTGAATTATTCCCGCTTATCCTAAGTCCAACTCGGGCCGCTTCACGTTCCAGGCTCATTGTCATTTCTTGCATTTTTTATTCGTGACGCCAAGGAGTGCAATATCATCCGCAAAGTCAAGGTCAGTTAGTCTGTTTGGTTTCAGCAAAGGAATTCCAAAATCCTCTCGGTCCATGGCTATCATCATAACGTAATCGATCACCATAAGGAAGAGGAAAGGAGACAAGATAAATCGCTGTCTGACGCCAGTTTCAATGGCAAAGAAGTCTGTGGTTAGCGTCTTCCGTCCTGACACAGCAGCTTGAGTTGAGATAGAGGTTTCTAAAGACCTCATTGAATTTCTCCGGGATGCCGAACAATCTTGCTAGGTTCCATAGCGATTCCCGGTGTGTGCTGTCGAAGGCCTTGATAAAATCGACAAAGTTGATAATGAGCTACTGTTGGTGTTGAAGGCCCTGAACGATAATGTTTCTCAGGATGAATATTTTTTTCACTGCACTATAGGCTTCGCGTCCACAGCTTCGTTTGGTCACCGTTACTGGACAATGATAAACACTTTGACATGGACCGAGAGGAGTGTGATTCCTCGCCAGCTGGTATAGTGCGCCATGTTTTCTTTCTCTGGAAGTTTGACGATGACTCCCTTGCGTCACTCTTCGAGTACTCGTGCAGTCAACCAACATGAGTTTAGAATATCTGTCAGTTCGTTGATGAGACACTGTCAACCATTATTGATCATTTCTTTGGAAACTATATCCAGGCCAGGCGCTTTCTTATTCTTTAGGAGCCTTACCGCCATCTCCGTCCCTACTGTTGAAATTTCTTCTGTCCGCACGGCCAGAATGTTTACTGGGTCGAGTGGATAAAAAGTGAAGGTAATTTCTGGGGTAGGCTGATTTAGCGTTTCCTTGAAGTGCTCAACTCATCGAACGTCTTGTTCTTCTTTGGTTAGACACGGGTTTACATTTTTGTTCTTGATAGGGGCTCCGTGTCCACACTTTGCTCCCGTGATGTCGCAAACGATGCGTCTTTGTGTCACTTTTCGCAGCCGTTTCCTGTGCTTATTGACGTTTCTGGTCTAGCCATCAAGGTTTCTGGTCTAGCTTATTTCGCCTACAGCTTCCATTTAGTTTCCGTTGTAATTCTCGGTAGGCTTCTGATGCCTCCAAATGTTCTTGCTCTGTCCTTGCCTGGTCACGTTTCTGTCGAGTCCTCCTCCTTCCATCGATCATTTCGTAAGACCGTTCCTGAATCCGTCGCTCTTTATACATTCTTCGTCTCCTCCCAATACTCGCCTCGGCGCTACCAATTATCGCATCCTTGAATCTTGACCAGCTATCTTTAACATCCAGATCCATAGCAAGCGGATTAAACCAGTTTTACAACTCGATTTGAAACCGTTCTGAGGTTGCACAATCTTTAAGCTTTTCCACTGCATAGGGACATGGACGCTTTGCTGCACTTGTTGACGCTTTAGACTGTGTCGACACATGGCGGCAAGTAGATAGTGGTCAAAACCAACGTCTGCTCCTCTGCGCACTCGCACGTCCAACAGCGACGATCTCCATCGCTTGCTAATGCAGACATAATCGATCTCGTTGAGTGTACGTCCATCGGGTGACCGCCAAGTTTTCTGGTGGATCTGCTTATGATAAAAGAAAGTGTTCCTGATTGACCAGCTGTTTACTGCTCAAAAAGACATAAGCCGGTCGCTATTATCATTTGTCATATCGGCCGATTCGTGCGGTTCGATTTCGTGCTCAAATTCACGGTGTTGGTTACTGATCTTAGCGTGAATTCACATCAAACATTTATGAGGTCGTGTCGCGGAGAATCATCCAATGTTTCTTGGAAGAGCTAATAAATATGCAACAACTGTATGATGATTTCCGTATTGCATCCGGCGGACTACTTCGAACTTGGAGCATAGATTGTTATAAGGTGGTTGTACACAAGTGCAACGTTTCTGTCACGATTGAAGTCCTATTTATATATATATATATATATATATATATATATATATATATATATATATATATACATATATATATATATTTATGTATATATATATATATATATTTATTTATCTATATATGTATATATATATATATATATCTATATATGTATATATATATATATGTATGTATATATATATGTATGTATATATATATATATATATATATATATATATATATATATATATATATATATATATATATATATATATATATATATATATATGTATATATATATATATATATATACATATACCAGTAGCAAAGGGGAGCAGCCTCGGTTTCTTTATACATTTCATAATTCCTTTTCTATTTGAGTCTATTTAAGACATGCACAAGGATAGTGTTGTTCTTAACATCCAAACATTTAATTTTCTTACATACATACATACATACATACATACATACATACATACATACATACATACATACATACATACATACATACATACATACATACATACATACATACATACATACATACATACATACATACATACATACATACATACATACATACATACACGTACGTAGTGCGTGCGTGCTTGCTTGCTTTTGCATGCGTTCGCACATACATACATACTTGTTAAATGAATAGTTTCATTGGTCTTTAGAATCTGTTTATGTTCTTCCTAATACATCGATTATATCAAGAAAATCCATAGTTTAACTTGCTCTCGCATTATATTCATTATTATTGGAGACAGAAAAAGTATCATAACTGTTTTCTTTACATTTCATAGACTGTAAAAACAAATAATACAGGACTAGGCATTACATTAAAAACAAATTATCATGCGGAGTCCATTGCATTCATAGAAACTACCAACAGCATTGATTGTATAAAATACTGTATCAACAATGAGAGAGAGAGAGAGAGAGAGAGAGAGAGAGAGAGAGAGAGAGAGAGAGAGAGAGAGAGAGAGAGTATTTAACAATTCGAATGTGGTTATCTGACAAGCCTTATGCAATAGTTTGGTAAGATAAGCTTTAAAACGTCTTGTCAACATCTATACTGGAAAACATAGAATTTTTAAAGTTCTTTTATTAACGTAACAAATACTTCGTACTGAGATACTATCCTTTTAACTGGACCATAACAATTTAGTACAATATAGTTTATATTAAAAGTTACAAAGATTGTAACTGCATTTGCATGTCATCTGTGGACTTAATGCATTTGAAAATGAAGCTGAATTGTATTGATGGCATATTGAAAATGAAGCTGAATTGTATTGATGGCATATTGAAAATGAAGCTGAATTGTATTGATGGCATATTGAAAATGAAGCTGAATTGTATTGATGGCATATTGAAAATGAAGCTGAATTGTATTGATGGCATCTTGAAAATGAAGCTGAATTGTATTGATGGCATATTGAAAATGAAGCTGAATTGTATTGATGGCATATTGAAAATGAAGCTGAATTGTATTGATGGCATATTGAAAATGAAGCTGAATTGTATTGATGGCATATTGAAAATGAAGCTGAATTGTATTGATGGCATATTGAAAATGAAGCTGAATTGTGTTGATGGCATATTGAAAATGAAGCTGAATTGTGTTGATGGCATATTGAAAATGAAGCTGAATTGTATTGATGGCATATTGAAAATGAAGCTGAATTGTATTGATGGCATATTGAAAATGAAGCTGAATTGTATTGATGGCATATTGAAAATGAAGCTGAATTGTATTGATGGCATATTGAAAATGAAGCTGAATTGTATTGATGGCATATTGAAAATGAAGCTGAATTGTATTGATGGCATATTGAAAATGAAGCTGAATTGTATTGATGGCATATTGAAAATGAAGCTGAATTGTATTGATGGCATATTGAAAATGAAGCTGAATTGTATTGATGGCATATTGAAAATGAAGCTGAATTGTATTGATGGCATATTGAAAATGAAGCTGAATTGTATTGATGGCATATTGAAAATGAAGCTGAATTGTATTGATGGCATATTGAAAATGAAGCTGAATTGTATTGATGGCATATAGAAAATGAAGCTGAATTGTATTGATGGCATATTGAAAATGAAGCTGAATTGTATTGATGGCATATTGAAAATGAAGCTGAATTGTATTGATGGCATATTGAAAATGAAGCAGAATTGTATTGATGGCATATTGAAAATGAAGCTGAATTGTGTTGATGGCATATTGAAAATGAAGCTGAATTGTATTGATGGCATATTGAAAATGAAGCTGAATTGTATTGATGGCATATTGAAAATGAAGCTGAATTGTATTGATGGCATATTGAAAATGAAGCTGAATTGTATTGATGGCATATTGAAAATGAAGCTGAATTGTATTGATGGCATATTGAAAATGAAGCTGAATTGTATTGATGGCATATTGAAAATGAAGCTGAATTGTATTGATGGCATATTGAAAATGAAGCTGAATTGTATTGATGGCATATTGAAAATGAAGCTGAATTGTATTGATGGCATATTGAAAATGAAGCTGAATTGTATTGATGGCATATTGAAAATGAAGCTGAATTGTATTGATGGCATATTGAAAATGAAGCTGAATTGTATTGATGGCATATTGAAAATGAAGCTGAATTGTATTGATGGCATATTGAAAATGAAGCTGAATTGTATTGATGGCATATTGAAAATGAAGCTGAATTGTATTGATGGCATATTGAAAATGAAGCTGAATTGTATTGATGGCATATTGAAAATGAAGCTGAATTGTATTGATGGCATATTGAAAATGAAGCTGAATTGTATTGATGGCATATTGAAAATGAAGCTGAATTGTATTGATGGCATATTGAAAATGAAGCTGAATTGTATTGATGGCATATTGAAAATGAAGCTGAATTGTATTGATGGCATATTGAAAATGAAGCTGAATTGTATTGATGGCATATAGAAAATGAAGCTGAATTGTATTGATGGCATATTGAAAATGAAGCTGAATTGTATTGATGGCATATTGAAAATGAAGCTGAATTGTATTGATGGCATATTGAAAATGAAGCAGAATTGTATTGATGGCATATTGAAAATGAAGCTGAATTGTGTTGATGGCATATTGAAAATGAAGCTGAATTGTATTGATGGCATATTGAAAATGAAGCTGAATTGTATTGATGGCATATTGAAAATGAAGCTGAATTGTATTGATGGCATATTGAAAATGAAGCTGAATTGTATTGATGGCATATTGAAAATGAAGCTGAATTGTATTGATGGCATATTGAAAATGAAGCTGAATTGTATTGATGGCATATTGAAAATGAAGCTGAATTGTATTGATGGCATATTGAAAATGAAGCTGAATTGTATTGATGGCATATTGAAAATGAAGCTGAATTGTATTGATGGCATATTGAAAATGAAGCTGAATTGTATTGATGGCATATTGAAAATGAAGCTGAATTGTATTGATGGCATATTGAAAATGAAGCTGAATTGTATTGATGGCATATTGAAAATGAAGCTGAATTGTATTGATGGCATATTGAAAATGAAGCTGAATTGTATTGATGGCATATTGAAAATGAAGCTGAATTGTATTGATGGCATATTGAAAATGAAGCTGAATTGTATTGATGGCATATTGAAAATGAAGCTGAATTGTATTGATGGCATATTGAAAATGAAGCTGAATTGTATTGATGGCATATTGAAAATGAAGCTGAATTGTATTGATGGCATATTGAAAATGAAGCTGAATTGTATTGATGGCATATTGAAAATGAAGCTGAATTGTATTGATGGCATATTGAAAATGAAGCTGAATTGTATTGATGGCATATTGAAAATGAAGCTGAATTGTATTGATGGCATATTGAAAATGAAGCTGAATTGTATTGATGGCATATTGAAAATGAAGCTGAATTGTATTGATGGCATATTGAAAATGAAGCTGAATTGTATTGATGGCATATTGAAAATGAAGCTGAATTGTATTGATGGCATATTGAAAATGAAGCTGAATTGTATTGATGGCATATTGAAAATGAAGCTGAATTGTATTGATGGCATATTGAAAATGAAGCTGAATTGTATTGATGGCATATTGAAAATGAAGCTGAATTGTATTGATGGCATATTGAAAATGAAGCTGAATTGTATTGATGGCATATTGAAAATGAAGCTGAATTGTATTGATGGCATATTGAAAATGAAGCTGAATTGTATTGATGGCATATTGAAAATGAAGCTGAATTGTATTGATGGCATATTGAAAATGAAGCTGAATTGTATTGATGGCATATTGAAAATGAAGCTGAATTGTATTGATGGCATATTGAAAATGAAGCTGAATTGTATTGATGGCATATTGAAAATGAAGCTGAATTGTATTGATGGCATATTGAAAATGAAGCTGAATTGTATTGATGGCATATTGAAAATGAAGCTGAATTGTATTGATGGCATATTGAAAATGAAGCTGAATTGTATTGATGGCATATTGAAAATGAAGCTGAATTGTATTGATGGCATATTGAAAATGAAGCTGAATTGTATTGATGGCATATTGAAAATGAAGCTGAATTGTATTGATGGCATATTGAAAATGAAGCTGAATTGTATTGATGGCATATTGAAAATGAAGCTGAATTGTATTGATGGCATATTGAAAATGAAGCTGAATTGTATTGATGGCATATTGAAAATGAAGCTGAATTGTATTGATGGCATATTGAAAATGAAGCTGAATTGTATTGATGGCATATTGAAAATGAAGCTGAATTGTATTGATGGCATATTGAAAATGAAGCTGAATTGTATTGATGGCATATTGAAAATGAAGCTGAATTGTATTGATGGCATATTGAAAATGAAGCTGAATTGTATTGATGGCATATTGAAAATGAAGCTGAATTGTATTGATGGCATATTGAAAATGAAGCTGAATTGTATTGATGGCATATTGAAAATGAAGCTGAATTGTATTGATGGCATATTGAAAATGAAGCTGAATTGTATTGATGGCATATTGAAAATGAAGCTGAATTGTATTGATGGCATATTGAAAATGAAGCTGAATTGTATTGATGGCATATTGAAAATGAAGCTGAATTGTATTGATGGCATATTGAAAATGAAGCTGAATTGTATTGATGGCATATTGAAAATGAAGCTGAATTGTATTGATGGCATATTGAAAATGAAGCTGAATTGTATTGATGGCATATTGAAAATGAAGCTGAATTGTATTGATGGCATATTGAAAATGAAGCTGAATTGTATTGATGGCATATTGAAAATGAAGCTGAATTGTATTGATGGCATATTGAAAATGAAGCTGAATTGTATTGATGGCATATTGAAAATGAAGCTGAATTGTATTGATGGCATATTGAAAATGAAGCTGAATTGTATTGATGGCATATTGAAAATGAAGCTGAATTGTATTGATGGCATATTGAAAATGAAGCTGAATTGTATTGATGGCATATTGAAAATGAAGCTGAATTGTATTGATGGCATAGTGAAAATGAAGCTGAATTGTATTGATGGCATAGTGAAAATGAAGCTGAATTGTATTGATGGCATAGTGAAAATGAAGCTGAATTGTATTGATGGCATATTGAAAATGAAGCTGAATTGTATTGATGGCATATTGAAAATGAAGCTGAATTGTATTGATGGCATATTGAAAATGAAGCTGAATTGTATTGATGGCATAATGAAAATGAAGCTGAATTGTATTGATGGCATATTGAAAATGAAGCTGAATTGTATTGATGGCATACTGAAAATGAAGCTGAATTGTATTGATGGCATATTGAAATGAAGCTGAATTGTATTGATGGCATATTGAAAATGAAGCTGAATTGTATTGATGGCATATTGAAAATGAAGCTGAATTGTATTGATGGCATATTGAAAATGAAGCTGAATTGTATTGATGGCATATTGAAAATGAAGCTGAATTGTATTGATGGCATATTGAAAATGAAGCTGAATTGTATTGATGGCATATTGAAAATGAAGCTGAATTGTATTGATGGCATATTGAAAATGAAGCTGAATTGTACTGATGGCATATTGAAAATGAAGCTGAATTGTATTGATGGCATAGTTTCTTCGTCGCAAAGGCATAGTAATAATATTTTGTGAAAAGTTTAAAACAATCAAATGCAAATAACAAAACAAAAGAAAAGTTCTTAAATGTTACCTTTCCGCCATGTGTTAAGGGATGGAAGTGATTAGAAGTTTATCCTAATATCCGACTGAAACTAATGCAGAAAAAATAAATAAATAAATAGATAAATAAATAAATAAAATAAATAAATATCAGAAAACCGATGATTATACTTTCTTCGTCTGGGTATCGTAAATATGCAATGTAAATGACACTCGTTTTGGTTTTTCAGCGAATTGTTATCACAGGGTTTTTGACCCATTTATCGATCGAAAAAGTCGAAGTGCTCAAATTAAGAAGTAATTTAATATCCGAGTGACCAAAATAAGTCTCTGCCAGGATACAGCCGACAGAGTATACTTCGGAAAATGAACAAAACTGTAATTACTGAGGAAACAGTTGCGACTTCTGCAAATTAGAGAAGTACAATGATCAATAATTATTGTTTATTTTACAAAATAATGCATTCTGGACTAATATAACCGATTTAGGTTGAAATCTCAACCAAGACATTTCATAAAAGTCTTTGACAGTTCACTAATTAGCTCTGTCATTCCGTTATTGACAAATATTAACTTCGTGGTATTGATGAATTAAAGTATTAAATAGTATTTTAAAAAGCCAAGGAAAACACCCTTTCTATAGCACGAAATGGGCAAGCGATCATGTAATTTTCATTACGCATGATAACTCTTCAAATAAAAGATATCTGAGATATTGTGTCAGTGTTATGATTTTACCATCAATATTCTAGTTTCATCTTTCAATCGATATTTTTTCGCTAATTCTGAATATATATTTTGTTGAGAATTTAGGAATTCAAATACCAATTAAAATTCAAGATTCTAAGCTTTATTTTAATGATACATTTATATAACCATTCTTAACTATTTTTTTTCAAAGCATTCAGCAAATTTCATTATCTGTTCAACACATTCATGCTTTAAAGGCTGCATAAATGAATTATTATATTCAAACAATTGAATCACTTGATAATGTTCAGCATTTCCAACAGATTATCTCCCAGTTAACATTTTTATTAATGCAAAGACGGTGACGATTTACGAAAATTTCGCTCTTTTTGCTGATTTTACTTTAAATTTTATAATAGAAGCTAATTTGGATTTTACAAATTTAAATGTTAAGGCCAATAAAATTCGCAGCTTCGTCAAGTGGCACTTTCAGAAAATCCACCTGATATTTGTCTTCCAGAAATAGTTTCCATTTCATGCAGAACTGAGCCCTGTTTGAATGTACCTGGTTATTACATGCGTTGGCATTCAGACAACTGTAGTTTCATTTGAAATTTTCTGGGATTTTCCAGTTGGAACTATTTCACTGTATTCCTATCAAATATGTGCCGTTTGGTCGTGCTGTCATTATAGTGGTACCACACTATAGACCACCGTTAATATTACGCGTAAACAATCGTCATGTTTCTCTTCTTCAGTCTCAAAAATAAATGCTCCCTTGAAATAGCAAAATCTTATCTTGCTGAACAATACATGTTTGACAAGTTGGTAAAATCCTACAATGCTGGCAAACACATACGGACGGACGGATATATGAATCTCATGTCAGATACCACCGTTCACATTTCTATATTTGGAAACTCTCATAGACTTTTTATTAAAAACACTAACTCGTTGAACTATTGTGTAGAAGACAATGTTTCACACAGTTTTTCTTTCATTTTTTTTTTCTTTTCTTCTCTTCCTCCTTTCTGTCACTTTCTTTCCTTCGTTCCTCGTTTTCTTTTACTTTTTCTTCCAGATAATGGTGTCACGTTATTTTTTGTACCCTAATAAAGCCATCCTGATATTATGATGTGGAGTCCAACTTGTTTGTTGATTTCTCTCCCGAATGATAGCTGGAGAGGATTTTTCTAGGAACAATCAGTATTTATATTCTGCATGTGAAGTCAAAATAGTTCTAAACGAGAACGTATTATGCATTTAGCATTTTCATTCGAATTCCTTTTTTTATTTTAATATAAAGTTTTCTCTTCGTTAGGATTTTTTTTCCAAGCATATAGTTGTTAATGAATAAAAAGTTCAGATTTTGTTTTAACGCTAATTATGGCCCGACATAAAAATGTACGGCAGTCTTCAACATTTTAATTATTATTATTTCAGATTTCAAGGTTAATATATGTACCTAGATTGGTGTTTTGGGTCTGTCGACATTGCTTCTTTTTAAATTTTCTTAGAGGTATAAACAAAACTTACTAATGTTATTCGAAACAATCCGCATTCCATTTTACACTTGTATTGGTGACGAAAGGAATAGTTGTCCTCAGTAGTAATCCTCTGTTATCGCGCTTTGACTAGTTCTATGACCTAGGACATTGGTACACAACGGTGGATGGATTGGCATGTTTACATGGATAACATGTCCACGTAATTTGAATGTAAAGACAACCGAGCAGTGATTCTAGTTGACAACTTGGATAAACCTTAACAAACAACGTTTTCGCTTTCAAAATAAGCCTATCTTTTCTATTAATTTTGTCGATGATAAAAACAACTTCGTAATCCGTGACCAAACAGTTGACTTACACGTACGATAGATATGCATTCATATCTCAATTTGTTACCGCTGTTTATTTGCGTTCACCGAAGTTACAACCAAAATCAAGAAAAAGACCAAGTTCCATCGTTTTATATGATACTTCATTAGGTTCTTTTTTGGGCGTTGTATTTAAAATTACCTCAGGTTCATAGCATAAACTCTCACTGACCAGTCCATATAAGATATATGTTAGTGCTCCTTCCTTTCAAATGGATTGCACCTCTACACCAGAGTGTACGGTAATTCCTATCTCCGAGTCATTCAGATCCCGACGCCAGCAACTGGGTTGCCACTAGATGATTGAGGGCCAATATTTTTATTTACATATGTTGGCTTCAATTTTTTTGTTCCCAGTGTTAAGTTATATCTATATTTTTGTAACTCCTGGTACATAATTTATTTTCCATATTTTATTATTGATTAAGTTGTAGTGGTTATCCATAGCTAAAATTTGTACAGGTTCTATTCTAAGATATAAAGAATGACAAGATTGCGATGGATATAAAAATAAATGTGATCAAGTTACTAATAATAAAATTAAAAATAAACGTCTTGACAAGTTTGGGAATTGTTTCCCATTGAACAGGTTGTTCAAGTGGGTTCGTAGAAGAATTAAGTAACTTCCATTAGGATGAGTTAGGTCACGTGGGTTCTTTTGTAGTGTTGGATATTTGTGAAAAAATGTGTTTCCACTTGTTTTGCTTGTATTTATGTACGTGTTGCTGGACAGATAAAGTCAGTCTTATTCCTCATTTTATCAAACCAATAACACCTTTAACTTTTTAACAGAGTTTCAGAATCAAATAGATCAAAGGTTGGATAGACACAAAATGGATTCGTAATGTGTGATTTACAATGGAATGGCTATGGTACTGACAATGACCATAATACTGACAATGAACATACCATTGACAATGAACATAAAACTGACAATGAACGTACCATTGACAATGACTATATTACTGACAATCACTATACTAATGACAATCACTATACCACAGGCAATGACTATACTACTGACAATGACTATACTACTGACAATCACTATACTACTGACAATCACTATACTACTGACAATCACTATACTACTGACAATCACTATACTACTGACAATGACTATACTACTGACAATGACTATCCTACTGACAATGACTATCCTACTGACAATCACTATACTACTGACAATCACTATACTACTGACAATGACTATACTACTGACAATGACTATCCTACTGATAATGACTATACTAATGACAATAACTATACTACTGACAATCACTACACTACTGACAATGACTATACTACTGATAATGACTATACTACTGACAATCACTATACTACTGACAATCACTACACTAATGACAATAACTATCCTACAGACAATGACTATACTACTGACAATGACTATACTACTGACAATGACTATACTACTGACAATCACTATACTACTGACAATGACTATACTACTGACAATGACTATACTACTGACAATGACTATACTACTGACAATGACTATACTACTGACAATCACTATACTACTGACAATGACTATACTACTGACAATGACTATACTACTGACAATGACTATACTACTGACAATCACTATACTACAGACAATGACTATACTACTGACAATGACTATACTACTGACAATGACTATACTACTGACAATCACTATACTACTGACAATCACTATACTAATGACAATAACTCTACTACAGACAATAACTATACTACTGGCAATGACTATACTACTGACAAACACTATACTACTGACAATCACTATACTACTGACAATGACTATACTACTGACAATGACTATACTACTGACAATGACTATACTACTGACAATGACTATCCTACTGACAATGACTATACTACTGACAATCACTATACTACAGACAATGACTATACTACTGACAATGACTATCCTACTGACAATCACAATACTACAGACAATGACTATACTACTGACAATGACTATACTACTGACAATGACTATACTACTGACAATGACTATCCTACTGACAATGACTATCCTACTGACAATAACTATACTACTGACAATCACTATACTACTGACAATCACTACACTAATGACAATAACTATCCTACAGACAATGACTATACTACTGACAATGACTATACTACTGACAATGACTATCCTACTGACAATCACTATACTACTGACAATGACTATACTACTGACAATCACTATACTACTGACAATGACTATACTACTGACAATGACTATACTACTGACAATGACTATACTACTGACAATGACTATACTACTGACAATCACTATACTGCTGACAATCACTATACTACTGACATTAACTATACTACAGACAATGACTATACTACAGACAATGACTATACTACTGACAATGACTATACTACTGACAATGACTATACTACTGACAATCACTATACTACTGACAATGACTATCCTACTGACAATGACTATACTAATGACAATAACTATACTACTGACAATCACTATACTACTGAAAATGACTATACTAATGACAACAACTATACTACAGACAATGACTATACTACTGACAATCACTATACTACTGACAATCACTATACTGCTGACAATCACTATACTACTGACATTAACTATACTACTGACAATGACTATCCTACTGATAATGACTATCCTACTGACAATGACTATACTACTGACAATCACTATACTACAGACAATGACTATACTACTGACAATGACTATCCTACTGACAATGACTATACTAATGACAATAACTATACTACTGACAATCACTATACTACTGAAAATGACTATACTAATGACAACAACTATACTACAGACAATGACTATACTACTGACAATGACTATACTACTGACAATGACTATACGACTGACAATGACTATACTACTGACAATCACTATACTGCTGACAATCACTATACTACTGACATTAACTATACTACTGACAATGACTACCCAACTGACAATGACTATCCTACTGACATTAACTATACTACAGACAATGACTATACTACTGACAATGACTATCCTACTGACAATGACTATACTAATGACAATCACTATACTACTGACAATCACTATACTGCTGATAATGACTATACTACTGATAATCACTATACTACTAACAATCACTATACTACTGACAATCACTATACTACAGACAATGACTATACTACTGACAATGACTATACTACTGACAATGACTATACTACTGACAATGACTATACTACTGACAATCACTATACTACTGACAATGACTATACTACTGACAATCACTATACTACTGACAATCACTATACTACTGACAATGACTATACTACTGACAATCACTATACTACTGACAATGACCATAATACTGAAAAGGACCATACTAGTTATAGCGACCATGCGAGTGACAATCATAATACCACTAACAATGACCATATTGTTGACAATGACGACACTATTGAGATTAACCATAAAACTGACAATATTTGTAAAGCAATGTTGTCCAAAATTGCCATAATTTGTGCCAACAATAAGTATTTACCAAGATAAACTCGTTTTCTGTGTTACAATACGTACATTTTTCCAATAAGTATTTATCAAGATAAACTCGTTTTCTGATACAATGCGTACATTTTTCCAATAAGTGTTTACCAAGATAAACTCGCTTTCTGTGTTACAATGCGCACATTTTTCCATTAAGCATTTACCAAGATAAACTCGTTTTCTGTGTTGCAATGCGTACATTTTTCCATTACGTATTTACCAAGATAAACTCGTTTTCTGTGTAACAATGCGTACATTTTTCGAATAAGTTTCTACCAAGATAAACTCGCTTTCTGTGTTACAATGCGTACATTTTTACAATAAGTATTTACCAAGGTAAACACGTTTTCTGTGTTACAGTGCGTACATTTTTACAATAAGTATTTACCAAGATAAACTCGTTTTCTGTGTTGCAATGCGTACATTTTTCCAACACAGGATTGTTGTTCTATTGCACAGGGTCAACTTTGCCAGATCTCATCTAGACAGGATTTACAAACTTCAGAAAGGAAAGCGTACTATTTTAAGCACAACTACTGGCTATTCTTGAAAAGCATTCTTTACAGAAGTAAAATAATTTACAGGGTTAATTTGCATTAAAAGCATTCTTTACAAAACTAGAATGACCTACAGGATTGATTTTCATAGAAAGCAATCTTTACAGAACACAAATGACTTGCCGGATTGATTTTCATGTAAAGCATTCTTTACATAACACAAATGACCTACAGGATTGATTTTCATGTAAAGCATTCTTTACAGAACACAAATGACTTACCGGATTGATTTTCATGTAAATCATTCTTTACAGAACACAAATGACCTACAGGATTGATTTTCATGTAAATCATTCTTTACAGAACACAAATGACCTACAGGATTGATTTTCATGTAAATCATTCTTTACAGAACACAAATGACCTACAGGATTGATTTTCATGTAAAGCATTTTTTACAGAACACAAATGACCTGCATGATTGATTTTCATAGAAAGCATTCTTTACTTAACACAAATGACCTGCATGATTGATTTTCATGGAAAGCATTCTTTACAGAACACAAATGACCTACATGATTGATTTTCATGTAAAGCATTTTTTACAGAACACAAATGACTTACCGGATTGATTTTCATGGAAAATTGATTGATTTTCGTAAAAGCATTATTCGCAGAACTAAAATTATTGATTTTGATAAAAAGCGTTATCTACAGAACTAAACTGACTTAAGTATTTTTTTTTATGAAAAGCATTGTTTACAGAACTGAAATGACTCACAGGATTGATTTTGATGACAAGCATTTTTCACAAAAGCATAATCACCTACAGAACTGATTTTTCATTTATTATTTCTTGTATACAAATATCTACATTGAGCACGTTACAGCTGACCGCAACATCAAATGGAAACCTTCAGCCACCAAAGCCAAGAATATAGCAATTTAAGAAAAGCTTCAGTACTCTGGTACAGTTTTATCATTTCAATACAGGTAAAATCTATAGAAGATATAGCAGTGTCTAAAAAAGATACATGTAGGTTTTACTTAACAGATTAAAATTGAAAATGCTATTTATAGTATTTGAGAAATTTTAAACCAATTATTAATTTATGATGTAAAGGTGATTATTTAAAATGTAGGTAATGTAATATACCAGGCTTTAAGATATTTCATGCATGTCAAACTAAATTTTTATTTTGACCTGTTGTATATCTTCGTCTTATGAGTACCTCAAGAGAGAATAGTCTTTGCGTAAATAAGTTAAATAAAGTATCATCATCATTATCATCATCATCATCATCATCATCATCATCATCATCATCATTATCATCATCAGGAGCTGATTTAAACACGACCTTCTGTCGACTTAAGGAATTCATCTACTGTATGTTAGTCTTTGATGACATGAATATAAAAGCATGTTTAGAAGAATTCCCAGGTGAATAATAATACAAGAGGTGGCCATGCATATTGACCGAGACAAACAAACAGACAGATAAGGAAATTATATATTATTTTGTATTAACCATGGTCTAGCATTAAAAGTGGACAATGGCCAATACCGGACGTAATCATAATATCTCAACCCTGGTAGGCGATTGAAATTCCCACGGTTTCTCAACGCTATAGTCAGTTTCGTAACTCTACCAATAGTTATGTATCGGTTTTTTGCTGTTTTGGGTTTTAACGCCATTTTTCAGCGAAAGCTTGTAGTTATCGTACAAGCTTATATCGTTATCAAAAACAATACGTTGTTTTGTTTGTTTTGGGGGTTTTTTGGAGGAGGGTGGGGATCGGTTTTAAAACACGTTAAGAACCGCCAAAAGCAACAAAACCAAAACTTATCCAACAAATTCTATAGTTCGAAACAAAACTTGGAGTGAGTTATTCTGAGGCCAGCAGTTCTTTACATTTATTATATAATACGGACTATATCTGGACTACCCTGAGCGCGAATCTAGGTCAGCCCCCAGTGGCTCAGTAGTATCCTTACCGAACGAATTGTTTATTGACAGTTGTCCTTAGTATTAAGATTATCACTTGACGATAAGCTGTTACGTCCCTTACCTCTAAGAAACGGACTCGGTTTGAACAAGGCGTCATCTATTACTGAATGAATACCTGTAATAACACCATATCTTCATCAAATCTTATCAAGAGATTAATTTAAGCCTTCTTAGGACCAGTTCTTGTTTCCTCCATCATTCACGCCACCTTTCCATTAAATTCATCATTTTATTGGAGCCGATGGATGAAGGGTAGCGGTTTTGAATGCTAGCGCAAGATCAGACAGGTCGCCATCGGGTTAAGTGCTACCGCAAGATCAGACAGGTCGCCATCGGGTTAAGTGCTACCGCAAGATCAGACAGGTTGCCATCGGGTTAAGTGCTACCGCAAGATCAGACAGGTCGCCATCGGGTTGAATCCTGAGCAAAATACTTTGCTCCTATTTTATCGGCACTAATTTAAATAACCTTCATGTGCAATGCGCCGTAAAATGAAAACTGGGGGGTGGCACCAGACAGATCCCCCCACTTAACCAAAAAAAATGTCTAAAAGGTTTTATGTTTTCTTGTTTTACCCCTGATGTGTTGCTATGTTTATATTTTTTAAATTAAAAAAAAATAATTTTCCATTCAATTAAATTTTGTTGGGGTATTTTTTTTTTCTTAGTGTTTTCTATAGGTTCATTTCTCCGACAAGGCTTTATCTCTCTTGTCCGAGTCATTCCCCTTTTATATGTAGTTTAACCTTGGCTAGGGGTTCCGTATGTCTTGTGTTTGCTATGTGTTTGGTGCATGTGTATGTTGCTATGTATTGTATTCTTGTAAGGACAGCCAAATTAAATCAAATTCAAAATTATTCAGTTTTCCTATTTTTATTATATGCATCCCATTCTTATTATTACACATCCCCTTCTTCCATTCTTACTTTTAATAAATTCATGAATGCTTATAAAATATTCATCCCCATGAAATTTTTTTGAATATTTTCTTTAATTTTGAATTTTGAGGTCAGACGCAGTTTCCTACTTATTTAAAATTTTAGATATATCCTTATTGTGTGTGTTCTTGTTCATACGTCTGCTTATTAGAATTAAAAATTTTGTTGTTAGGGAGCCAGGGTCTCAAAGTTTTTAAATTTGGACCCTACATCCCAACATTTTTTCGAAAATAATAATAAAAGGCCGTAAAAGAGATCGGAGTAAAACCACACATGGTGTTTTCTGAGGCTCTTCCGCAGGCCTGCTCACTTCGCGTATCGCCATATGATATAACCCTACGTCGTCATTGTCCCTTACTTCCTCCATGTAAAAGGGAGAAAAAAAATAGCTGTAGATTAGAGCGGATTAAGAATAACTTTCTTACACTTAAACAAGAGCCACATCTATTCATTGTATTTATAATAAAACTTATTACTTTCATATATTCAGTTTGATTACAATTAGTATCTAAATATAATAACTTTTCTGCTTTATATAATCCGTATTTTTTGAAGATATTAATTATTCCTTCTCTCTCAGTTTTTATCATTTCACAGTTTATTAAAACTTGTTTTTGTGTATTTTGCTTTTTTATACAAAAAAGGGACATTTTGGTACCATTTTTATTAACTTTCTTCTTTTAGCTACATCCCCAGTCAACCACGCGTTATATAATAATTTTAATATTATGCTTTGTATTTTAAGTGATTTTATTTTTGCCCAGTTTCCAAATATTTAGCCAGTTTACCACACACACTTCATTCTCAATTTTACATCTTTTATTTTTATTTAAAAAAAGGTCTCTTATAGTTTTATAGGTGGTTTTTTTTCCCTCCCATACAATTTCAATTTCTCTATATTTAAGTAATATATCTTTTATATATTGTAAATTTTTGGGGTACTTCAATTGTTTTGATGATGGTATTATTCCTATATATTTCATTTTTATTTTTTAAAGTGTACCCAAACCAATATAAATATAGACCTTCCCAAGGTTTTAGTTTTGGGTTTAATGTTTTTAATACGTTCTATAATGTTAGCCGTTTTAATTAGAATTGGACATGGTAAGTTTAAACCTTCTTTTTCCATGGTCCTAAACATAGTCTCCTTCTGTATATAATGTGTTTTATAGTCCCATATATAGTTTATTATCTCATTATCCAATTTTTCTAAACTTTTATTATTGATATAAAAGGATTTTAGGACATAGATTATATTTGAGTATAAATACGTTTTAGCTACTTGTGCTCTTTCCATTAAACTAATTGGCTTAGGTACCCAGATTTCTAGTGCTTTTTTGATCTTATTTATTATATGTTTACAGTTTTCGAGTTCTTCATTTTGCCAAAAAAAAATCACTGGGCAGTCTAGATTTCATTAGACAGTCTAGATTTCACTGGGCAATTTTACGTATCATTGGTCAGTCTAGATTTCACTGGGCAATTTACGTATCATTATGCAGTCTAGATTTCACTGGGCAATTTACATATTGGTCAGTCTAGATTTCACTGGGCAATTTACGTATCATTGGGCAGTCTAGATTTCACTGGGCAATTTACGTATCATTGGGCAGTCTAGATTTCACTGGGCAATTTGAGTATCATTGGGCAGTCTAGATTTCACTGGGCAATTTACGTATCATTGGGCAGTATTGGGCAGTCTAGATTTCACTGGGCAATTTACGTATCATTGGGCAGTCTAGATTTCACTGGGCAATTTACGTATCATTGGGCAGTCTAGATTTCACTGGGCAATTTACATATCATTGGGCAGTCTAGATTTCACTGGGCAATTTACGTATCATTGGGCAGTCTAGATTTCACTGGGCAATTTACGTATCATTGGGCAGTCTAGATTTCACTGGGCAATTTACGTATTATTGAGCAGTCTAGATTTCACTGGGCAATTTACGTATCATTGGGCAGTCTTGATTTCACTGGGCAATTTACGTATCATTGGGCAGTCTTGATTTCACTGTGCAATTTACGTATCATTGGGCAGTCTAGATTTCACTGGGCAATTTATGTATCATTGGGCAGTCTAGATTTCACTGGGAAGCCTACATTTCATAAGGCAGACTACATTTCACTGGGCAGTCTAGATTTCCTTATGGAGACTACATTTCACTGGGCAGTCTAGATTTCACTGAGCAGACTACATTTCACTAGGCAATCTAGATTTCACTGAGCAGTCTACATTTCATTTGGTAGTCTTGATTTTATTGAGTAGTCTAGATTTCATTGGGCAGTCTTAATTTTATTAGGCAGCCTACATTTCATTCGGCAGCCCAGATTTACAAAAGTAAGCCTTTATCAGTATTATTTTCGATTCCAATAATTTGAAAATTAATTTGTTCTACAATTGTCTCGTGAGTTGTAATAAAGACCCTTCAACAACTAGGACATTTGTCCTTTCTAATGACTCTTGGCTCAAGAGTCAAATATTTGAACTCAGTTTGTAATATGATCCGGTGAATAAATATTTACCCAGTGATGTGTGCGTGCGTGTGTGTGTGTGTGTGTGTGTGTGTGTTTCACGAGAAAGAAAAATCAAATGTTACAAACGTTCATGCGAAACATTTGGTCTGAAGCTTGACATGCAAATTAATATGTGCGTGTGTGCATGCCAGTGGATGTAAACAATTAATAATATGTGTGTGCATGCCAGTGGATATAAAAAATTAATAATATGTGTGTATACATGCCAGTGGATATAAAAAATTAATAATATGTGTGTGTGTGCATGCCATTAATAAAAAACAAAATTAATAATATATGCGTGTATTGATGCCAGTGGATGTAAACAAAATTAAAAATATATGCGTGTGTGCATGCCAAAAGGATATAAAAAAATTAATAATATGTGCGTGTGTGCATGCCAGTGGATGTAAAAAATTAATAATATGTGTGTGTGCATGCCAGTGGATGCAAAACAAAATAATAATATCTGCGTGTGTACATGCCAATGGATGTTAAAAAAAATAATGTGTGTGTGCATGCCAGTGGATGTAAAACAAAATTAATAATATATGCGTGTGTACATACCAATGGATGTAAAAAAATAATAATATATGCGTGTGTGCATGCCAGTGAATGTAAAAAATCATAACCAACACGAAAGTATCCAATTATTTGAATCAACTTACGCTTAAGTAAACTGACCGTTGAGTTAAATGCCAATTTATTATCCATTGAATCCTGTATTTAGTAATTTTAAATAACAATGTAGTTTAATTTCTTGGCTGCAACTTTCATAAACTGGATATGCTGCCACCCTGACAGGTACTTTAGAAACAACATACGCTGCTACCCTGACAGATTTAGGTCTAATTTGCATAATTCGAAAGTTTAACATATATAACTCATAGTCACACAAAACCCTAAATAAAACTCCCAGAATATATGGATCTTTGGAGTACAGAAAAGAACGCATATTGCTGTCTTTGGTGAGATAGGCATATTTACGATTTCATTAATTATTGGACCTTATCCAACAAGGTAATAAAAGTGTTTGTACCTATTTATGACAACGTCGCCTGCCAATGGCAAAAATTCGATACTCTCCTTTTAAATCCGTGGCTGACTGGTTATGATTTTCTCATTTTTAATCATACGCATATGCCTGTTTAGCCAATTGTTGCCAGCCTCGGTATGATTTTCTCAACAAGATTGATCCAATAGGACTATTAAAGCCCTTTGCTAATTAGACAACATGGGCCGTGGAAAGTCTTTTATGAACGTATAAAATGAAGACCTGCATTTTATTATTTTCAATATATCTTTCATTTCAACGTATACACTGACCGATATTGCAAATTGTATGATTTAATACGTGATGTGTTTGTGAGAGAGAGAGAGAGAGAGAGAGAGAGAGAGAGAGAGAGAGAGAGAGAGAGAGAGAGAGAGAGAGAGAGAGGCTCAGTCTAGACGAAAAATTGTGACAGTGCTACTACACTTATTATTCTAAAAGATCTTACTTTTATATGCATTTTGGAAATACATTAGCCACTTAAAACAGTCTTGATTTATTCACATTTAAGGAATACATAAGTAATTTAGAACATTCTTACATGTATCCTTATATATCAAAGATATTAATCATGTAAGAAAAAATGCTCAGGAAAACGGCACAAGCAAGACAATTATTTTCATGGTAGTTTGCCGTAAATTAATTTTTACAGTCTGCTATATGTTCAGGATACCGATGATATTTTGAGAACACCAACGTGAAAGAAACTACATTACTAAAAGCAGGAGATAGAAAGAATTGTTCGGATTAACAGCGTGGTTTCAATCCTGGAGAACTGACCAGATTAACAAAGTGGTTTCAATCCTGAAGAACAGGCCAAATTAACAGCAAACAAACTCTTTCCTTGGACATTATCTGTTTGCATACCCGTTACCATGACGACAAATGATAGGTATATATGATCAGTTTGTTTTTCATTTGCCATTCTGATTTTTTTTGTGAAAAAATCATTGCACGTGTGAAGCTGCTCTGTGAGGGCCAACAATATTTTGCTTTTATAAAATCGTATTGCCCAGCAACAAAAATTAGCATAATATAATTAATTGGCACCCCTCGGCAACACAAAATATAGATGTCATGAATAACGAAATAGGATTGATGATTGTGTCCTCTTTATGGCATCTTCTATTGCCAAGGTTCCTATAACCCTACCTACACCTTGGCTGGGCGAACAGTTATATTGATGCTTTTTACTAGCGGCATGTATTAGATTTCATGCGTTGCCTCCCTTAGTATATAATGCCAACTAACCATATCGTGGTGCATTGTAAATCCGCCGAAAACAGTGGATGCAATTTGCATAAAAAGAATGCTTTGTAAGTTCGACATCGAAATTAGGATGATGTTCCAGAGGAAAGCCATTGCAAGTGTATTTGAGGGAAGTATATTTGTGCAAACACGAACCGACTCTGGAAAATTGCTTATTTATTAGTCCATTGAATCGATGCGTGTAGATAGGATTATCGTAACCGTGGCTAACGAAGCTTTATTTTGATATTCCTTGTAGGTGGGGATAACTATGTTGTTTATACCGGTGTATAGATCTTGATTCTGTCATGCAGTATTCCTGTCCTCAATAGCACGTATATATCTTTAAAAAAATTCAATTATTGGACCCTCGTGATTAGGCTCCAAGTCTATCCTTTTCTCAAATTTACGTTTATCATTTCTTGTGAGGAACGACAGCGATGTGACTAAGGAAGATAAGCCTGATACACGGTAGAATGTTTGGATAATTATTAGTGTGACATGTAGTTGTGGTTGTAGGGTTTAAAGCCATTTTTCACCACAAGATATGCTATACACGTCGGCCAGCATAAACGATGGAGGAAGAATCCGGAAAAACCCCGGAAAGAACCACCGACCTACGAGAAGCTACCAGCCAGCTTTCTTACATACCCACATTGGAAGAATCAGAGACTCTAACCCACGCAGATTTAGGTGAGATGGCAGTGATCCGTAACGGCAAGCGATTTAGACCACTCGGTCACTCCGGGCCCAAGTGTGACATGTAAAATACCACCTTTTTTTTTGCACCATAACATTAACAGGGTATTAATTCAATTCAATGTCATCTTTCTATATTCACTTGGAAGCAGTACCGGATTTATCATTGTGCTTAGGTGTGCGCTTAAGCACAGAGTCCCTGTTGACCGGAAGGGGGGTGGGACATCTTCTTGGCCAAAAAAAAAGTAACTTACGACCAAGTAAGGGGCCACATAATGTAAGCATCACAGGGACTCATTTTGTCCTAAATCCGACACTGCTTGGAAGATAGTGCTTACCACGGCCCAGAAAGTGTCACAGTGACATGTTTTACACGTTCCCAATGTTTTTGTAATTAGCAATGTTTCTTAGACACATTTGTGTGTACAGTCATAAAATTTTGTATTGATCTCATCAATGACCTATTAGAGTAACTGGGACATATGCATGATTTTACTAGAAAGGAGGCAGCAGGGTTATTTAAACCAAAGTACAAGGGTTGTAAGCGGTAAATTTGGATAAAATTCGGCAGGAACAAAATATCCGAGTTATAATCTGCAAATTATACACTGTGCAGTTTTTAATATTTCCTGTGCTATTCTAAGTTTTCAATACAGAATTACAGCCACTGAGTGGTAACCACAATGCTCATTTGCAGTATATAAATCCTGACACTGAGCGGTAACCACAATGCTCATTTGCAGTATATAAATCCTGACACTGAGTGGTAACCACAATACATATTTACAATGCATAACGCTGGTGGATCTCTTCATTTGTGATGGGATCCTTGTATGAGATTTGCAGGATTCTACGCAATCATTGCTGTTGGCGACGTTAAGCTTTCTTGCAATCCGGGCTGATGTCTTCCACGTTTTACATGCATAGATTGCAGTTGCGACAATAATAGTATTGAGTATCGGGGGGAGGGGGAGAATGCTACACTGATTTGTGCGTTGGCCCAGCATGGTTGAAGACGTTGATATACTGCCGCTGCCTTTCCTATTATACAAACGACATAGTGGCGTGTGTGTGATTTAATTTTTTTTAACGTAGCTACGATGTCTGCATTGTGACAATTTATAGTGATGTCTGGCACTGGGACATCATGCCCAGACATGTGGCATGATGTCCAAACCAGTCACATTATCCTTATACCAAGCCAACCAGTCCTAACACTAACCTATTAATGTTGAACGTCACGTGGTAGGTGTCGCCATCGTTGGATAGGGTGCTGCCTATGTAGGTGAATTTCACCAATCTTCACGGCGTCTTTTGCTGTGGTGTATCAAATATTCATAATCTTTGTATTATTCCCTCTTATCCTAAGTCCAACTCTTGCCGCTTCGCGTTCCAGGCTCATTGCCATTTCTTGCGTTTTTTAATTCGTGACGCCAAGGGGCGCAATGTCATCCGCAAAGTCAAGGTCAGTTAGTCGGTTTGGTTTCAGCCATGAAATTCCAAAATTATCTCGGTCCAATGCTATCATCATAACGTAGTCGATCACCATAAGGAAGAGGAAAGGAGACAAGATAAATCGCTGTCTGACGCCAGTTTCAATGGCAAAGAAGTCTGTGGTGCAGTTTTCCGTCCTGACACAGCAAATTGAGTCGCGATAGAAGTTTCTAAAGACTTTAATGAATCGCTCCTGCATGTCGTACAACCCCGTCATGTTCCAAAGCGAAAAAAAAACATAATTTATTTCCCTAGAAAAAAATAGAGAAAAGGTAAATACAGGAAACAAGACTTACGATTTACGAAGGAGATCCAAACATTTGTTCTAAAGTTACGAAAACACATAAGTCCTGTAACAAAACAGTTCTAAATTGATACAGTCTAAAACTCAGATCAGGTACAAGATGACGGATGATGACTTCAGACGAAGGCTAATACAAATTGTCCAGAATTTTCACTGTGAAGCACAATTTGTATTGTTCTGTTCCAATTTAGAAATAATTTCAGCAAATGTCTTAGTCCAAAGCCAGTAGTGTTGTTCTCCAGGGAAAATAATTATTTAGAAAATAACTGAAGTAGAGCTACTAACAATACACGTTATTCAACATACGTATGAAAGAACAACTCTTTCTAGCAGAAAAATTCCGTTTGAGGTATTAAAAGCATATAAGATATTAGTGACTACACCATGACCACAACTGACTACAAAACTAAATATTTCTAGAAATAACTGAGCATTTAAAACAATCTAGTATGTCGTTTCATGCACACATGCACGAAGGACACGTGTGATTTCGAAATCACACTCGAGTATTACACAAAAGTCTACAAGCTATTGCGTGGTCACAGCCAATCATTTACAGATCTTTTCCAGACTTGCTTACTTGTAACGATAAAGCCCTAATTGAAAATTCATGCTAACACGAGTTAGATTCATGTTTGTAAGCGAAAACAATGGTTCTAACAAAATATCAGACCCATTCAAATGCAATTTTCATGATAACAATAATTATATTTTATGATATAAAAATGAATTAAAATTAAGATAGAAATAAAATAGAAAAATTCAAATCCTAACACACATGTAATTTTAACTACAGGGTCGTAACACAATGTAACCAAAGAAAAAGTCCACAACAGGATCCAAAGAGCAATCGGATCCTATAAACATCTCCTGAAACTCTGTAAAAAAAATACGAAAACTGAAGTGGTATAGACATAAGTCAAGATCATCTGGATTAGCAAAAACAATCTTGCAAGACACAGTGTGAGGGTGCAGAAGAAGAGGAAGACAGAAAAAATGTGGGAAGACAACATTAAGAAGTGGAGAAGGATGGGATTTGTGTAAAGTCAACTGTGGTGCCCTAAGGGAATGATGATGATGATGATGATGATGATGATGATGATGATGATGATGATGATGATGATGATGATGATGATGGCGACGATGATAATGATGATGATGAAAGTCTGACACTGAGTGGTAATCAAAGTACAGATATAGTGTGAACTAAAGTCTTATACTAGGTGATAACCTTAGCACAGATATACAGTGAACTGAAATTTGATATATAGTGGTAACCACAGAACAGATATATTGTAAACAAAAGCCTGTTACTGAGTGGTAACCACAGAACAGATAATACAGTAAACAAACGTCTGACACTGAGTGGTAACCATCTGGAGAATGGTCAGATAACTCTTGATTGCTTTGCACATTTTAAATATTTTTACCCGCTCTGCTGTAGCTATGTACAGACTGGAGAGCGTTCTCAGACTTCATAATATATCCGTAGTTATATTGACACTGCAGAGTGTACCAAACTATTATAATACACCGTAGCCATGTGGCCATAGAACACAATTTATTTTACTATATAGTCTCTACATTTGTTTCTCAGTACTGAAATTTCCACTGTGTGACAATCAATACAAATCAGATGTTAATCTAAAATACCTTCAAAGATGACTTTACGGTGAAGTGCTTGTCAAGGGTTGACCTGCATTTGTTTTTAGAGGCTGAATTGTAAACAAAACACCATGCAACGGAACAGATTTCACTTCCGAATCATCAACCATGGCCTTATTACTCAATGTGCACTGTCGCCGAAATACACACAGACAACCACACCATAATCTCACATTCTAAAGAATAAACAATTGCCTTTAAATCCTTACCCAGAATGGCAAAATCTATCTCTTGCATTACCACCAAACGGAGACAGGAAAAAGTGATCTAAAAATAGACTGAGACTACATTCGTGGGTACTGAACCGGATTTTATTAATTGTGTACTGATTCCCTATCAATATGGTAGAGTGTACCCAAACCTTAGTATACACCCAAGGCTATTTCCACATCCGAGAATGTACCCAGACTTTATAATCAGTGCCGGATTTAGGACAAATGATTGGTAGTTAAGTTATCAGGCCCCTTGGTCGTAATTTGTCTTTGTTGTCTACACGGGCCCTGTGCTTAAGCACACCTAAGCACAATGCTAAATTCGGTACTGTTTATAATACACCGATAGCCATATCAACAATGGAGACTGTAAATTCCACACATTTGCTGTTGGGTGCCTAACGACTTTATACAAATTGATATAGCCATATTTGGGAGCGTACCCAACATATAATAGATCCATAGTTGTATCCATATTCAGGGATGGTAATTCCATAGATTTCTTGTTGGATGTCACAGTTGTTTAGTCATGAAGGCGTTTGGCAGGTATATCTCATTGAAAGGTCGTTCCAGTTTGCTAGACCGGCTAGTCAGCTACTTCCCTATGCCGACACAATCTGGTGTCGGCAAATTCCAACTTTTCGATAGATAGTGGACTCCGAGCGAAAACCCCAAAACCAATGTCACAATATAAAAATGGGCTGGCAAGGGTCAGAGGAAGCTCGGCCTAGGAATATTCTGGCCTGCCTCCATTGTTCTGCTGAAACTGTCCAGTTAGACTTGTAAGCTTCAGCACCTTTAGCGATGGAAGAGCGTCACATGATCCTATCCTGGGCTTTCTTCTCACACGTGTCATAGCTAATGCCAACGTTCTTCAATGACGTCTTCAAAGTGTCCTGGTATCGATTTATCTTGCCTCCTGTGTTTATACCCGTACTGAAAACAGCTCAAATTAAGAAGAAAAAAGTAGAATTTCAAAGATTTATTCTCGTTACTTTAACACCAAGCTAGAAAAAGCAGCTATTATAAGCCGAAACTGGAGAGCTCAAACAAAACTGACATATCAACGAAATTTTTCAACAAAATGACTGCCTGGGATTATGTATATCAGGTGACTTCAAAATAACATCTTGTTTTCTCTCTCAGCATACTGAGAGAAAGTCTTTAAAAGCTTTCTGTAGACATATTTGTTGATGCATTTTACTTGCGACCAGCACAAAATGTAATCGATTACATAAATGGAAATGCCCGCCAGGCCAGAAGTAAGAAAACAGCGACGGATATGCACAAGATACGTTAATATTAGGTAACAATGAGCCTTTAAAACGCTATGTCGGCAAAACTACCGCATTATGTAAATCAGATAGGAGTTTGCTTGAATGAAGGTTAATGAGAGGAGTGTGAGTTTGGCAATCTTGAATCTGATGGACTCGGTGATTTTTCTGGTCCTGTTATGAAGGGCAATTCTGTCTCGTTCCCCATGTATATTTTTCCCAAATATTAGTTCAAAACATTCCTAATCATAACCTTGTAAATAATCCATGTTCTTTACTGTACTAACCTTGGGATAGCAATTAATATACTGTGTGAAGCAAGAGTCAATGAAACTGTCACCAAAATTAATTTATTCATGGTCCATACTGGGTTCAGATAATTGGGAGAAATACTTCTCTTTTCAACCAGAGAAAAGTCCTCATTTTACTTCAAAGTAGCCGACGTATAACTATATATATTACTGTCAGAAACTGTTTACAAAGAATTAGTTTTTCATAGTATTGGACCTGGAGTCTTAATTCGCTTTTTAGTATTGGACCTGGACATGGTCACATAGACATAATTGGTTTCTGATTAGGCAATAAATTTCAATTTGTAAATTAATGCTATAAATTTCAATTTGTAAATCAATGCTATAAATTTCAATTTGTGATTCAATGTGGGGCTATAAATTTCAATTTAAAAATCAATGCTATAAAATTCAATTTGTAAATCAATGCTATAAATTTCAATTTGAAAATCAATGCTATAAATTTCAATTTGTAAATCAATGCTATAAATTTAATATAATTCAATGTGGGGCTATAAATTTCAATTTGTAAATCAATGTGGGGCTATAAATTTCAATTTGTAAATCAATGTGGTGCTATAAATTTCAATTTGTAAATCAATGTGGGCTATAAATTTAAATTTGTAAATCAATGCGGGGCTATAAATTTCAATTTGTAAATCAATGTGGGGCTATAAATTTCAATTTGTAAATCAATGTGGGCTATAAATTTCAATTTGTAAATCAATGTAGGGCTATAAATTTCAATTTGTAAATCAATATGGGGCTATAAATTTCAATTTGTAAATCAATGTGGGCTTTAAATTTCAATTTGTAAATCAATGTGGGCTATAAATTTCAATTTGTAATTTAATGTTGGGCTATAAATTTCAATTTGTAAATCAATGTGGGCTATAAATTTCAATTTGTAAATCAATGTGGGCTATAAATTTCAATTTGTAAATCAATGTGGGGCTATAAATTTCAATTTGTAAATCAATGTGCGGCTATAAATTTCAATTTGTAAATCAATGTGGGCTATAGATTTCGATTTGTAAATCAATGTGGGCTATAAATTTCAATTTGTAAATCAATGTGGGCTATAAATTTCAATTTGTAAATCAATGTGGGGCTATAAATTTCAATTTGTAAATCAATGTGGGGCTATAAATTTCAATTTGTAAATCAATGTGGGGCTTTAAATTTCAATTTGTAAACCAATGTGGGCTATAAATTTCAATTTGTAAATCAATGTGGGCTATAAATTTCAATTTGTAAATCAATGTGGGGCTATAAATTTCAATTTGTAAATCAATGTGGGGCTATAAATTTCAATTTGTAAATCAATGTGGGGCTATAAATTTCAATTTGTAAATCAATGTGGGCTATAAATTTCAATTTGTAAATCAATGTGGGCTATAAATTTCGATTTGTAGATCAATATGGGTTATAAATTTCGATTTGTAAATCAATGTGGGGCTATAAATATCAATTTGTAAATCAATGCTATAAATTTCAATTTGTAAATCAATGCTATAAATTTCAGTTTGTCAATCATTGTTGTCATTCTTCTGTCATAAACTCTAATATTAAAGAATCTTAAAATTACTACAATATTTAGGCTGCAGCTGATATTGGGTTTAATCTGAACATAACTGGCTACATATGATTTTTATTATTTATTCATTATTACAGTTTCCCACCTGTGATATTACTTGTACTTTTCTTGGATAATACAAGCTGAACAATATGCATTTTCAACCCATTTATTTCCTGTGAGGTGGGGCTTTATACGGCTTGTGTAATTTTCATAAATAAAAATTGGTTTTAATTAATTGCCTATGTCTGGATGAATGTGACTGGTTTTGACCACACTGTCACCATAGCAATTTAAGATTAACATATTTAAAAAATCGGGTTTGAATCTCGCCATCCTGTCAAGCGAATCTGGATTGTCTCATCTCTTTTTTTTGCATTTATTTTCTGAATTAGCTGATTGAAATAATTGATTGAAGTGTCTGAATAAAATCATAGCCATTTAGAATAGAAAACCATTGGACACAGTAGTTGTTATTTTAATGTATTTTTGTTGTCACGTGGTTTTCCGGAAACATTGCTCACAGGAAAATTAGCAGAAACATATCTAGACTCGAATGAGTTTATCAAGATGGCGGCGTCCTATTCAAAGCAAAATATTTATCTGTGATTTTACTGTAAGCAGTATCTTACAAAAAACGAGGTGACGCATCAAAGACACTGAATCTATTGTTTTTTATCTAAGTTATGCTTCTCGTCTGAGCGACTCCAATATCTTCAAACACTTCGACCAACTGGTGCGATTGGTTTACCCTATTGGTTACTGCCAAAAGGCCGGAAATACTCCACATGCTTGTAAAATAGGATGGTGAGATTAATATTGGTTTCAGGACGATTACAAAAGCACAATTGGCGAGCGAGCATATTAGTGCTCTTTGTCTTGTGCACTGAACACAACGGTCTTCCACTAAAAACTGGCAGGAATTAAGATAAATATTTTCTTGAATCTAAGCAAGAAATAAAAACAATTCCAACTAGCATAATGCGTTTCACAATATCAACATTATCCTTTTTAATTATGTATTGCAAAATTGTAATATAGTTTCTTGTGTCATCCTTAAACACGATATTAGTTGTGGTATTCCAAAGAGTTGCTATTTACATTATAAAATGATTTTAGTTTAATTCTTGTTTTATTTCTGAATCTTTCTCCTAAATCCCCTTAGACATAACAATGTGTGCACGAATGTGTTATGTGCTGGTGGGGAGTGTGGGCAAGTGTATTGTGTATGTCAATAAAAAAATTCGTCATGTACAACTGTTAATCCTTTGATAAATGGCGATGGTGTATTTTCAATATATATTATTGTAACTGTATTCATGTACTGCACTAACTGCTACTTGTGTACTGAGTTTGTATCCTCGCAGGCGCGAGTTGGTACAATGCGTTTGTATCCTCACGTTCCAATTGGTACAACGAGTTTGTAGCATTGCATTATGAGTTTGTGTCCTCACTGTCAAATTGGTATATGGAGTTTGTGTCCTCACTGTCAAATTGGTATATGGAGTTTGTGTCCTCACTGTCAAATTGGTATATGGAGTTTGTGTCCTCACTGTCAAATTGGTATATGGAGTTTGTGTCCGCACGGTCCAATTAGTATAATAAGTTTGTATCCTCAGAGTTCATTTGGAATCAAGTTTTATATCTCACAGTCCAGTTGGAATAATTATTTTGTATCCTCGAAGTACATTGGTATTAGAAGTTTGTATCCTCACAGTCAAATTAATATGTGGAGCTTGTATCTTTGCTGGAATACTGAGTTTTGTGTCCTCGCAGTTCATTTGGTACAATGAGTTTGTATCGTTATAGAACCGCATTTCTGTTCTCAATGTCCAGTCGGTATAGAGTTTGTATCCTGACAGTCCAATTGGTACAATGAGTTTGCATCGTTACAATCCGATTGGTATAACGCATTTGTATTCTCATTGTCCAGTCGGTATATGGAATTTGTATCCTGACAGTCCAGTTGGTACAATGGGTTTATATCTTTAGAGTGCAGTTAGAATAATGAATTTGTATTCGCACAGTCCAGTTGGTACAATCAGTTTGTATCTTTACAGTTCAATTGGAATAATGAGTTTTTATTACAACGGTCCAGTTGGTATAACCTGAACGAAAAATAGAAATTAGTAAAGTTTTATCTCTTGCTATATTGTACTACCAGATTCTCTGCAAGTGTGTTAGGATTCTCACAACATACATACATACATACATACATACATACATACATACATACATACATACATACATACATACATACATACATACATACATACATACATACATACATACATACATACATACATACATACATACATACATACATACATAAGTACGTTACGTATGTAAGACATACAGACATGCAAGTCTATTTACTTATGAAGCCAAATAATTTGTATTTTGAAACTTTACACGTATATTGCAAAGAAAAAATGCTAAAAAATTTATATCATTTCTATAAACAGGCGTGGCCAGTAACTCAAACGAAGATACATTTTAATGTTTCTAATATACGTACCACGTCTGAATTTTTTCAAAAGAAAAGCCATGCGTCTGCGGGATTAAATTCTAAACTGTATTTGACCTTTCGCGCCTTCATGCAACTTACGAAACTAAATCCTTTGATAATGTGTATGTGTATCCCAAAGAAATAAATCTTTCGATAATGTGTATGTGTACCCAAAATAAATAAAACCTTTATTTATTTGGATTTAAAATGAGCAGTTTGTTGATAAAATAGTTTGTATATGTAAAAATGCAAATATGTGCTCACCGAGTGAAAGAAACGGGATTTATTTTACCCAAGTGAAATTAACTTTTGTCAGTTAAACAATATTAAGCAAACGCTATCATACGAATAGTTGGATTCTACAAGATTAAATCCACCAAATTCCAAGTTTGTGTGTTAAGGTTGATAAAAAAAAATGCTGACTGTTTGAATGAAATAAAAAATAGAGCACCAAGTTTCTTTTTAATTAAATCGAGTTAACCATTGCACGAATACGGAAGTGCCAAGTCTTTTATAAATTCTTCTGACCACCTTCGGCGATGAAAACTTAGTGCGTAAATATTGAATATATCCGTTGCTGTCCATGGCATTCTTGAGAATCAAACCATTGACTGGAAATGCAAGTGTCAAACTATCGACTGGAAATGCAAGTACCATACCTTCTATTTGGAATGCAAGTGTGAAATTATCGACTGGAAATGCAAGTGTCTAACCTTTGACTGGAAATGCTGGTGTCTAACCTTTGACTGGAAATGCAAGTATCAAACCTTCTATATGGAATGCAAGTGTCAAACCTTCGATTGGGAATGAAAGTGGCAAACCTTCGATTGGGAATGCAAATGGCAAACCATCGATTTGGAATTCGATTGGGAATGCAAGTGGTAGATCATCAACCATCCACTGGAAATGCAAGTGGCAAATCATAGACTGGAAATGCAAGTATCTAACCTTTGACTGGAAATCCAAGTATCTAACCTTCTATTTGGAATGCAAGCGTCAAACTTTCGATTGGGAATGAAAGTGGCAATCCTTCGATTGGGAATGCAAGTGGCAAACCTTCGATTGGGAATGAAAGTGGCAAACCTTCGATTGGGAATGCAGGTGGCAAACCTTCGATTGGGAATGAAAGTGGCAAACCTTCGACTGGAAATGCAAGTGTCTAACCTTTGACTGGAAATCCAAGTATCAAACCTTTTTATTTGGAATGTAAGTGGCAAACCTTCGATTTGGAAGGTAAGTGGCAAACCATCGATTTGGAATTCGATTAGGAATGCAAGTGGTAAATCATCAACCATCGACTGAAAATGCAAGTGGCAAACCATCGACTGGAAATGCAAGTATCTAACCTTCGATTGGAAATGCAAGTGTCAAACCTTTGACTTGGAATGCAAGTGTGAAACTTTGTTTGGGAATTCGATTGGGAATGAAAACGTCAAACTACCGATTTCGAATTCAGTTGGTAGTGCAAGTGTTAAACCATCGATTTTGATTTTGATTGGAAATGCAAGTGTGAAACCTTTGACTGGTAATTCTATCTGGAATGCAAGAGTCAAACCATCAATTGCAATGCAGATATCTATTAGGTTTCATTTCATCTTTGAAATGACTTTCTGCAGTATAATCTTCAGGTCGGTATGGTGTCCCAAGTTTGTGTGTGTGTGTGTGTGTGTGTGTGTGTGTGTGTGTGTGTGTGTGTGTGTGTGTGAGAGAGAGAGAGAGAGAGAGAGAGAGAGAGAGAGAGAGAGAGAGAGAGAGAGATGGCACATTTCATCCTAGAATCACAAGCTAGATTATGGGCTTCACATGAGGACGTTTTAAATATTACAACCTCAACACTGAGCTGTAACCGCCATACAATGGGGCACACAAAGGGACACAAATAAAATTTGCCAGGGATATAATAGCATATATCAGTATACGTTTTGTTTTCTTGTTGTTGTTTGTTTTTATCAAATCAACGTACAATTCTTTGCCACCACTTTGAGTAACTAGCAATTACTGCTATTGACAAGAACGACCATAGTAAGTTGGTCATTACTCATTACATTACTTTGAAATTACTTTGAACGACCTTGGTAAGTAATTACTGCTATTGACAAAAACAACCTAGTAAAACATTACTTTGAACGATCATATTAAGCATTTACTGCTATTAATGTTAACGACCTTGGTAAGAAATTTCTGCTATTGATGTGAACGACCTTGGTAAATAATTACTGCTGTTGACAAGAACGACCAAGTAAAACATTACTTTGAACGATCATAGTAAGCAATTACAGATATTGATGTTAAAGACCTTGACTAGAATTTTCTGCTATTTATGTGAACGACCTTGGTAAGGAATTACTGCTATTCATGAAAGCGATTTTAGTAGGATGTAATAGAGAAAAACCTTATTAAGTAATTACTGCTATTTAGAACGTCCTTAGTAAGCATATCCGTTGTAAAGACATTTGGACAACAAAAAAACACTCGCATCATCTGGTTTAGATGTTTTGAGTCCAGATTGCATTCTCATAAATCGCTTGTTCCCGATGCCACTTGTAGGTATTCCCTCGTCATTGGTCGATGGTTTCCTCTAGGAATCGGTATCCTCGATCTAGCAATTCGCCATACATTATTATTATTGTCTACGTAAGCGTTTGGTACATAATATCTGAGTTTCTTTTAAATTCCTCAATGAAATGTTGTCTTGATATATGATAAATTTGTGTGAGTACATTCGGCATCTTCGTATATAATAGATTTGTGTACAATAATCGCAGAGTCGTATATAAGTATCGACTTGGAGTATTCCATGCAAGAATGCTTTTCCTAATCATTGGATGACGGATTTCCAGTTCGAAATTTGCAATTTGTCAACTTTTCTAGGTTTGTTAAACTCATAAGATAGATAATCATACATATATATATATATATATATATATATATATATATATATATATATATATATATATATATATATATATATATATATATATATATATATATATATTATTTTAGTGATGTCCATATTGCCTCCATTGTAGGTTCATCTCGTAGCTTTGATATAAATTTGTTGTCACCGAAAAAAAAGTCTACTATCTTTCAAGCCGCCTTTCAGTCAGCAAAAGATGTCCGAATCAAAGGATGTCTAAATGAAGTAAATGACGTCCGAATGAAAGAAAATCCAAATGAATCAAATGACGTCGGAAGTTGCAAAAAGAAAGGCTGATCAGCATTGATTTCATAAACTACGTGCAAGAAGAAAGAGAAACTTTGTATCTATGTAGGATTTTTTTTATCAAAACGAGATAACAAATGGTCAACACTGCAAATATAATGCTCAATAAAAAAGGTGTGAGAAGCGACATTTTATCAAGTTTTTGATGAATGTCAGGGTAATTGCTTCATAAGGTCGATGTAGTTTTTGTTTCCGCTGTTTCCGGTAAATAATGGATCATATATCATGACGAATGAATGGAGTTTGCGGGCTGTCGAGATAGATTAGTGCGTTAGCTGCACAATCTGCAGTTACACGGCTCGCCTGGAGACGATAACATCTATTTACTTTCCTTCAAATTTCGTCTGTGTTCACCACAGTTTAGATCCGCATGCAGCTTCATCAAAGAGATTTAGAGGGAAAGACAAATGAGAAAGATTGGGCATTTTGTTTAGGTAAACACGGCTATAAGTTCATGAATTGTATTAACATTTTTGAACTTGCTTTACGCCGAAGAACATACAAAATATTAGATCAGGAAGTAGCAAGACCACTTTCAAACGATTTTTTTTCAAGTTATCTTGTGTTGCAGACCGTAGAAAGACTTTGAAACATGCAGTCTGCTCACATTTGAATTGCATGAAGACTTATGTGCTCTATGCATCACTTACACTTTACGTAAGATAGAACGGAAATTTCAGGATAAGTATAAAAATGTATTTGGTAGACAAATTACATTATATTAAATGTATTGATATGTAAATTAACGGCACAGAGAAATATTACATTGTATATTTTGATATTTAAATTAATGGCACTGAGACAAATAAGTTTAACACGAAGTCACCAGAAAAAATGTTTAAAACTAGAGTATAATAAAATAATAAAATGAACCAATTTTAAAATCACTGACATGTAAAACCATGATTTAAATACTCTGATATTTTAATGATATCAGTGAAATCATTTGAATGCATGATATAGTCAAAACTGGACATGTACGGTAATAGCACAATGATATATTCTTTCAGGGGTGGGGTGGACACAATGCACAAGCGTTAAATGTGTCGAATTTTCACACGAAATTAACTTAGTCTCAGCTATATTTCATTCTTCCAATATTCATTGGGCACCAGTATCGATAAGCCGTTAAATCGGGATGATATATGCTGATTACCTTGTAAGAATAACGATATTGCTTCAAGTTTAATCCAGCGTTGCATTTTACGGATTATTGGCAAGACGTAAAGATCTTATCGGTTTAATACTCAGCTTGCCAATCATATATCATGATTTTTCTGCCTGATTTCCAAATCTACCAATAGACATGAAGATTTTGTGGAATTCTGACGCCAGTAGGACATGGCTATTTCTAAAAACATTGAAATTTATGGAAAAATTTTATTGATTGAGTAGCTTCTAGTTACCCTAATACCCCTAAGAAAATAAAAGCCTTAGTGAAGACAAATTACTATCTTGTTTTCTGCTTAAGCTATTAGCAGCCGATCATTGAACCTGCTGATTGCTTGTCATTGAAGCAGACAAGATCTGGCGCGTGCGATGCTTCTGACCCAATATTTAAACATGGAGTTTTGCGGTAAGTGTTTCTCAAAAAAAAAAAAAAACACGAGAAACGAGAAAACAGATTCTAGCAATTAACATACTGCAAATTAGCTTAAGTTAGAATCTTTAAGTGCAGAAGAAAATTTCTTCATGATCTCTTGTGGAACGATTTATTGGCCTCTTAAGCCTTATTTACCACTCCATGAATGTGTAGACTTTGTTTTCGTAGATTCTTTTTTGGGTACCGCCAGAAAACTCATCCAGAATTTCTAATGCAGTCTGTGATAGTATCGTTTCTGTGGCAGTCAAGCAGAATGTTACAAATCTGAATTAAAACATGAGGAACTTTGTCTTCAACCCTATTGACTGTACGTACGAATTTACATTGTCTGAAGCGCCATGATGACACGATAGCATTTTTTAAATGAAACTCACGAGTGCTTCTTTAAGTGCGCCATGTGGATACGTGGAGACTTTAAATTCATTTTCTTTTAAATCTGTTTTATATTGGAAGAAAACAAAAAATTGAAATGGATGGAATTCTCTTTAGTCCGCCAAGGCTTTATTTCCTTTCTTTTCTTTTTGTTTACAACGCGTGTAATACAAAAATTATGGACCTTAAAGTTTGTATTTGTTTTTTAAATTTGCGATTTTACAAAAAACTAGGTTCCCACCCAAACAACAGAATGTACGATCTTTGTTCCCGTGACTTTTGAACAGTTCAACAAGTAGCAGAATCTGTGTTACTTTTTATTCGTGAGAAAATTGTCACGTAACTAAAGATGCACAGGGATAAAAGAATATTCTCCATTTATTCAATGCAAGATCTGTAGGAACGAAATAAATGTCATACAGTAAATGCGGTTATAGCAATTTACAGTAAATTCGCCGAGTGACCTGTGATCGTGACACGGTATGGATATGAAAGTCTCTTCGTAACGGAGAGCGGTATGAGTTTAATCATGGTATTATACCGTGATTGCAAATGCAGATACCTTATCCTTGTGTAAAGTTTTCAATGCACCCTCGACAGTAGCAATAACATTAGCATGTATTTGAGGTACCATGATTTCCTGTTGTACAGGCCGGTTTGATTGTTGTTAAAAATATTCTTACGATCTGTGGAACGAATGGAATTATAAGCTATTGCAACTGTTGTATTTGACCATGCCGTCTCCCAGAATAGTTTTCACTGTTGTGTACGGACATACTATTATGGATCTATATACGAGAAGGGTTTAATCATTTGAAGTTAATGACATCACAGAAGTATTTTTATATGCCTGTAAAAAAGAATAACAAAGCGTTTAAAATTGTTTTATTTCATTGCTTGAATTTGCCGCCAGTAGATGACGGACAACTGGCTAAGAAAACCGAAACATTTATGTAGCACTATCTGTTTTAATTATCAACATTCGACACACTGTTTACAAGGATGGCAGACAAGAAAGGAATTCAGGGTCAATTATCTGCCGATTTGGGACTATTTAGGGAGTCGGATAACGATAAAGGAGAGGAAGAGGAGGCTAGTATCTTATCAGAACAACTTGATACAGAACTTCATAAACTTCAGGAAATGGTTTTATGTTTAGAAAACCTGGAACGCGAATTGGATTTAGCACGGCATAGCAAGCAGACGACAATCTCAGTACCTAGCTGGATCAACTCGCGTGCTGTACAGAAGGTAATGCAATTGACTACTTTCTTTATATTTTTACCTCAGACTTATTCAAGAGCGTTTGAAAGCCTTAAAGAAGAAAATTAATTTCCGCATTTTAGTAAAACGATTTTTGTAAAGTTCACTGCCAAACCACAAATACAGACGAGGTAAATTAGGTAAAAATTTGATCTCACTGAAGAATTAATGCTTGTGATTTGTACCACCTGAAGAGTTCAAAGGCAGTAAATTACTTTTATTAATTTGATAAGACTTGGCGTTATTAGCTTACTGTTTCGGATTTTTTGTCTGGTAAGTGCGTCTTGAAATGATTTACATCAATGCAAATAGCCACGAAAGTTATGCTCAACTAGATAAAATTCCACAGACATCTGCAATATTTTATATTACTGTGAAAATTATGACAAAAGCTTTTGGGGGAATATTACGTATACAGTGTGTGTGTGTGTGTGTGTGTGTGTGTGTGTGTGTGTGTGTGTGTGTGTGTGTGTGTGATAATACTAGTGTTTTGCTATGGTAAAGAGTAAAAATATCATAGTAAGAAATTATCTCACCTTTCAATACTTACTAGTTATACAGTGATAAAAGTTTCTCCGCAAGACAGTTAATTTAGTATAAGTGACGGCATTGATTATTCTTCGGCACTATGCGGGACTCCTAGTGGCCGATTAGTTACAGGTCCTTGTCTTTGTCGATAATTGCCTTCTCACCTGCATCCGGGTGGATTCATGCCGTGGTTTTCCTGAGGTCTTCAACCACTGTTTAAACTGGTAGCCATAAAGTCTATCCTGTTCTGAAAAATGACACATTATTTGACTATTTGCTTCTGTTAAATTTGTGTCATAAAAAGCTAGATTCAAAATGGGTGCTTAAAATTATCATGAGCCTTAATTCCTTGAGTGAGTCTCCGTCTGTCTTACTATAGACATTGCTAGTTGTTTCATTGTACAAGGCGTCATAATGAACCCCGACTGTCAGTCTTCTTGGATCACCATATTTAACATTCACTTTCTATGTAACTTTTCCTTCATCAGGTCGCACGACTGTGTTGATTGACATTTAAAGATCTGGAAAGACTAACTTTCAGGGTATGAAGTCATTATTGGAAGGATATGTCCTTCGACAATTTATAGGTTATTTGAAATTGTTTGTAATGCTCGCAGTTAGATGTGTTTGTATATATCTAAAAGTGTGAAGATGTCTATGTGCAGGTTTATATATAGCAGCAATAAATATGTTAATTCAACAGTGTATCAGATATGTTCATCCTTCATTCCTTCAAGCGCATAGCATTTAAGGAGTATATCCATCATGTTCATGCGAAAGCGCTGAAAGTAATATATATGCATGCTCGATTAGTATGGCGAATACTCGTACATTGGAGCCAGCAAGGAATCGAGTGTGTCAGAGATTGATTAAGATAGATGCATTAAACTGAAAACAAACAATGCAAAACTAGTTTCTACAGAGACACGATAAGCACAAAAAGCTTTGAAATGATAAAAGTTGACATGACTTTTTCTACTGGAAGAAATGCTTGAAAATGTTTGATGTTTCGACTAGTTGACTTCAGTTTGAATGATAATGTTGTACACTAGTTTATATCGACCTACAAACGGATGATCCCTATCTCCATTTGTTTGTTTGTTTGTTTGTTTTTTAAATTAGGCATAAGTGCAAATTATATTCCGGTTATTTCATTGTTTACATAGTAATCATGGGTGAGTGACTTATTGAGCACAAAGATAGAATCATTTAAATGAAAATGTGCTGCCAATAAATAGACGATGATTTTATTTGCGCATGGTTGTCCTTTTGTAATCTTCTTAGTGTCAGACGCATGGTTTCAATGGTCTGAGGCTGCGTAACCAGGAAGATTTCTTTTCTTTCCTAGCTTTGGAACTTCATTTCTATATTATCGATGAAGCGTACTCACTAGTATGGTGGAAGTTGACCCTTCAGTCTTCCCATCAAAATATTAGCATTTGGGAGGACCATATTTGTGCTTACTGCAGTTCCCCTGATTAAATATATCGGTATTAAATCCATTTTGCTTCAGATACTGATTGTCGCAAAATAAGGTATACAACCTCAATAAAAATATTCATTAAAATGATGTCTTCTCAAGGCATATCACATGCTTTCTTTTATCAATTTTAATGACATCTTAGTTCACTCCAAGATGTACCTGGTCCTGCATGAAAATTCTATAAGGTCTTAAATACATCTTATATATTATGACTTTTGATGCTTCATGTCATGATAAAATATATCCATTTAAAAATGCCATGGTCCACAGATTTTTAAGGAATCCTCTTTCGTGACATTGAAGACATCTGTTTTGTTTTCTCGGGGTGGCATTTTAGAGTCTATGAAAAATATCTTTGATGTAATTTCCCGGTAGAAAGTTATATGTCTCCGTAGAAGTATTCAGAACTTGTTTTTTAGTTCGACCATCCCAACCACCCGACCCACCCCACCACACCACACCACACCACACCCCACACCACCCCACCCCACCACACCCCACCCCACCACACCACACCCCACCACACCACACCACACCCCACCACACCCCACCACACCCCACCCCACCACACCCCACCCCACCACACCACACCCCACCACACCCCACCACACCCCACTCCACCCCATATGGCTAAGATCTATGGGAGAACAATAAATAAAGTGATATCTGCACATCAAGAAAAGTGTTAGCTTATAACATTAATGTGTGTGGAATCTACATTTTTCCTTAAACTGATTGATTGATTGATGAATTGATTTATTTTTTTTTTAAATTTATTGATTAGTGTTTAACAGTACGCCAACAAACACAATGTTATATAAAGACATTTTATATGTTAAATTTAGGTTATATCAGAAAAAGTATATATGTCATTCTCGTCTTATATCATCGACAAGATGTTTTTTTTAATTATTTTAGTCTCAGGTTATATTGAAAATCGTATATATATATATATATATTTATATATATTTATCTATATATATATATATATATATATATATATATATATATATATATATATATATATATATATGTGTGTGTGTGTGTGTGTGTGTGTGTGTGTGTGTGTGTGTGTGTGTGTCTCAAGTTATATCACAGCCGTTACATCTGTTAGTCACGGGTTACATCTTCTCTTCCTGTTTAGGCATGATTTGACTTCGTGACCATCCGAACGTTAGTCGCGCACTCTTACCACTAAATTAATAAGGCTTATTATCCAAAGTGCAGCTGCCCTTTGGACTTGAATTGGAACGGTAAACATCAACTCAGCATCACCATAAACCATGATAATATGATGTAAACATCAAATTAACGTCACCATAAACAATGCATGCATCAATTCAACGTCACCTTAAACCATGAAAATATGATGTAAACATCAACTCAACGTCACCATAAACCTTACAAATATGATGTAAACATCAACTCAACGTCACCATAAACCATGATAATATGATGTAAACATCAAATCAACGTCACCATAAACAATGCATGCATCAATTCAACGTCACCTTAAACCATGAAAATATGATGTAAACATCAACTCAACGTCACCATAAACCTTACAAATATGATGTAAACATCAACTCAACGTCACCATAAACCATGAAAATAAGATGTAAACATCAAATCAACGTCACCATAAACCATGAAAATATGATGTAAACATCAATTCAACGTCACCATAAACCATGAAAATATGATGTAAACATCAACTCAGCGTCACCATAAACCATGAAAATATGATGTAAACATCAACTCAACGTCACCATAAACCATGAAAATAAGATGTAAACATCAAATCAACGTCACCATAAACCTTACAAATATGATGTAAACATCAACTCAGAGTCACCATAATCCATGCAAATAGGACATTGATTTAGTGCAAATATTAAGTTTGCACTTTTGTAGAATATTATTTGTACACGTAGATTTTTGGCTCATCTGTCCTAAAACAATGTCCTATTTGTTAATAAATGTTGCAAATACCATTTGAGTAATATGTAACACATTTGGTTAATATTAAACATGATTATACATTCAGATCATATTAAACATAATAATATACTTGGTTAATGTTAAGCATGTAACAAAACCGACTCTCGTTCTTTACGATTTAAACTTTTCTATAGTCAGATGAACTTGATTAAATTTGTCTTCAATGAGTGAACGATATACTCTATGAATTTCATAACGTTTGAATGTTGTCCTGGGCTGCGTCGTTGATTACGGCTATGCCCTGGGCTGCATCGTTGATTACGGTTATGCACGAAGCTGCGTCGTTGATCACGACTATGCACACACGAAGTGATAGATTTTGTTTCATCTCTTCCATCAGATCAAATAAATCTGAAACAACTTCAATTAACGAAATTACGTAGATGTCATAGAAAAATGCTGCTGTGATATCATAACCGCTAGATGTCGTGGACAAGTGCTGCTGTGATATAACCGCTAGATGTCATGGACGAGTGCTAATGTGATATCACAACCACTAGATGTTATAGACGAGTGCGGCTGTGATATTATAACCGCTAGATGTCGTAGACAGGTGCTGCTGTGATATCATAACCGCTAGATGTCATGGACGAGTGCTGCTGTGATATTATAACCGCGATCAATATGGAGACGAAACACATACCAAACACGGTCTGTTGCAGTGGATCTGTATGCATGATACTAATTTTTGGCGCAGTATCATTTCTGTGATACGTGCATTTATTGTATTCGTGCACGATAAAAACTAAGTATATGTTTACAGTTTGGTAATAGTTTTGTATCGGTTACTAAACTTGTGTCTTATGTTTTACTCTATATAACAATTAATAATTGACTTCTTCCATCACACCAACTATTTTTCTAAACGGACATCGCTGGTGCGTCATCTCAAGGCAGTGAATTATAACTCCAACATTAATCAGTATTGTTGACGAGGATACATGGGGATTGCAGGGATTAGTTTGCCTTCTCACGGTTCTTGTTATACAAAATAAATCCTTTGTATTGTTATATTAGCGATATCTACTCGTTGTCTTCGCGGACTTTATAACAGAGACAAAGCAAGCACGCAGTAAGTTTTATTCACAATATCAAAATTCGGGGGGGGATTAACATCCGATAGTAAGAATTTCACGGGCAAGCATAGCCCTACCCTAGACATGACAACGCATTTAGAAATGTTTTTCTGTAAATTCTTTCCAAAGTCGACTTTTCACAGACCTTTTTAAAATACACCGTTTAATACTGAAAAATGCATACTCAGGATGCATGAAAGCCATATGTTTTGTCTTTAGTAAAATATATCCACCAATACAGATATCGATGTTTATTAAGAACAAGCATATATGTTGGTATTTGTTAAGATATATTTGTCCAAGCATGCTAAACTAAATTACCTACAAAAACTCATAGGTCTGGCTCAAGACCACACGTAATGCTATTAAGGTAAGATAAAAATTCTTTATTTCAAACTGCATAGTCCATACATCTAAATTAAAATACGGTTATAAAGTAAGACATTGTAAACATAAGAACACATATATAATATGTACAAGTATACAGATATATCTACAGCAAATAATTTCGCCCTGCATTGTCAAAAATGAAATTAAGTGGCACATTTAAAGAGTAATTTGTTCCATATACTAACAATGTGAGAATTTAAATGAATGTCATAGTTCCAAAGTGATTTCAACATACAGTTCTCTTTTTTAGATAATCTTGTTATCATTGAGAATACATACTTACTCATTACTTCCTCAAAGCTGAATGCATTATAATTTACAAACATGTTGGAGGCACTGTTCTATCTAGGAAGACCTAACAAAAAGCGAAGACTATTATTATAACCAATTACTAGTTTTCTTTCCACACATTAACTAAAGTTTGTCCACAGTGGAGCAAAAAAACATAGTGTAGCAATAAGATTTGAATAATCTAATTCTGATACTCAATGAACAAGGCTTAAATTTGCATAGAACCATGCTTGTTTGAGTACACAAATGTCGATAATGTATCACCATATCTTCGTTATCTGACTGATTCGATTTCAAAATATGGCCTAAATACATATAACTGTCGACATACGTAAGAGCATTGCCGTTTAGATGTACAGAGGAAGGTGATGGTAATTTAATAGAAGTTGGTTGAAAGACCATGCATACTGATTTTTGTGTATTATAGATGATATCATTCTCTAATGCATATTGTTCACATATCTTCAATAATTTTCTTAAACTCGCGATAGACGGACTTATCAGTGACATATCATCAGCAAAACTAAAATTGTTAAGAAACAGCCCATTTGGTAGCAGACGTAACCCTATGTAACATTGGCTCAATATACGATTTAACTTGTCTATGTAAATATTAAATAACATAAGGGGAAAGAATACTTCCCTGCCTCACCCCATTGGTTACATGGAAAGCGCTGGATATTACACTTCCCCATCGCACGTAATACAATCTACGTTGGAAAACCACCCTCCTCATATTGAAAACCACTCTCCTCTTTTTTTAATCTTGGTGAAAACGTTTTTGTACGTCAATTTTCACTGTCAATATTTGTATTCAGACTTTATATTTTTATTTCTGTCTTCCAGATCAAAATGGTTTCATATGTTTTGACCTTTTCTGAGGAGATTGTGCTCACATTAACTTCATTAAAAGAGAAGGTTGTCGTGAATTTTAAACAAAATTAAATTTAAGGTATATAAAAACTAATATCCTGTAATATGGAGGAAATCATACATGCATAGAGAAACTTATTGTTGCAAGTGAAGACTTGTTGCCTTCTTGTCCGATGTTCCAGTTCTCAATGACAGACATGAGGAAACATATACCAAACATTACATAATTGCTATCCATGGATTCTATTTTTAAAACATGCTTGATAATATTAGGTAGAATTAATAATTTAATACAAATAATGATGTCATACAGGTTAGAGAATTTTAATTCGTACTCTACGGAGTTTCGAACCAAGGTCCGCGAGTAAATGGCACCCATCGCCTTGCCTGCACACACCAGCATATATATTTACCGAAGAAAAGAAATAAGCCAACATCATAACAAAGTTTATCCATTTCGTGCGGAAAAAATGGATTATTATTTAGCATTTTATTCAGAAAGTGAAAACTATTGTGGATTTAATGTGAAGCTAATGATACTGTTCGATTGCCCGCACTGGATTTCATTGATTATTCTTTTGACTCGTGCAGAACGCATGTACATATCTGATCTGAATCCCTGTTATGAATGACTGTGTACTGAGATTAACTGGTTGACTAATCATCGGTATTCTCACTTAAGGACGTAAGAAACAAAATTGAAAACAACATAATACCCTTCAAAACAAGTAGCCTGTTCTTAAGAGAAACGGAGAGGACAACAATATTATATTATATTATATTATATTATATTATATTATATTATATTATATTATATTATATTATATTATATTATATTATATTATATTATATTATATTACATCACATCACATCACATCACATCACATCACATCACATCACATCACATCACATCACATCACATCACATCACATCACATCACATCACATCACATCACATCACATCACATCACATCACATCACATCACATCACATCACATCACATCACATCACATCACATTACATTACATTACATTATATTATATTATATTATATTATATTATATTATATTATATTATATTATATTATATTATATTATATTATATTATATTATATTATATTATGTGCGTATGTGTTTGCTTCTTGTATACAATATGTAGTATCAAGTTAAATGTAGTACATGTAGTTATCCAGTACCATAACTTGATCTGTTTTTGACTTATATTGCATGTGAGAAATACTGTCAAATAAACAAACTTCATGACTACAATGCTTTTTAAAGAGACGTCTACAAGCATACAACTAACCACTGTTCTTGAAAACTCATTTGTGTATGCGTTGAAAAAATCCACACAGTCTGTACGTGTATTAACTGTTGTTGCCTCATAGGGACAGCCTTTCTGCTGACCTACCAATAGGGGCAGCCTGCCTGCTGACCTACCAATAGAGGCAGCCTGCCTGCTGACCTACAAATAGGGGCAACCTGTCTTCTGACCTGCCAATAGAGACAGCCTGTCTGCTGACCTACAAATAGGGGCAGCCTTTCTGCTGACCTACCAAAAGAGACAGCCTGTCTGCTGACCTACCTATATGGGCAGACTGTCTGCTGACCTACCAATAGGAACAGCCTGTCTGCTGACCTACCAATAGGGGCAGCCTGTCTGCTAACCTACCAATAGGGACAGCCTGTCTGCTGACCTACCAATAGAGGCAGCCTGTCTGCTGACCTACCAATAGGGGCAGCCTGTCTGCTAACCTACCAATAGGGACAGCCTGTCTTCTGAACTACCAATAGAGACAGCCTGTTTGCTGACCTACAAATAGGGGCAGCCTTTCTGCTGACCTACCAATAGAGACAGCCTGTCTGCTGACCTACCAATAAGGGCAGACTGTCTGCTGACCTACCAATAGGAACAGCCTGTCTGCTGACCTACCAATAGGGGCAGCCTGTCTGCTAAACTACCAATAGGGACAGCCTGTCTGCTGACCTATCAACAGAGACAGCCTGTCTGCTGACCTACCAATAGGGGCAGCTTGCTTGATGACCTACAAATAGGGGCAGACTGTCCGCTGACCTATCAGGCAAGTACTTACAACTTCAGTGAATTTTAGTTTTTGCAGGAGACTTGAGCATAAATTTTTTTTAGCCAATCAAGATATAGAAGAAAGACATACTTACTGAACCTGAGTGCCGAACTTATGCTGATAATTCAGCTTGGATGATAACACTCGGGACATTGATGTCAAGGTCAATGTCACATTTCTAGGATCAAGGCTCGCACAGTATTGGGTCATTCTACTATAGCCTTGTATCATGCGTCGATTGCTTCAGATTTGACTGCCCACATACAGAGACTGTCGCCTTTTTTCCTAGTAAGTGGGCAAAAGCAGATTCTTTCATGATCCCAGTCTTGGGGAAACTTTAAAATTAAATCAAAACGTTTAAAAAAAACTTTCATTTTTTTCTTTCAATGGAAAACCCTGTCTCAGATATTACAAAAACTAACAGGCATGTATAACTTTGACATTGTTACTGGACAGTATATAATCTAAAATGAAGATAAAGTTATAAAGTATCTAAATTAGAAAGTAATAATCTCTCTCTCTCTCTCTCTCTCTCTCTCTCTCTCTCTCTCTCTCTCTCTCTCTCTCTCTCTCTCTCTCTCTCGTGTGTTTGTGTGTGTGTGTGTGTGTATGAAAGGATTTGGTTACATAGGATTTGAGAGTTAACAACTAACAGATGTAGTTTTCATACACTGTGTTACAAATATCAGGAAAGTTTTATTCGATTTTATAGAGAATTGATTGAGAAAGAAATAATAATGTAGTTATTTCACCATGGTACACTCTATCGCAGTAATTTATGGTCATTAGAAAATGCTCCTATAATGAACTTTACAAAAAAATATATACATTGTCTGTATGGTATTGGTCAAATCTAATAAGACACGGTTGGCATGCTAGCAACCAGAGGACGAAAAGCGGTTTACAACCATTTGTTACTTCTGCTGTTAAAGGCTGTCTGACATGGCTATTATATGCCTCTGTGTCTTCTGCTGTTAAAGGCTGTCTGACATGGCTATTATTTGTCTTTGTGCCTTCTGCTGCTACAGCCTATCTGGCATGGCTATTAAAGACGTTTATCTTCTCTGCGCCATAGTCGTTCAATAAGCATCTCTACTATGTGGCGATTTCTTATCTAATTTTGGATAGTATCTTTATGCCAATCAACTGAAAGATAAGTTAGATCACGTCTATATTTTAAGAGCAACAAATTAGTTCCAAACACGTGGCCCCATTACTTTTTTAATTTTCATGACTTATATAAATCAATCTAATACGAATCTTGGAAATAATTTTAAACTAAGCACAAATCTTTCCCTTAAAAGTGTTAATGTCATTTCGCAACGCGTAAAATTGCTCATGTTTATTGGTACACTTCCGCAGTCTTATTTCGGAGGCGCATAGCTTTGCGCGTTGTAAAGCTCTTTACTTTCGCGTGTTATTAAATCTTGCTTGTACTTAGCAGTCCTATAATACCTAAATAGAAGTGATCGGTTTTAAAACAAATCGGCAGTTGTCTTGTTTGACGCGCCTCTGCCTCATGCTTTGACAGATGCCTCTCTCTTTACGTTGTTACAGGCTGTCCAGCACAGCTTTGAAAAATACTTCCCTGCTTTGCGTTGTTATAGGTTATCCTGCATAGTTTATAAAGATGCCTCCCTGCTTTACGTTGTTACAAGCTGTCAGGCATAGCTTTGAAAAATACCTCCCTGCTTTACGTTGTTGCAAGCTGTCAGGCATAGCTTTGAAAAATACCTCCCTGCTTTACGTTGTTACATGTTATCCGGCATAACTTTAAAAGATGCCTCCCTGCTTTACGCTGTTCCAGGCTGTCCGGCATAGCTTATAAAGATTCCTTTGTGATTTCCGCTGTTCCAGGCTGTCCGGCATAGCTTATAAAGATTTCTTTGTGCTTTACGCCGTTACAAGCTGTCTGGCATAGCTTTAAAATATCCCTTCCTGCTTTACACTGTTACAGGCTGACCGGCATTGCTTATAAAGATGCTAGGAAAGCTTGATTTTGGTCAATGTTGCCGATTAACCAGAATTGTAAGGCGTTGCCAACTTATATACTGGGATGGGATTCTAACCTATTTTAGAAGTGCAGCGAAGTAAATTTAGTTCTTAAGGGGCATTTGGTGTTAGAATTCGGTCCAGTTAGTGGGTTTTCTTTGTCTGCTTTTGTAATTTAACGAACTATAATCTGCAAAGGTTCTTCTAATGAGATTTTCCGTAATATTCCATCCTGTCAACGAGTAGATTTATTTGTTCAAAGTACACGTGTGATTTTCTGCGGTGAGCAGTATTCATTGAACAGACTGGTATAAAAATACGCAGTCCTGTAATAGAAAAACTGACCCAAACTTGACATTTTTTGGGTCATCGACATACGATGGTTGGTTGGATGGATGGATGGATGGATGGATGGATGGATAGATAGATAGATAGATAGATAGATAGATAGATAGATAGATAGATAGATAGATAGATAGATAGATAGATAGATAGATAGATAGATAGATAGATAGATAGATATTAATCATAATACGTAACAGTACAAATTTACAGATGCAAAGTTCTGTGGACAAGCAGCCGTCCAGGCGGCCGAAGGATATATCTGAGGTTTTTTTTTCCTTTTATAAAAAAAAGAAACAATTGACATAAGAATGTATATCTTTTGGAAAAATTTTGTAAAAATAAGGATTTATTCTGCGATGTCATAAGGATGAAAAATCATGGCAAAACGTTAATGAAACAGAGGGACAGTTAAATATAAATATTGTAAATGAAACTTTTACAGAAACGGCTTAAGGTAGTATAAAGCTATAAGCGGGTCCCTAAGCAAAACAAAATACATTGCGGAGTTGATTTCCGTCAGTAGTGCGGGCCCCTGAAAACGCGGGGTCCAAGTCGGTTGCCTCGTTTGCCTTGCCCTACAGTCGGGCCTGAACTTTCATGAGAGAGCGTAAATTCTATCTTAAATCATCTAGCACAGCTAAAATTTTATCGTTGTTAACAAATCCTCATCTGTGGTCAGCATGAAGTCACACCTGTCTAAGTGGAGTTTTAGTGGAATTCTTGTAAGATAGCACTGTGATCTGCTTTGACAAATGCGCGCGTGTCGGCTCAAAAACATATCCTATAAAATGCCATGTAAGCCCAAAATATCGATTCCACGATTAAATGCAGGTTGTTTCCACCCCATGTCGTGTGGCCACTGCACATTGTGTTCCCACCAGGAACGCAGCAACAAATGAAGAAAAAACGTAATATTTTTTCACAAAAAGATATCAGGCTAAATACATAGTTTTAGAGGAATATGTTTCCTAGCAGCTCCTTTAGTCAATTTTACTAGGTGGCGGGTGTGTCTTGGGAACTTCTGGTAATAATTTATTTACTGGGTTTTAAATTTTCAGATTCTCTTATTACAGCATATTATTAGCCGATAATCGGCAACAGGTACTTTGGAAATAACTGAATGGAATAAAACCGGGAAGAAAATTGAGCATGGCTATTATATGAGACAATACAGTAATATAGTATACTGTATGTGTTGTGTTGTCATTGAGGCAATACAGTAATATAGTATACTGTAGGTGTTGTGTTGTCATTGAGGCAATACAGTAATATAGTATACTGTAGGTGTTGTGTTGTCATTGAGGCAATACAGTAATATAGTATACTGTAGGTGTTGTGTTGTCATATATAAGGGCAGTGTTCTAAAGATTAATACCTGTTAATGCTTTACTACGATATGTGTATCAGAATTTCCATCTCCCTATGTCAAATAATTTATCATTATGCCAAAGACGGCCTGCATCTTAATCTGGTAACATTTCCTCAACGTAATTTCCCATTTGTCAAACTCTCTTTTGCTAGTGTTGTTAAGATCTTGTCCTTCTCCAAATACCGTCACGTGTCGATGTTCGTTAAGTCGCTAATACCTGTGTTCTCAGTATCGGAGGCTCCTGATGATTTACAGGTTATAGGTTGTAGTCAATTTTGTCATATTTAGTCCTTTAAATGAAAGGGCTAATCGATGAAAGACCCCCACCAAGTAATTAATTTAACTTGGCATCGACACAGTTTGCATACTTGGATACTATGAAAAATAGGTGACTTTCATTGTAGTCCATCTTCATTTTTCACAGGAGAAAGTTCAGCATACATTCTTGAGAATATGGTGCTATTTCAACAGGACTTGATAGGTAAAACATTCTTCCTCATTTCGAGCTCTCTGAATGCGATTCCCTCCCTGTTTCCATCAGTCTTTATCTCGGTGCGGTTCTTGTTCTCTCTCTCTCTCTCTCTCTCTCTCTCTCTCTCTCTCTCTCTCTCTCTCTCTCTCTCTCTCTCTCTCTCTCTCTCTCTCTCTCTCTCTCTCTCTCTCTCTCTCTCTCTGTTTGCCTAACAGCTCGAGCCTTAGTTTGTTTTTCTGTACGTATTTGCGTTTGTTTGCCCCCAAATTCATCTTTTCAACTGAGTCTGTTATCCCCTTACCTATTTACTAAACGCATACAAACTTAGGTTCTCGTGATGAGAATGTTATTACATACGATCTGGAATATTGTTAACTCGCGAATACGAGTCCAGCCGCAAGTCTTCTTTTTGTGGCTATTTGACCACGAAAACTTATGTGCAGCATATAGCATAAGGTGTATTAAGCACGGAAATTGCTCGCTCTTCAATTCTTTGTGTTTATTTAGCATGCCAGTTGATGGCCCGTACAATCATTGTGTGTAGACCACCCTATAGTGTGTTATCTATACTGTACTTTTCAGACTTTAAATTAAAAAGACTTGTTCTTTTTGTAAATATTTAGCTACTGGATCCTCGTTATTCTTGCCCACTGATACATGACTGTAATTGTAATTGCTACTGCACGTGCCACTTAAGGTTTTATTTGGTCGGTGTAGTTGCACTTGTGACTTTCGGTGACTATTGACAGCCCATTATCAAATCGGCATTAAACCCGCGATGCTTAAAGCTGACAGTGGGGCAAGTTTATGGGTTATGAAGGACAAGATCCAGTGCAAAAGGGGAATTCTGACCAGAAGAACTGGTGATGAACATCCGCGCTTCATGAAGCTATGAAATTTAAAAGTTTAGTTGTATATGTACACTGATCACTGGGTTAATGTTCATTTTAGGCATAGTGTATTCATTTTTGTTTCACTGTCTTCTCTTCGCTGAACACAGAAAAGCTGATCACCGTGTCTTAATTTAAACAAATGAGACAGGAGGCAAAATTAAGGTCAAATTACTATAGTTCCAGTGAACAAAGAATTTGGAACTAAAGAGAATCTGACATTAAATCGCAGGTCCGAGAGGTGGGGGATTTTAAATTTCTTAAATTTTTAATGCCATCTTGCCCTGGCTGGGATGGAGATATGTCACGTGCATGTTCTTTCTCGTCTGGGAGTGGAAGTCCTGATGGTTATATTGGGCGTGCACATTAAAGCGTGCACATTACTGCCCAGAAGTAGAAGGCAATATATGCGTGTACATTACAGCTATAATTAGTATTGGTAGTAGATATGCATCTTGTTCTTTGCAAAGCTCTGCTGTAATTTCATAAGTTATAAAACATACACATATCTAAATAAAACTATGTTGTATGGGTTTCCTAGATTTAGAATGACTCCTTTATCACTCTAAGAGTGCCAGAGCTTTATTTCAAAGTAGCCAGTAAGAATTGTTCAAGTTAGCTCGGCTTCAAACTTTTAAGTAGAATGTCCAGAGTTGCCTTCGATTTTGGCTAAAAATCAGACTTGTGTTGTAGTTTAAATTCGTTGTGCAAAAAAGTGCTTTAAGAGTTTAAACATAGAATGTGTCAGATAAAATATATCAGAACACGTGGTTCAAGCTTTTCATGAAAAGCTTTAATTTTTAAAATATCAATTGGATTTTGGAATTGTGAGTTTTTCATCATAATTGTAAGTAGGCATCATATATTAAAATTATTTAAAGATATCCATTTTCCTAAAAATAATATACTTGTTTATTTCTGATGAGAAAGGGAACCGTGGTAATAGCGGTGGACTTGTAATCCAATGATGACGGATTCGATATCCGCCATGGCCAGTCAGGGTCCTTTAGGTGTGTAATTTGTAAAGGCACATGGCTTGTATTTCGATAGAAACCGTATAGTCAACAATATATTAAAAGTGCCGTTACAACATGCACAAAAATAGATAAGATAAGGAAATATCAGATTTCTTCACCGTTGAATAATCCTCCAAACATCTGTTTTAGCAATCAAAGGACTATCAGGTGTGCTACTTTAAAATTAATATGCTATCTTTCAACCCATCTACTTCTCGTACAAATCCCAGCTTGTGGGCAAAGATATGATGTAAAATCTCTCTGATTTTTTAAAAAAAGAAAATATTATTCAGAATTAAGTGGAAATGAGACCAGGTTATTGATCATGGCTTTATCAAAGCTATATTGTATATGAAGAAAAGAACCATAGTCCTTTTCCTTTCCTCTCCTCTCTCCCACACTTTTCCCCTCTCTTCCCTCTCCTCCCTTCCCTCCACATCTTCTCCTCTTCCCCTATTTCACCTCCCCCACCCTCTCTCCCCTCCACCACACTCTCCACCTCCCCACCCTCTCCCCTCCTCTTCCTTCTTCCCTCCCCCTCCTCTCCTCTTTCCTCAACTCCCCTCCTCCTCCTCTCCGCTTTCAAACACACACATACATACACAGAGAGCTTCACAAATAATATTTTGCTACTGAATCAATCACTCAAAAAACATCTTAGTTAAGTGCCCTTGTTATTTGACTATTTACTATACTCTGTGGACACTTATGTATGTTAAGAGTCCAACAATTCAGTTCCAAACAGTTGGCCACTTTACTTTATTGTAATGAATCACTATGGTTAGACATAGAATTTTACTTAGATACATTTTCATTGTAATTTAAACTAAGTAAAATTCTTTTGCGATTTTGCGAAACGTAAATTGTTTATGTTCATTGGACCACATTGTCGCGAGTCATACAAGATAATCCGCTGTACTCCTTTATCATCTGTGATTCTCTGTGCTTGGATTTACTCACTTTTCACGAGTACTTGTGACCAAAAATGTCAACAACAACGCAGTCTAACGATTTCATTACATTTATGAAAGTGTTCATATTATCGATCGACTGTTCTTGCAAGGAACTTTAATTGCTTCAATGTATGAACATATGTCCTGTGAACAGTTCTAAATTGACAAACTGAAGTTCAGTTTAGGTCCAAGATGGCGGATGACGACGTCATACTAATGCTTACACAAAAATCCCAGAATTTTCACAGTGGAACACAATTTGTATTGTTCCGTTCCAATTTAAAAGAATTTCAAAAAATGTCTGTATCAAAACCAGTAGCACTGTTCTCTAGTGAAAATAATTATTTAGAAAGTAGCCGAAGTACAATTCTCTCCACTAACAAAACACGTGTCGTTCTACGTAGACACACGAACAGACTTCTTCCAGCACAAAAATACCGTTTTGTAAGGTAATAGGAGCCATGTGACTCTCTAATAAACCATACTAATACGTCGTTTCATGTACACATGCACAAAGGACACGTGTAATTTCGCAATGCATATGGACATTAGGAAAGCCTGACCAAGTATCAGCCAATCGTTTACATAGCTACTATCATACAAAGTTAGTGCTTACATGAGTCGCATTTACGATTTAAGTAAACACGATGTTTCTAACAAAACATTAGATCCATGCTAACATCAAAATAATAATAATTACATACATTTAATGATATAAAAATGAAATAAAAATGAAATAAACAGATTTATACAGAATTCATTTTTAAGACAATTTAAAAACAGGGTTGTAACAAGTCGTTGTATGGACTATGTAGTCTGAAATAAATAATTCTCATTATTATTCTAAACAGCGTAGAAGGTCATGTTGTGTCACATTGGGGAAAGCGGTGATTGGTTAAGCAGGTGTATGCATATTCATGATAAACGAGTAAATCGCAAAGGCAGCCAGCCACAAGTGGCAATGGGGCGTCTAAGATTATCGCCAATGACGTTCGAGGCAATCGTAACTTCGGGGTCACCTCGAAGGTATTTCACTTAATTATTTACGAAAACAAGGATTGACCTAGATGTTACAAATGATCTTTTTTGTCATTTGTAGCATCTCGACCAATCCTTCAGTCAGTTTAATCGTAGAAATAGCACATGGTCCGAATATATTTTTTTCTTATATTGAGAGGAAATTTCAGTGAACAAAATGTATGATTGTTCGATGAATTACTACAACTGAGACAGTTTTTGTCTAGCAGAAAAAATGCGAAGTTCCCAATGGCTTGCAGCGATAATTTGAGCACTTCCATTGTTAAATGTCAGTTTCTGAGGTTAGTATTTTTGCATTATCAAGCTCTTCAGGTTTCGAGGTAAGTAAACTTTGTAGGATGATTGTAAGGTCGTTAGTGCCATAGAAATCCAGAAAAAAAACTTAAAACATTGTAAATCCAACATGACACAAAATAAATGTGCCTCAATTTCCAAAGTCATATGGTTGCTCTTCCAAGACCAAGGCACTTCTTTAAGATCGACTTATTTTAAGAACTATCATATTTTCACGATTTTATGTTAAATAAATAAAAATTAAAAAATAATCGTAAACCTTGTATCAAATAATTATTGTCGAATTTAAGAACTTAATCAAAATGAGTATAAATGCATTCTCAAGTATAAGTAATCTTGGACGTTATATTTGGTTTTTCTTTCAGTAATCTTCTTTGCGAAAAAAATGTATGCATTAACATATTCGTTTAATTTGCGCGTGATTTCAGTCCTTAAAAATGTTTGGATTAGATATTCGTTTCGTTACGCGTGCCCTCCAGTCCGTAAAAAAAAATGTATTCATTAAGACATTCGTTTCGTTACGCGTACCTTCCAGTCCGTAAAAATGTATGCATTAAGACATTCGTTTCGTTACGCGTGTCTTCCAGTCCATAAAGCTGAATAACACTTGTCAAAATACGGACTAAATTCGTCCCAAATAGATTTAAGCAGTATTTTTCCATTTCCTAGAATGGTGCAATCAGGTCAGAACGGTGGATCAGTAAATGACAAGATTACAATAAACGTTGGAGCTCTGTTTTTTTTCCAATTGTGAAAACCAATTTGTACAATTGATGCCTTTTATCACATTCTGTATTATACCTTACATCTTGTGCTATATCGAGTCATCGTTAAGACTACATTCAGGAGAAAAAAATAATGTCACTGCAAATGTGTTGATTTAAATATATAAATAATGTAGCTGCAAATCAGTTGATTTGAAACGATAAACAACGATTATAGTGCTTGAGTTCAGATTTATAACTACTAAAGCGAGTTTCTATTGTCGCTTCGCCCGATTGACTGATAATCAGAGAGGGTCATAATTACCTCATTAGCAGAAGGAGCAAGTCTAATATTCCGGACTGTCCATTTATTTAGAGGTAGAATATATGGATATCCGATTAATCCACAACACATTTATGTTATATTTAAAATAAATATAAAGCATTAATTATGTTTTCGTGGTGTTGCTAAAAGTAAAAGAAAAAAAAGCATTGTAAATTGTATATAATTCCTTGCTTCCTGGAAGACAACGGACCATTGAAATTTTGTCACACAACCTCAATTCCTTGCTTCCTGGAAGACAACGGACTATTGAAACTTTGTCGCACACCCTCAACGTCATTTAGATTATTGCTAAGCGTGTCTCAGTTGATACAGTATACATGAAAATAACTCTAAAGTTTAAGAAAAAATACAAGAAGTCATTTTGATTTCCCTCTAAAAGTACAAGTAGTTATTTGAACTCCTTCTAAAAGTACAAGAAGTCATTTGATCTCCCTCTAAAAGATCCGCAGATCCGCATTCTCCTTGCTGTCATGTATACGTTAACAATAATGGATATGACTGATTGAGATGAGTCAATCTTGTGCAATGCCTGGAAACCTTTTTACGAATGGTGCTTTTGATGTGGATCCATGGATGGAGTGACAAATGGACGGAGAGAGAAGAAAACGATGGTGCTTTAAAGATTTCACGAATTTAAACAATGTCAGGCTAAAATATCGTACACACACTGACCGACAAACATGCAATCACTTGTCACTTGAAATTTAACATCTTTATTGGGTATCATGCACTCGCTGAGAAAATAGACACAGACTTTTGCTTTGTTACGGAAAATCAGGACCCTTTTTAAATTTTGCACATGCACCCCTCTACACTTGTCCCTGAAAATGGACGGATAAAGAAAGCAAACAAACACTCTAAAGGTTTCTGAGAGAGAGAGAGAGAGAGAGAGAGAGAGAGAGAGAGAGAGAGAGAGAGAGAGAGAGAGAGAGAGAGAGAGAGAGAGAGAGAGAGAGAGAGAGAGAGAGAGAGAGATGTAAGGTCAGGGCAATACGAGAAGGTTTTCATCCACATGTAACGCATACATTACTTTCAATGACGTGCAAGCCATGATCGAAACAAAAACGTGCGAAAACTCTTGCCCGAAGTGGCATCATGACATCTAAAACTAGAATAGTGCAAATAGACCAACACAATAGGACATTCAGCCTCTGTTATGGACAACTTTCTTTTGCATACAAAGACCCAGCAACATGGAACAAATTGCCCACTGCACTTAGACACAAAGACACAGTGATCTCATTCAAGAGCGCTCTTAAAATTCATCTATTTCAACTGCAAGAATAATGCATCCTTACCTTAAAAATTTACAGCATTTTTTCTTTTTCTAATTTAGTGGTGTTTGTTTTTTATTTGTAATCAAATCATTATGATTTTTATATTCTTTTTAAGTGTTGTCAAATGCTGTAAAGCACTTAGAAGTTTTAAAGATTAGGCGCTATATAAAGTCCTCATTATTATTATTATTATTATTATTATTATTATTATTATTATTATTATTATTATTATTATTATTATTATTATTATTTATCTAGAAAGAGAATCAACGAAACTTCAAGGAAACTTGGTTGCAGTTGTATTATAACACTGATGCCAAGGGACAGAACTCTAATGTTCGTTGTGTCCAAACGTTTGCACACAAGTTGGAATCCTCTTACCGCACATCATAGCTGGCTTTTGTTTGGATTTTTAGCGGCATCTTGAACACGATAATATTTATATCATGAAAATGGAACTTAAATGTGCCTCTCCTTTGAACACCCTGAGACAACTGATCATCCTGTTCGGGTATCGTGCCTAAGATCCTTGGATTACGAACTTGACGCTTTTGTGTTTCCATGGAGACACGTGACTATACTTTTGCAAGTTTGGCACTTTTCACTGATGTGATTACAATAGTAAATCTTGTCCTTAATAGATCATCTATTTTGTTGTATTACTTCCGGTCATTGAGTCAAATATTCCTTACAATTATAACGCTAAGATATGTCTCCTACGGTTAATATACGATAGAAAGTGCTCATTCCACTTCAGTCGTACATACGCTGCACAGGAATGAAAGCATAATTTTCGCGTCTTAGACTGTAGGTGTTAAAGAAACAGAAACCTACAGCAGACCTAGTTCCATATCAAACGAAGGCGGTGTATTGGATTTTCTAGTATAATATGTCATGTCTTAAGCAGCACAAGAGCAACGCTATATTAAATTGTAAAGTGTGGCTTTCTGTTCGATTGGATAACAACATATAATCTGATGACTGGGCGGAAATTTGCTCGTCAGTTTTTTTTTCCCCCGGATCATCGGAAGTCAGATCGTGGTCGGAGGATTCAACAATTTGACCGTTTTAATTGGATTATTCTTCAATGAACAAGGTATTTACATTTATGTTTTGTTGGGGTTTTTTTTGTAAACAATTTTGTCATTCCATTGTTGTTTAGTATATTATACCTAATTATCTTTTTAGAAAAGGTTGGTCGTTACAATATTTCTGGATAAACCAAAATACGGTAAGATAGAGTGTAAATTGGTAGGCGTCTTGAAATTAGGATAATCCTGTCGTGGGTTTGAGTCTTGCCCTAATCATCGGTACTGTAGTTTTGTGTTAGGAACGAGGAAATCAGTTTTAGTTTCCTTCAGATAGTTAACCTGCGATTGGCATGTGTTTCACCTACAAGGACCCGTGTAGTATCCTCTCCAAGGTCAGCTTGGAATGGACTGGTGTCCCATCGATAAGGACTCATGCAGTGTCATCTCGAAGGTCAACTTGCGATGAACCGGCCTCCAGTCCAAAAAGACACGTGCAGTATTCTCTAGAGAGTCAACTTGCGATGAAACGGGGTCCCATCCAATATTCATGTTGTGTCCTCTGAGGGTCAACATGCAATGAACAGGCGTGCAATCCAAAAAGGAGTCAAGAAGTCAAGACTATATTCTTCGCACATTTAGACGGATATTCATCAGCCCAAAAAACTACCCTTCCGAGCGGAACATAGCTCGACCATTTCTGTCAGATCGTAAAATAACCTCCAAAGTAGTTGTATAAATATACATCAATTTCGTATATTTGGTGTCTCACCTCTAGAAGAGTGCACAAAAATGTTACATCAGCAAAGACAGAGGATAGTCCGATTATGTTTGTCTCATTTTGCCACCATTATTTCCCTTGTGAACGAAAGTAATTCAGTATATGGCTGTCAATTTCGACGAACTGCATTCATTACTTCTTTATCAACATTATGGAAAAGGCTGAAGACGATCCGATTGCATTACCCCCAAGTCTCTTTCTGAGACTCGAAGTTATTAGACTACCATCGGGAAGAGTCAAGGGTGTTCGAATGCTATTACGTGCCATTAGGACCACCTCGGTTATTTACGTAACAACGACTGGCTGAGAAATTCGAATGTATTGAACTATTTTCTTTTCTTCCTAACTTCCTGGTCAGTCCAAACGATGAAATAGGTGAGGTCGTTTGTTAGATCGCGGTGTCTTTTTGCAAATAAATGTCTGGTTATCCAGTGCATGAATTTCGTTCTGTAAATTACTGCGCTGACATTCAGATGAGGCATATTTTTGTTTTGCAGTAATAGCCGAGCTGCTTCGAATATTTTGAACCGCATTACGGTTCACATGGGTCACTACCTTCCAGATTATCATTACGTTGCAGTAAAGCCTAATATGGAACGTAATACCACGGGTGTGGTGCGAAGAGGAATCGAAAGTAAAAACCTTTAGTATTATGCGCCATATATAAAATGTCTATAGGAAATTCGGCCAAAGTAGCGGACGAATGAATGCCATTTGTGGAAATATTCACGCTAAATAAAGGACAGTAGTCTGGAAATGAAGATGGATATGTCTATTGCTTCCTAAATCTAGATAAGTCCTTTAGACTGTTTGCCTTCGCAAACGCTGATAAGTTTTCTTTTCTCCGCGTATTACCTTTGTGCAACATGCTTTTACTTGGATATGGACAGTGCTGGCCAAAGTGTAGAAGAGTTCCAAGAAAACTAGTCTATCAGGATATAAGACCAATCATCGGATATTTTCAAGAAAGGAAAGACCAGACATCATAGATTTTCACAAATGATGACAGACTAGCCAAGTACGTTTTAATTAACTTCTATCAGTTACTTGTAAACTTACATTGGGCTGATGTTACAAAAAGTATAGTCAAATTGAACTCATCATAATATTTCAATCCCACTGCATTCACACAACAGAGATTTACAACTGAAATTCTTTGTCGATGAATGGATTTTTATCTCAATTAACGATATGTATAATTAGATTACAGTTCCAAATTAGGCCAATCTTTCTAACTAAAATCAGAACTAATTTAGTTAGTTTTTTTTAATGCACTCTCATCATAGATAAATATGTACAATCCATTAACGTGATCTGATATCTAGACGCTACAGAATACTGGTGTCCGGTCTCTGAAGAATTGTATGCCAGTCATTACGGTATGCATTACGAAAAGTCATTATTGTATTTCTTTAAACGCAAATTAGCAAACATTTAGATGTTAAACAGAAACAAAGTGGAGTTTAAACACTGATATTTTATTGACACAGAAGTTAGACAAAATTGGGGGCCGGAGCTGTTGATCTTTCTTTTAAATGGTGAGGTTAATTATGCAATATGATTCTTACGATGATGCAGCGTACAGCCTGCTAACGTCCAAGATCTATTCCAATGATACACCGTACAGCCTATTAATGTCCTAGATCTATTCCAATGATGAACCGTACAGCGTGCTAATGTCCAAGATCTATTCCAATGATACACCGTACAGCCTGCTAATGTCCTAGATCTATTCCAATGATACACCGTACAGCCTGCTAATATCCTAGATCTATTCCAATGATACACCGTACAGCTTGCTAATGTCCTAGATCTATTCCAATGATATACCGTACAGCCTGCTAATGTCCTAGAACTATTCCAATGATACTTCGTACAGCCTGCTAAAGTCCTAGATCTATTCCAATGATACTCCGTACAGCGTGCTGATTTCATAGATCTTTTCCAATGATACAACGTACAACGTGCTGATGTCCTACATCTAATCCATAGATGCGCCGTACATGCGTGCTATTGCCCTAGATGTACTCTAATGATGCAATTATAACGTGTTAATATCCTTCATATACTCAAATGATGCACTGTACAGTGTGCTAGTGTCTTAGATCTAGTTTAATGGTGCACTAATGCCCTACATCATACAGCGTGCAAATATTCTAGATCTACTCCAGTCATCTATCGTACAGCGTCCTGATGTTCTAGATTTACTCCAGCCATGCATCGTACAGCTTGCTAACATTCTAGATATACTCCAGTCATGTATCGTACAGCATGCTGATGTTCTAGATCAATTTCATAAATGCATATTACAGCGTGCTAATATTCTAGATCTGTTCCAGTCATATATCGTACAGCTTGCTAATATTCTAGATCTGCTCCAGTCATGTATCGTACAGCGTGCTGATGATCTAGATCTAGTCCAGTCATGCATCGTACAGCGTGATAATATTCTAGATCTATTCCAGTCATGTATCGTACAGCTTCCTAATGCTCTACATCTACTTCAGTCACATATCGTACAGCGTGCTGATGTTTTAGATCTACTCCAGCTATGCATCGTACAGCCTGCTAATATTCTAGATCTACTCCAGTCACATATCGTACAACGTGCTGATCTTCTAGATCTAGTTAAGTGATGCACTGTACAGGGAGTTGATATTCTGCATCTACTTTAATGTCGCACCGTACAGCGTGTTAATGTCCTAGATCTTTTTCAGTGATGCACCGTAAAGCGTGCTAATGTCCTAGATCTACTTCAGTGCTCTGGATCTATTCCAGATATGCACTCCAAAATAATAAAGAAACAAAAACCTTTTAACTGAGTCCGTAATCGCACTGTGTATACTTCTCGCACATTCCAAGCACTCACGGGAACGGCTACATACATTGTTACAAGAGTGTTACCATTTATAAACCAAGCTGTTCACACTTATCGCTGATGTGATTGCAATATTAAACTTACCATTAATCAATAATCGATTACCACATGATTGGAGTGTTATGCTTACCGATAATCGATTCTAAAGTTTCTCAAAGATTGCTAAGAAGATTCATTTCCGATATCAGTTTTTTTACAGTAGATTATAAAACGGATTATCCATTTCCAACATCAAAGTATAATTGCTAAAAGAGAGAACGCGCAGTTAATAAATAATTTAATCAATCTATTTCACTTCCACTGGATACCATGTAAATTATGCGGAACCTCTCAGTGATGGATGATATAATTTAACTGCTCGTTTTCATAGCCTGTAGCTGAGAGAGAGAGAGAGAGAGAGAGAGAGAGAGAGAGAGAGAGAGAGAGAGAGAGAGAGAGAGAGAGAGAGAGAGAGAGAGAGAGAGAGAGAGAGAGAGAGATTTATATATCCGATTTCAGATTTATTTATTTATCTATTTTGTGTTTGATAATTTTTCTTATATGAGACACCATTCAACATTATTGTCTTTTCTTTACTTGCTGACTGGCTGCTAGAGATATTGAATCTAATGTCAATACAGTCGCCTGTCCGTGTCTCACTCTACAAGAAATGTCTCCAGAAATGTCTCCAGATCAGCAGAATCGATATTGGATAGAATTTTTGTGAACTAAGCAATTCTCGCTTTGTATCAGGATTATATGGCGATCAATTCAGCCACTTTTTATATCTTTCTAGGTTTCCTTTATTTATTCATGATAATCTCTAATGACATACATACATGTACACGTAAATACTTAACTAAGTTTGTTAGACAAAACCACGGTACGTGCATACTCAACTCAGTTTTTCTGACAATACCGCGAAAAAAACTCGATTAAATTTTTTTAGACAACACCATAATACACACATACTCGACTTTTTTCTTTTAGACAATACCATGATAATTTTAGATTAAAACCAGAAACAGATATTTTACATTATACTGAAGTAGTCAATCACGACCTCATTATTGAAAACACTCGCCAATTATCACATGTGAGAGATTTCGACGACATTGGGTAACGAGTCCCGTACTCTACCAGTTTAGTTACGGCAGCTGCCCATGCAAGTTCATAGAAGACCCATTTAAATTGCGTACGAAATATCATATCCTGTATTGTATGCCTACACACATAAAAAATATAGAACCTTCGCTTTTTCTGATACTGTAAAAACTTAGTTTTAAAAAAATAGAAAGAAACATATTCCTGACTTGGATACTCCTTTCTGTCAGTTTCACATTATTCATGTGAGTTCTGTTAATCTAGTCTGAATATCGTGACACTAAGCTTGATTTGGATTTTTCACCTTCAACCAATCAAATTACATTTTTTCAAAAGTAACGACGTCTTTGACTGGAATACGTGAAATATCCAGCTCAGACACAGATAATCAAATTACACTTTGCAAACACAAAGTCCCCCGTGACTCGCATATATAAAATCTGAAGCTCGAACCCAGTCTATCAAATTACACTTTGCAAACACAGTTTCCCGTGATTGACACACGTGAAATCATTAACCGAAACTTAAGGATTTTAAGATCTCCATGTTGTGATAACTGTTTAAAAAATGTTTGGTATTGCTTTTAGTTGACTTTCTTCAAAAACACACGTCAATGTCAATGTTGATAAAAGTAAAGTCTTCCACGGTATTGTACATTATAAATGAAGATTAAAAGTACCGTCTTCCACGGTATTATACATTATAAATGTAGATAAACATAACTTCTTCCACGGTATTATGCATTATAAATGTAGATAAACGTAACTTCTTCCACGGTATTATGCATTATAAATGACGATAAACGTAACGTCTTCCACGGTATTATACATTATAAATGTAGATAAACATAACTTCTTCCACGGTATTATACATTATAAATGAAGATTAAAAGTACCGTCTTTCACGGTATTATACATTATAAATGTAGATAAACATAACTTCTTCCACGGTATTATGCATTATAAATGTAGATAAACATAACTTCTTCCACGGTATTATACATTATAAATGTAGATAAACATAACTTCTTCCACGGTATTATACATTATAAATGTAGATAAACGTAACTTCTTCCACGGTATTATGCATTATAAATGACGATAAACGTAACGTCTTCCACGGTATTATACATTATAAATGTAGATAAACGTAACGTCTTCCACGGTATTACACATTATCAATGTTGATAAAAGTAACGTCTTCCACTGTATTATACATTAACAATGTTGATAAACTTAACGTCTTTCACGGTATTGTACATTATCAATGTGGATTATGGTAACGTCTTCCAAAATATTTTAATATATTATCAATGTTGATAAAAGTAACGTCTTCCACTGTATTATACATTATCAATGTAGAAAAACGAAACGTTTTTCAATGTTTTTTATGCATTATCAATGTTGATAAAAGTAACGACTTCCGCGATATTATATATTATAAATGTAGATAAAAGTATCGTCTGTCCCGGTATTATGTATTACTGAAGTATATTAAAGCAATTTCTTCCACTGCAGCATACCACAATCTTATAAGCTGTCAGTGAATAATATGCTTCACAATACTGCAGTCTTTCTATATGTCGATGCACAATATACCTGATTAAGACTGCAATCATATAACCTGTCAATGAATATATACACAATGGACACTGCAATCTTAAACTCTATGAATGAATATATGCATAATGTACACTGCAATCTTATAGCCCGTCAGAGAATAATTTACATAGTGGACTCTGCGATCTTACAAGCTGTCAATTAATAATATACGTGATGGATACATCAATCTTACAATATGTCAATGAATAATAATGGACGATGCAATCCTATTCGCTGTCAATGAATAATATACATAATGAACACGTCAATCTTATGTCAATGAATGATATACATAATGGACACATCAATATTATAACATGCCAATGAATGATATACGTAATGGACACGTTAATCTTATAACATGTCAATGAATGATATACATAATGGATACGTCAATCTAATGTCTATGAATACTATACATAATGGACACGTTAATCTTATGTCAATGAATGATATACATAATGGATAAATCAATCTTATATCATGTCAGTGAATGATATACATAATGGGCAGTGCAATATTATAACCTGTCAATGAATAACATACATAATGGACACATCAATCTTATAACATGTCAATGAATGATATACATAATGGACACATCAATCTTATAACATGTCAATAAATGATATACATAATGGACACATCAATCTTATAACATGTCAGTGAATGATATACATAATGGACACATCAATCTTATAACATGTCAATGAATGATATACATAATGGACACATCAAACCTATAACATGTCAATGAATGATATACATAATGGACACATCAATCTTATAACAAGTCAGTGAATGATATACATTATGGACACGTCAATCTTATGTCAATGAATAATATACATAATGGACACATCAATCTTATAACATGTCAGTGGACACGTCGATCTTATAACATGTCAATGAATGATGTACATAATGGACACATCAATCTTATAACATGTCGGTGAATGATATACATAATGGACACGTCAAGTTTATAATATGTCAATGAATGATATATAGAATGGACGCATCAGTCTTATAACATGTCAATGAATGATATACATAATGGATAAATCAATCTTATAACATGTCAGTGAATGATATACATAATGGACACGTCAATCTTATAACATGTCAATGAATGATATACAGAATGGACACAGCTTTGTATAGCCTGTCAATGAAAAGCATGCATAATTGACGCAACAATCGCACTAACTGATGATAAATAATTTACATCATCAACACTACAATCTGGACATGGTAGTCACCGGAAGTAACGGTAAGGGGAGGAGGGAGAATAGGAACAATGTTAATTAAATCATACTAATGATAAACAGTAATACATTTAAATGGTTGAGTTGCCTCTTGCCGGTTCATCATTTCGCTAAGGTTTATATTTCCAACTCGTTTAAATGAGTCAACTCATTCAATCTCCAAATAGTTAACAATCTGTGCTTGTAGCTCTCTACATTCTTCATTTAAATCATCTTTCTTGTGTAAATCATAAGCATGTCGTATATTTATTTAATCAATATCAATTTGCAAAGGAGATTGCGTTTATTCCCAAAAGGTTTAGAACTACATTTTTAACGGACCATGGATGGTTAGTGTTCATCCTTGCAGTCAATTTTAACTGCATTGGAAAAGCAAGTATGTGCATTTGTATGTTATATATAGTTAGTATCTGCGATATGTTTAATATACCACTCGTTGTAACAAAATTTTTGTTAACATTGAACATGACAAGCCTCATTTCTTTTTAATGCAAAATGTATACATCTCGTGGTATATCAAAGATACACCGTGCATACTACTCATTATATATATATATATATATATATATATATATATATATATATATATATATATATATATATATATATATATATATATATATATATATATATATATATATTCAGAGTGAACACCAAGACTGGCTTTCTCGGTGTGTCCTTCAAAAAAAAGATAAACGAACACACTTTATTCACATTTCACATTTCGTCAGTTTGTTATAACTAAACGTACTGAAACGACCGTTTAACCAATCAACTACAATGGATACGCCAGGCTGCTCTTTATTTATGCCAAAACAAAACCTTCCTAAAACAGCGATTCAAAATGGTCTTTCCAGTGTCCTTAATTATCAGAGAGTGACAACAGTCTCATATTGGAATACGTAGAACAGGAATGTAAAGAACACATTTATCTTGTCAAAGCAAAATGATTGCACTCCAAGAGTTGTTATGCCAGACGCAGCCTTCTTGTGTTTCATGATAATTCATGTCCCTTTGTTAATGTGTGCCATATGATTACCCTATTCAAACAATTCAGACGAATTAATGTCAGAAAGTTAATGTTTAAACCAAAAATAAGGATAAAGCTTCTGAAATTCCACACATTTTTTCCCTGGGCATTGGATTCGAAGTTAGTCGGGGTGATGTACACTTGTAAAATGTTTTTTATGCGTCTCGAACGTGCAGAAATCTGCGCAAGCAATTCGGCAAGCAATCTGATAAGCTGTTAGGCTGAAATTACATTTCACTCTACTTGACAATGGCCGCAGACAAACCGCACCTGTATTTCCCCTACTTGCATATGACGAAAGCCTAGGAATCTTGTTAAATTTTGGAGGAAAGTCGGTCTCTTAAGAATATGGCTGGACATGTGGACAATAGATATAATGTTTTGTTCATCGTCAAAATACGCAACTTCATTTTCACACTGTTGTACATCCGGGACATCTTTCTATGCGAGTCGAATAACTTCTACTCTCGGAAACAGAGGGATATATGGCCATAGTACACAATTAATTTTACTATATGGTCTCTACATTTGTTCCTCAGTACTGAACTTTCCACTGTGTGACAATCAATACAAATCATATGTTAATCTAAAATACCTTCAAAGATGACTTTACGGTTTAGTTCTTGTCAAAGGTTGACCTGCATTTTTTTGAGAGGCTGAATTGTAAACAAAACACCAGGCAACGGAACACAGATTTCACTTCCGGATCATCACCATGACCTTATTACTCAATGTGCACTGTCGCCGAAATACACACAGACAACCACACCATAAAATCACATTTTAAAGAATAATCAATTGCCTTTAAATCCTTACCAAGAATGCCAAAATCTAACTCTAGTATCACCACCAAATTTAGACCGGAAAAAGTGATCTAAAAATAGACTGGGACTATATTCGTGGGTATTGAACCGGATTTTATTAATTGTGTACTGATTCCATATTTGGAGCAAGAGAGGGGAAAAGGCCGATCATGTTCCGAATGAAGATATTAGACTCTATAAACAGCTTTTATGTGTTAATGTATTGATGTAGCAGTAATAGACACAATACAATACTCGATGAACATATCTTGTGGTTTATATCAGCGGTTTTAAGCCTTTCGAGTTCTTACCCTCTCAACATTAAAAAATACGGATTCTTCAAGCTAATAGTTGTACTAAATACATAACCTTTTGCCATTCTAAACCATCCCGGGCCTACTGCCCACAGGCTGGGAACCAACGCTCTATATGGACCCAGAACACAGTTAATATTACAGTATATTTTCTGCATGTGTTTCTCATTGCTGAATTTTCCACTTTGTGAATATCATTACAAATCATATCTTAATCTAAAATACCTTCAAAGATGACTTCTTCACGGTGAAGTTCATGTCATAGTTTCACCGGCATTTTTTTGGAGAGGCTGGACTGTAAACAAGCCAGCGTGCAATGGACCACAGATTTCACTTCCGAATCATCACCATGGTCTTATTACTCACTGTACACTGTAGCCAAAACACACACAGACAACCACACCATAGGCTCATATTCTAAAGAATAAATAATTGCCTTTAAATCCTTACCAAGAATGCCTAAATATAACTCTTGTATCACCACCAAAAGGAGACAAGAAAAAATGCTCAAAAAATATACTGGGACTACATTTATAGGTTTTGAACCGGAATTATTAGTTGTGGCCTGATTCCTAATAGACCCAATCATATATGGTCAGTTTAAGTCAAACTTTTATATTTGCATGCCACACCTATTTCAACTTTATTCTTTAAGTCTTTTTGAATTTCAATGCAAACAAGACATGTGAGAGCTTTCAGAAAGTGTGTAGTGCTGGTGTTCGTCTGGGTGCAAGTTTTAGTCAAAGTGTTCCTGAGAAACTAAACCTAAGTTTGCTTTGTCTTCATTAATTGTATGAATGTTTCAATTCAATTAAAACCTAATTGTAATACAAGAAAATTTCAGTCTGAAAATGTTAAATGTTAAACGAATTGATAATTAAATTTTAATTAAAATTTAAATAAACATTTAAATTTTAAAGACATAATTGTATTGAAAAATAAATTTTCATACAAGTTTTGAAATTCAATTTGACAAATTTTAGACAACAAAATTGACTAATAAATGGTATTTAAAACAAATGGTAGTTTAGATCTGTACAACTGATAATATTTTTCCCACGGTTAGTGAAGCAAGATAGCTCACGGTGATTTTGGCAGCAAATTGCAATATGCCTGTCTAGATGCATATGGGTGTACGCACTAAAGAAACAATGACAGGTGCTATGTTCCACATGTATTGTGTCAGGTACCGAAGCGGTTGTCTGTATAACTAATAGCGCACTCAAATTTAAAGTTTTGACGGAGCCACTACCATGTTTTATTGTAAAAGTGCATTCCATTTCAATGTCTATAACTGCAAAACGCGACGACGTGATAGGAAAATACAATTCCAGGGAGGCTCTACCGTATTGAATAATGGTGCGAATCTCTCTCATGAAGCTCTAAGCCATGTCTTTGAGGTTCTATTTATCAGTGAGGTAACATGAACTTATATTGGCCACTTATGGCAGTACACTGCACATGTCTTAATGAAACCTTACCACCGGACTACTGGAGAGCTTTCGAGTTGAACCAACACTTTGTTCCACATACCAGGCTAAACTTAAAAAGATATATCATGTTTCAATTAATTCTAGAAAACATTAAGATATAGGAAAATGGAGTTAAATGTGTTAGATGTGGTGATCTCAAAATAACATTAAAATTGCAAGCAAAGGAAAAAAATATTAAACTTGACAGAGTGACACTCAGAACTGTGAAGCAATGAACATGTATTAAAGAGATAAATTCATCCTAAAAATATATGAGGTTTTTGTACACATTTTTTGCCATTTACAGTTTAAATAACTAATCGAATAGACTATGTATCATAAGGTTTACGGCAATGCTGGGACTGAGATTTGATCATTGGTGCAAACATCAGTACATACCAGAACTATAAGCAATTATATTCATGAGGGAAATAACAATCTGGGATATTTGGAGTGAATACAGCCAAATGTAGCCACACAGATCAACTATAGGTACCAATAGATTCTATATCATCAACCAAATGGGAAATTCTGATCCCCAAAACTTGTAAACAAGGATGGACATTTGAATATTTGGGACATATGCAATGTACTTGTTAAGATCGAATGTGCAAACATGATTCAAATAATCTGTTTGAACATTTACGATTTATTTTTAAGAGTGTTGCTTACCAATTATTAATCTCAATGATTCAATGGAAACAAATATCAGCTGATGCTACAATACCGTGCTATGTCAAAGTACTAATTGAAATGTTACCATATATAGGCATTTTAATAATGAAAATAACATTTTAGCATGTTTGAAGACGGAAATGTGCCTTGCAGATTCACTACAGGTACAATGTCAGCCTAGTCAGCCTATATGATTTTTTGAATGTCAACTTTTGAAAAGAACATTCTAAAAAAATATATGGATATTCATGTGGAATATGTAACCATGTTTTAGAACAGTTGTACAAAGTTAAATTGAAATAATCTGTGTGGATATTTCTTGCGTACTCTTTAGAGTATCAGTTACCAAATATTATTAGTAATTAATACGTGTGTGTGTTGGCTTCCGTTAGTCTCAAGATGCGATGGAAATGCGCCCATGAGAGGTGTCCCAGTTTGTAGTTGTGCAGCGTCTTCTTTGGCTATGGAGCCCCATACGGGAGTGGCAATCCTTGCTGCAGTTGCTGCACTTGAAGGTTGAGTCAGGTCTGGGTTGAAACTGCATCTTCTTCCTCTGAGAGCTTTTCTCATCAGCGAGCAATTAATAATGCATAAAGCAAAATGGATCATTAAAATTCCCACATCATATAGACCACAATGCTGCACTACATCAATCAATATCTTAACAAAACTGAACAATAAAATTGAATGCATTTTGTGTTCAACTTACATCATTTTGCTGTTTTCTTGCATGCAGGGGTAAACATACCTGGAGTCAGTATTATTTCCCACTTTCCCTGTATTTAATTCTCCTACAGCTTAAAAAGATTTAGCTGAGAACTTGATTAGGTTCTTCATGTATGTCCTCTCACCAAAAACCCTGTAACTATGTTTATAGACAATTACTGAAGGCTATGCAAGCAGATATGTTACTAAGGAAGTCACCCCATCATAAACACATAAATTAACTGCTGGACCCCTAATAGTTTGAATGACCAATACAAAATAGAATTTTGCCTTCTTGTATTTTAAACTAAAGTCTCATTTTGACTTACAAAGACATTTTCTGTGACAAAGTTTGACAAATATCCATCATTTCAGTTTGTATATGGTGTAGGAATATAAACATGCTGATATCATTTAATAGCATTCCCAATAATTATTATATATGTGCATTTTGGGTGAAACATTTAAATGTTTTGGTTGTTTTTAATTTCTTTAAAATAAAGTTTATAAAATATTTTTAATTTCATTCTGATATTTTCAAAGTCAAAATACATAACACATTAAAATTTCATGTGTCTATCTTCAATTATAGAGATTTTACACCAATTTAAACTTTAATCAAATACTTCACTGACAGGACCCAGAAAACAATTAATTTTACTATATATTCTCTACATTTTGCATCAGTTCTGAACTTTCCACTTTTTGACCATCATTACAAATCATATGTTAATCTAAAATACCTTCAAAGATGATGTCACGGTGAAGTTCATGTCATAGGTTCACCGGCATGTTTTGGAGTGGCTGGATTGTAAACAAATCAGCGTGCAATGGACTACATATGTCACTTCCGGATCATAGCAAAAACCTTATTACTCGCTGTTTACTGTCACTGAAACACATAGACATCCACACCAAATCAAAAGCTAAAGAAAAATCAATTGCCTTTAAATCCATACGAAGAGTGCATAAAATAAACACTTTCTATATCCGATAAATAATTATAATAAACGTTTTTCCTCTCAAATAATAATTAAATATAACATAAAACATGCAGACTTGTTGTTGTTGTAGGCTTTATCAGCATTTTCCAGCACAAAAATAGACTATACATTGTGGTCAGTATAAATGGTGGAGGAACAACCCAGTAAAATCCCAGAAAGTACCACCGACCCACAAGAAGCAACTGGCAAGCTTTTTCACGTATCCACATTGGCTGAGCCCGAGATTCTAACCCACGCACACAGAGACAAGACGGCAGTGATCCTTCTTTAACAGTGAGCGGTTTAGATAAACTCGGCCACTTGGGGTTCCTTTGCAGACTTTATGTTACAACAAGAACACACGAAATAGAAATAACCATAGTTGACCCGCTACACGAATTTATATTCTAGCAAAAGGGTAAAATCGCATTTGCTGCTACTACCTACAAATCACAGATTTCCAACATCGTAGAAGAACTCATAGAATTTAACCCAACCAATGGGTGATACCGAAATTTTTCTATGACATCGCCTGACTGACCTATCCAGTGGGAAAAAGCTCGAAACTCATAATCATATTTATTGCTAATTTTATTTTTAGTAACTGTCAAGACATAGGTAAGCATATATTTATAGATCCTATGCAATTTTACGTTCTTTAATATCTTCGAATAGACCCTATGTAGGTACGAAATTTCAAATATAATCGCTACAATTGGCAACCATGAATGAAAATTAAAGAAATTAGACAATATCATCAATATTATGGACCAGGAGTATTATATAACGGCACAATGCAAACACTAATCACAGTAAGCGCCGAGTATGTTTTACAGCTTTTTAGAAAATTAAAAAATTCGTAAAAACTTTTTAGGCTTTGTTATCAAATTTGGTGTTATTTTGATGCTCATAAATACCAAAAATGACACTGCCATCTGCAGAATTACTTTCGAAAATTGCCAAAATGTTTGAAAAAAAAAACATGTTGAAGTTTTAAAAGCCAAATTAGAGGCACTGTGCTCCTAGTGACATATGGATGAAATGAGTGAAGACAAGTGAGAAAGGTTTTAAAATTTATAGTTGGAATAGTATTTCACCAGTGTTTTGATTGTTTATATAAAAATAAGAAGAAAAAAGTTTCAAAGTGACTGATTTCATCAGTGTCCAACATGGACCATGTTCAAGTTTTACCATCGTTACCTTGACTTTTCTTTGGTACACTAAATATAGCAATTTGTGCCGTAAAGTCGGTATTCCAAAGGACATGGATTTTGTTTAAAAATTAATTTCTGTACTAAATCCAGCATTGTAAAGGACTTGGGTGTTTTAAAAGTTTTGACGGTGACTTTTACATTAGAATTGGGAAATGTGGACAGATTTTGGAGGAAAAAAGACAATAAATCCAACTCTACCACCCCTACTATCGTGTGAAAAATCCTGGCTATGCAGGGAATTTTCTTTCTAAAGTTAATTGAAATAGGCAGCATGCACAAAAATATCCATTTCAAATACGATTGCGATTTGAAAATGAAAAATAACAGCTATCTCTTAAACTGCTTTTAGTGCATTCACTGATAGACACGTGTTCTACTCAACAAATTCAGTGCATTTTGTACCTTGTTTGATATATAAAAGTTCTACAACATGCTCTCAAAGTACTTTTGTGCCTTCATTGACATACACAGGTTCTACAGTCTATCAGTGCTTTTTGTGCCTTCACTAATATACACAGGTTCTCTAGCAAACTCACAGTGCTTTTTGTGCCTACATTGAAATACACAGGTTCTACAAAACAATTGCTAACTTGGTGCTAGACATTTCTGACGCACCAATAAAGTGGTTGAGAAAGCCCCGATACACCGCGTGAACTCTACTTTTTATATAAAAAAGCAACATGTATTTCTTAAATACGGCATCTGCTGATCTTGAACACAGTACCTAAACAAGACTTAAAAATGTTATATGTGGTGTTTACGTGTCCCTCAAAATGAGCATTACTATTTTCCTATTTAAAACTGTATTTAAAAAAAAACGGACTAGATGATTCGGGGTGGCAAAGTCAGTTCATTTTTACCAACATAAGCCACTCTACCACGATAAAATGCATTCCTAATTCTCTAGCTGAACGAATGACAGCTGATATATCTGACAGAAGCTTATTTGTTTTTTTGCAATTTTATTATACATCTCTTGCTCTTGCTTGTAGATAAGATCAAACCCTGTATAGAACTAACAAGATTATTTTGCATGTGTCTGCTGTGAAACGCCAGTATCGTATACTAGATTACGTGATCTGTCAATAAGCGTTCTCCCTAGCTGATTTAGAAAGACCTTAGATGGCTTTTAAGCTATCTGTTTTCAATGTACTTACAATGACAGGAAAGCTGCTATTATAACACGCGCAGAGAATGAACCTTCAGATTTCACAATCATGCAGTGGAAAAGTATGTTGATGCAACCAGCTTTGATAGGAATATATCCTGTGACGTTGTTTAATATACACTTGTATTTTTCCGATACTAATTAATATAAAATCAGTTTTAACCAGCAAGTCTTATTCCAGTATTTCATTATTTATTATCAATCAGATAAACACACACACACACACACACACACCTTTGCCACAGGAAGGATCATGAAAATCAGAGCAAGGTAAAAGGTTAGCATTTCTGCTGTTATGTATATTTAATTTGTATTGTTTGCAAGTTTTGTTATTTATTGCATCCTTTGGATTATGTGAAATTATATTTTGTCCTAAATCAAGTTCATTGTTCACCTGACCTGGGTCACTGACATTTTTAATTCTGTAAATAGTACATAGCCAATATTTTCTCTGTGAGTGTGGGTTTAATATTAGGATCATTATTAATAGAAGTAAACAGTTATCTTGCTCTGAGTCAAAGACATTGTTTTACCGTGTTCTTTATTAAAATGTTTTAGTAACAGACCCTCTAATTATAACCAAGATTTTTCGAGAAATGAACTTTTGTCTCTCATTCATTTTATTATTTTGTGTCGTAATTTTTGTTATATAATCTTGTGTACTGGACTTTTTTTTAGTTACATCTGGGTAGAAATTATTTATATGGTTTATTCAGATGTTGATTTGGTGAAACTATTTATTATTCTCTGGAAATACAAAGTACTCTATTCCTGTGATTCAACTAACGATTGTTGTCGTACCAATACAATTCAGACCATTAGTACATTAGCACATTAGAGACTACCGGCGGTTACAGGCACATAAACACCTTCAGCATTGGAAATTATTGGAACACTACTTAACAATGGCGTCACTTTGGGGTGGGGGTGGGCGCGGGAGGTGTGACATCAAAGGGGTTGACACCAGAATGACTGTTCATAAAGTTTTTTTTATTTTTGTACAGAAAGGAGGTCGTTGGCGGTGCAACCATGAGTTACCGCACTGGGTCACATCAATCCTAGTGATGCCAATGCCACTTAAAATATTACGATATTACGATGGGGGTTTTTTTATTGGAACAGTAAATTCTAGGATTATTTGGCATTTAATTAGTATTATCGTAAGTTTTGTGTGTAAATTTTCACGTTGTATTCTAGGGAATAAAATATTTGTTGAATTTTACAAAACCTTCTCAGACTCTTCTGTTACTTATTTAAGACCATAGAGTCGCGATACTAACATACATAGTGGCCACTAGCCTGTTTTTCTAAAAGTGAACACTCTGTCCCCATCATGTTGTTTTGAATTAATTCCCATATCGGTGTCCCCTACTGCGAAACTTAGAAGACAAAAGAGTTCCATATAATCGCTTTTAACGTGGGCTTGATTGCAATGAAAATCCGATTACAGTAAATGGAGCGCACAGCAGCATCCTTGCATCGTTTACAAAAGATAAAGGGCGTGTGCTAATTGGCTATTAATAGTATAATCTAAACGGAACACACCTCGCATGGCCCCAAGCATCGATATAACCAAAATCTCCGTAGTTTTCCATTAATTAATGATAATCTATTTTCGACTGATTATCATATTAGAAGAATAAAAGAAAAGATTATAGTGGCAAAGCACTGCTATATCGATGACTGTACCCAGGCTGTGTGACCACATCTGCGTCATTTTGCTACGAGCCCTGACTAGGCCCTTTCCACCAACAACACTCCTTAAGAAAAAAAAACATTATTATACTTGTGTTTTGTGTGTAATTAATGAAATTATTTAAGAAAATCTTCTGTGTACTCCAGGTTTAAAATGATTTGTCTACCTTTATGTTGAATGCTCCTCAATATAAAATTTGTTAACCATAGAAGACCACGAATCATTTGATATTAACTCTGTGGTCGGAATGCTTGTACAATTCTTTCGATTGTAAACTTGTTCTGTGCCATCTGTTTTATATAGATTGTGTTTAAACGAATCCAGTTCTTTTTGTAGCAGCATTATTGTCCCCTTGAACATTCTCTTCTTGAATTTCTACACTGTTTTATATACTATCTTCACTGAATGTCGAGCAATTTAACGTCGAATCTCCTGTAGCCATTGACGATTCACTTTGTTTTAAAAAAGAACATTCTTTTGTTATGAAAGAATGGACACAAAATAAACTTCAAATCTAACCTCATTTAAAAACAAGAGATAATATCATTAGATATTAATTAAATTTGTCTCATTAATCATAAAAAATAAGAATACTAAAGTTAATATAAAGTGTAAACATGTCATCATGCAAAAATTTGATTGTCAGTCAAATCAGTGACAGTAAATGCTATTACCCTGTGATAAATTCTAGCTATTTTGTATGGCTTTGGTTTTCCTGGGACCGATTCGTGTTGTTTATTGATGAAAAATCAAATTTTAGATGCCAAAGGTCGTGCTGACATTGGTATATTGATTCAGAAGTTGTGATTTCATGCGAGAAAGAAAAAAACTCTTAATGACACCGATTTAAAGGCGCACGTGTTTTCAGATGCTTGATTCGCAATACAAAATTGCTGTACAGAAAGGTCAGTATGACAGCTGCAGAAGCTGGTTTAAATAATAACGATTTATGGCAGTGTTTTTGTAGTTTAAAATTTGATATATGTATTTCTACTAGTTAATTTCCCATTTTGCAAATCATTATTCTAGAATCATATGGATGAGCCAAATTCGACGATCTTGAAGCTGACAGATTGCACACTGTTGTCGTTGCGTTTCTTCTTTTCCCCGTCTAGATTTTCTCTAAAAAAATTTCGAAATATATTGTAAGAAACTCAGACATTGAGAACTCCCACCCTGTTATGAAATTGCGATTTTAGCAATGTATCGCATCAGCGTTAAAAGCTCGAATTTTAAATGTGTTAATTGTGACTGATTTTTGTTGTGTAAAATATATGAATGTTCACTTTCAAACCGATTTATTTGTTATATGTTCTATTTTTGTTTACTTTTTGATTTATTGAACCAGATTCTAAAACGTAGTCTAGAAAGGAACACCAGAAATTTGATTCATTTATTGATTGTAATAAACTTAAGTTCAAAAGTTCATAAATCATTATGTTAAGTGCATTGATGGATTCAGAGATAGTTGTATGGATTTATAATTGCACTAAAGGAAATACGTGGTATCCCACCCTTCCAATTTCCCGTTAAAATAGTGTTTTTACGGAAAATGAATATGTACAAAGTAAACCATTGTATACAAAACAAAGTACTTTCAAATCTAATCTTTAAAAACATCCATGAAATTCTGAAATAGGTACAGAGTGATTATCTGCCCTTGAAACAGGTTGCAATTGATCATCTTCCCAGAAAATAAAATCGTTTTAATAGCTGATGGAGATACATTAAGTTCACATCAACCCAACAACAAATTTCCATACAGCATGAAGTTACAAGGTGATATTTTGTGTTACAGCCAAGAACCTGAAAACAAGAACTGTATATGAATTTGCATTAAAGCGTCACTAATATAGTAAACATGTTAGATTCAATAGAAACCTAATGCAATGTTTCAGTCTTTTTTCTGAAATGTGTTAAATGAAAAAAAAGAAGTTCTGAAATTGGGTGTTTTAAAATAAAGAATGAAACTATTTAACTGAATCTCAGTCTCTAATGATTTCTAAATATCAAAATACAAAGCATCTGCTTGGTGTTATGGCCAGTGGTATTGTTAGTATTTAATGTTATGGTCAGTGGTATTGTTAGTATTTAATGTTACGGCAAGTGGTATTGTTAGTATTTAATGTTATGGCCAGTTGTATTGTTAGTATTTAATGTTATGGCCAGTTGTATTGTTAGTATTTAATGTTATGGCCAGTGGTATTGTTAGTATTTAATGTTATGGCCAGTGGTATTGTTAGTATTTAATGTTATGGCCAGTGGTATTGTTAGTATTTAATGTTATGGCCAGTTGTATTGTTAGTATTTAATGTTATGGCCAGTTGTATTGTTAGTATGTAATGTTATGGCCAGTGGTATTGTTAGTATTTAATGTTATGGCCAGTGGTATTGTTAGTATTTAATGTTATGGCCAGTTGTATTGTTAGTATTTAATGTTATGGCCAGTGGTATTGTTAGTATTTAATGTTATGGCCAGTGGTATTGTTAGTATTTAATGTTATGGCCAGTAGTATTGTTAGTATTTAATGTTATGGCCAGTTGTATTGTTAGTATTTAATGTTATGGCCAGTGGTATTGTTAGTATTTAATGTTATGGCCAGTGGTATTGTTAGTATTTAATGTTACGGCCAGTGGTATTGTTAGTATTTAATGTTATGGCCAGTGGTATTGTTAGTATTTAAGAAGACTTGAGGCACAGCATTGTCTGCATCTTGACATGGAAGTAAAGTAACTTTTCCTAGGACAGACAGACACATAGAGACAGCATGAACAGACCCATAATATTATCAAACTGTTGATCCCCTCTGTAAACTTCCACATTATATCCTCAATTCTAGGTTAAAATAAGATTTAGCACTGTATAATATAGCCTATTTGTAAGTGTATCAAAACAATACCTATCCTGGTATGATGTACCTAACTGCAAGTGTATCCAAGCCTGACCTACCATTCATTAATGTATCTAACTGCATGTATATCCAAATTTAGTTCTACTATGTACCTTGTTGCAGGTGTATACAAGCCAGATGTACCATTACATAATATATCTTATTGAAAGAGTATTAAAGCCAGACTTACATTATACAAGGTACCTAATTGCAAGCATAACAATAAAGCCAGACTTACATTATACAAGGTACCTAATTGCAAGCATAACAATAAAGCCAGACTTACATTATACAAGGTACCTAATTGCAAGCATAACAATAAAGCCAGGCTTACATTATACAAGGTACCTAATTGCAAGCATAACAATAAAGCCAGACTTACATTATACAAGGTACCTAATTGCAAGCATAACAATAAAGCCAGGCTTACATTATACAAGGTACCTAATTGCAAGCATAACAATAAAGCCAGACTTACATTATACAAGGTACCTAATTGCAAGCATAACAATAAAGCCAGACTTACATTATACAAGGTACCTAATTGCAAGCATAATAATAAAGCCAGACCTACATTATACAAGGTACCTAATTGCAAGCATGATAATAAAGCCAGACTTACTTTATACAAGGTACCTAATTGCAAGCATGATAATAAAGCCAGACTTACTTTATACAAGGTACCTAATTGCAAGCATGATAATAAAGCCAGACCTACATTATACAAGGTACCTAACTGTAAGCATAACAATAAAGCCAGACCTACATTATACAAGGTACCTAATTGCAAGCATAACAATAAAGCCAGACCTACATTATACAAGGTACCTAACTGCAAGCATAACAATAAAGCCAAACTTACATTATACAAGGTACCTAACTGCAAGCATAACAATAAAGCCAGACTTACGTTATACAAGGTACCTAACTGCAAGCATAACAATAAAGCCAAACTTACATTATACAAGGTACCTAATTGCAAGCATAACAATAAAGCCAGACTTACATTATACATGGTACCTAACTGCAAGCATAAAAATAAAGCCAGACTTACATTATACAAGGTACCTAACTGCAAGCATAACAATAAAGCCAGACTTACTTTATACAAGGTACCTAATTGCAAGCATAATAATAAAGCCAGACTTACATTATACAAGGTACCTAATTGCAAGCATAACAATAAAGCCAGACTTACATTATACAAGGTACCTAATTGCAAGCATAACAATAAAGCCAGACTTACATTATACATGGTACCTAACTGCAAGCATAACAATAAAGCCAGACTTACATTATACAAGGTACCTAACTGCAAGCATAACAATAAAGCCAGACCTACATTATACAAGGTACCTAACTGCAAGCATAACAATAAAGCCAGACCTACATTATACAAGGTACCTAACTGCAAGCATAACAATAAAGCCAGACCTACATTATACATGGTACCTAACTGCAAGCATAACAATAAAGCCAGACTTACATAATACAAGGTACCTAATTGCAAGCATAACAATAAAGCCAGACATACATTATACAAGGTACCTAATTGCAAGCATAACAATAAAGCCAGACTTACATTATACAAGGTACCTAATTGCAAGCATAACAATAAAGCCAGACTTACTTTATACAAGGTACCTAATTGCAAGCATAACAATAAAGCCAAACTTACATTATAAAAGGTACCTAATTGCAAGCATAACAATAAAGCCAGACTTACATTATACAAGGTACCTAATTGCAAGCATAATGATAAAGCCAGACCTACATTATACAAGGTACCTAACTGCAAGCATAACAATAAAACCAGACTTACATTATACAAGGTAACTTATTGCAAGCATAATGATAAAACCAGACTTACATTATACAAGGTACCTAATTGCAAGCATAACAATAAAGCCAAACTTACATTATACAAGGTACCTAACTGCAAGCATAACAATAAAGCCAGACTTACATTATACAAGGTACCTAATTGCAAGCATAACAATAAAGCCAGACATACATTATACAAGGTACCAAACTGCAAGCATAACAATAAAGCCAGACTTACATTATACAAGGTACCTAATTGCAAGCATAACAATAAAGCCAGACTTACTTTATACAAGGTACCTAATTGCAAGCATAACAATAAAGCCAGACTTACATTATACAAGGTACCTAATTGCAAGCATAATGATAAAGCCAGACCTACATTATACAAGGTACCTAATTGCAAGCATAACAATAAAGCCAGACTTACATTATACAAGGTACCTAACTGCAAGCATAACAATAAAGCCAGACTTACATTATAAAAGGTACCTAATTGCAAGCATAACAATAAAGCCAGAATTACATTATACAAGGTACCTAATTGCAAGCATAACAATAAAGCCAGACTTACATTATACAAGGTACCTAATTGCAAGCATAATGATAAAGCCAGACCTACATTATACAAGGTACCTAATTGCAAGCATAACAATAAAGCCAGACTTACATTATACAAGGTACCTAACTGCAAGCATAACAATAAAGCCAGACTTACATTATACAAGGTACCTAATTGCAAGCATAACAATAAAGCCAGACTTACATTATACAAGGTACCTAATTGCAAGCATAACAATAAAGCCAGACTTACATTATACAAGGTACCTAATTTGAAGCATAATGATAAAGCCAGACCTACATTATACAAGGTACCTAATTGCAAGCATAATGAAAAAGCCAGACTTACATTATACAAGGTACCTAATTGCAAGCATAACAATAAAACCAGACTTACATTATACAAGGTACCTAATTGCAAGCATAATGATAAAACCAGACTTACATTATACAAGGTACCTAATTGCAAGCATAACAATAAAGCCAGACTTACATTATACAAGGTACCTAATTGCAAGCATAATGATAAAGCCAGACTTACATTATACAAGGTACCTAATTGCAAGCATAATGATAAAGCCAGACTTACATTATACAAGGTACCTAACTGCAAGCATAACAATAAAGCCAGACTTACATTATACAAGGTACCTAATTGCAAGCATAATGATAAAGCCAGACTTACATTATACAAGGTACCTAACTGCAAGCATAACAATAAAGCCAGACTTATATTATATAAGGTACCTAATTGCAAGCATAACAATAAAGCCAGACTTACATTATACAAGGTACCTAACTGCAAGCATAACAATAAAGCCAGACTTACTTTATACAAGGTACCTAATTGCAAGCATAACAATACCAGACTTATCATTGTATGATGTACTTAATTACAAGTATATCCAAGTTAGACCTATCATTGTATAATATACCTAATCGCAAATGTATTATTGAATAACATTCATAATTGCAAATGTATCATTGTATAATATGCCTAATTGCAAATGTATCATTGCATAATATACCTAATTGCAAATGTATCATTGCATAATATACCTAATTGCAAATGTATCATTGCATAATATACATATTTGCAAATGTATCATTGCATAATATACCTAATTGCAAATGTATCATTGCATAATATACATAATTGCAAATGTATCAGTGTATAATTTACCTATTTGCAAATGTATCATTGTATAATATACCTAATTGTAAATGTATCTTTGAATAGTGTACCTTATTGCAGGTATATCCAAGCCAGATCCATACCTTGTATAATGTAATATATTACAAGTGTATCTAAGTTAGGTCTATCATTGTATAATATACCTAATTGTAAATGTATCTATTTAGGTCTATCATTGAATAATGTACCTTATTGAAGGATTATCAAAGTCAGGTTAATACCATGTATAATGCAACTTGTTACAAGTGGATTCTGGCATAACTTACCATTAAATAATGAACAAATGTCCCTTTTTATCCATGCTGGTCCTATCATTGCATAATGCATGGTGTATTCAGTGAAAGTCCTACCCTTTCATAATGCACCTGAAGTCCCTTTTTATCCCTGCCAGTCCTACCATTACATAATGCACCTAAGTCCCTTTTTATCCCTGCCAGTCCTACCATTACATAATGCACCTAATGTCCCTTTTTATCCCTGCCAGTCCTACCATTACATAATACACCTAATGTCCCCTTTTATCTATGCCAGTCCTACCATTGCATAATACACCTAATGTCCTTTTTTATCTCTGACAGTCCTACCATTACATAATGCACCTAATGTCCCTTTATATCCACTAAGTCCTACCAGTACATAATACACCTAATATCCCTTTTTATCCATGCCAGATCTACCATTACATAATACACCTAATGTCCTTTTTATCCATGCCAGTCCTTTGATTACATAATGCACCTAGTATCCCTTTTTATCCATGCTAATCCTACCATTACATAATGCCCCTAATGTCTTGTTTTATCCATGGGTCAACTCTCATCTTCCATGTTTTTGTTATAATAATTGAACTGTGTCAACTTTGATCTTCCATGTTTTTTGTTATAATAAATTAACAGGATCAACTCTCATCTTCCATGTTTTTGTTATAATAAATGAATAGGGTCAACTCTCATCTTCCATATTTTTGTTATAATAAATGAATAGGGTCAACTCTCATCTTCCATGTTTTTGTTATAATAAATGAATAGGGTCAACTCTCATCTTCCATATTTTTGTTATAATAAAAAATGAACAGGATCAACTCTCATTTTCCATGTTTTTCTTATAATAATTGAACAGGGTCAACATTGATCTTCCATGTTTTTTTTATATAAAATTAACAGGATCAACTCTCATCTTCCATGTTTTTGTTATAATAATTGAACAGGGTCAACTTTGATCTTCCATTTTTTCTTGTTATAATAAAAAATGAACAGGATCAACTCTCATCTTCTATGTTTCTTGTTATAATAAATGAACAGGGTCAACTCTCATCTTCCATTGTTTCTTGTTATAATAAAAGAACAGGGTCAACTCTCATCTTCCATTGTTTAATAAATGAACAGGGTCAACTCTCATCTTCCATGTTTCTTGTTATAATAAATGAACAGGGTCAACTCTCACCTTCCTTGTTTTTTGTTTATTATAAATGAACAGGGTCAACTCTCATCTTCCATTGTATAATAAAAGAACAGTCAACTCTCATCTTCCATTGTATAACAAATGAACAGGGTCAACTCTCATTTTCCACTGTTTAATAAATGAACAGGGTCAACTCTCATATTCCATAATTTCTTGTTATATTAAAAGAACAGGGTCAAAACTCATTTTCCATTGTATAATAAAAGAATAGGGTCAACTCTCATCTACCACTGTTTAATAAATGAACAGGGTCAACTCTCATTTTCCATTTTTTAATAAATGAACAGGGTCAACTGTAATATTCCATTGTATAATAAAAGAACAGGGTCAACTCTCATCTTCCATTGTATAATGAAAGAACAGGGTAAACTCTCATCTTCCACTGTTTAATAAATGAACAGGGTCAACTCTCATTTTCCACTTTTTAATAAATGAACATGGTCAAGTCTAATCTTCCATGTTTTCCTCTAACAGCAGTCTTAGATCTACATTGATTCTTGTGATAGAACAGCATACAACTTGATATTCTAGTACATTGCATGACGGCATATCCAGTTCATTCTGTGATGTGACATCATGACTATATTGTTTTGTTTAAAAAATGATATTTCGTGATAATCCAAAGCTTTTAGTGAGAGTACATCTGAACTGTTTTGTGATATTTTATTAACAGCACAGTTTCTGATCTTTCACTAAATTCTGTGAGAACAGTTTCGGATCTGTGTTGTTCATGCTTGGTCCATTGTTTTACATGGGTAAAAATATAGTAACAACTTGATCAAACTCATGCTTGTTGTTAACAATTATAGGATAATTGCTAATTGATCATAATTACAAGATTATTGTCTTAATTGTTAATAATTACAGGATAAATGCCATAATTTTAAATAATTACAGGATAATTGTCATAATTCTCAATAATTACAGAATATTTATTATTATTATTGTTAATAATTACAGGACAAATGTTTTACCTACTTGTATTGCTGGCATAAAACTGATTTCCAAGGGTCAGTAATCCAGAATCAGTTACCTCCCTTTGTCTATTGGTTACATGGAGTATTTAATATTTGCTATAAATGCATTTATTCAATATTAAAATATATAACCTCATTTCCTTTCTATAAATATATATGGCATCATTTAACACATTATAAAAATATAGCATTTCCTTTCCATATAAAATTATAACATTATTTCCTTCTGGTATAAAAAAATATAACATCATTTCCTTTCCATATAAAATTATAACATTATTTTCTTTCCATATAAAATATAACTTCATTTCCATTCCATATAAAATATAACCTCATTTCCTTTCCATAGCAAAATATAACCTCATTTCCTTTCAATAAGTTTATTGAGATTTTTGTTACAAAAAAAGTAATATTCCTTTCCATATTGTTTATTTGTGTTACCTATCAATAGTATTTTGTTATTGGTCATAATTTAAATGTTTTGGATGTTTGGTGTTTGTATAATATCTTTCAGGCACATTTTATGAATATTAAATTTTTTGGGAGTTTTTCTCCGTTACATGTATATCTCATTCCTGGAGGAAAAAGTTATAGAATTAACAGACACCTAGGAATGAAATAATAAAACAATGAAAGTTGTAGAATTAACAAACACCTAGGGATTAAATACTAATACCATGAAAGTTGTAGAATTAACAAACACCTAGGGATTAAATACTAATACCATGAAAGTTATAGAATTAACAGACACCTAGGGATTAATTAATAATACAATGAAAGCTTTAGAATTAACAGACACCTAGGGATTAATTAATAATACAATGAAAGCTTTAGAATTAACAGACACCTAGGGATTAATTAATAATACAATGAAAGCTTTAGAATTAACAGACACCTAGGGATTAAATAATAATACAATGAAAGTTGTAGAATTAACAGACACCTAGGGATTAAATAATAATACAATGAAAGTTGTAGAACTAACAGACACCTAGGGATTAAATAATAATACAATGAAAGTTGTAGAATTAACAGATACCTAGATATTAAATAGTTAATACAATAAAACTTGTAGAGTTACAGACACCAAAGGATGAATAGCTTACAATAAAAGTTATAGCATGACAGACATTAAAGGATTGAGTAGTTATACAATAAAAGTTATAGTATGACAGACATAAAGGAATAAGTAGTTATACAATAAAATTTAAAAAATTGAAATTAAATGGTCCTGCAATTACTGACCTTAAAGGAAGTAAAAAATATTTAATATATTTGTACAGGTTTTCTCTGCATCAGCTTTTGACATGGAGAGATCAAATCAGTCAGGGATTCCAATTCCAGTTTCAGCAAGATCAAAACATCCATGTAGAGGTCAATGTCAGAGAGAAAAAGAAAATAAACCAAATGATGTGAAGGTAAGTAAACAAAAATTTTAGAAACAGTAACAAGAAAGGCAGCAGCAAGATAATGAAATATTTATAACAGTAACAACACAAACAGTAACAATGATTAAAAATCATGATAAAAGACTGTGGACTGTGTGAGAACAGCAACAACACAAACAGTAGCAATGAATGAAAATCATGATAAAAGACTGTAGACACTATGTGAGAACAGCAACAACAAACAGTAGCAATGAATGAAAATCATGATAAAAGACTGTAGACACTATGTACAACAGTAACAACACAAACAGTAGCAATGAATAAAAATCATGATAAAAGACTGTAGACACAATGTGAGAACAGCAACAACACAAACAGTAGCAATGAATGAAAATCATGATAAAAGACTGTAGACACTATGTACAACAGTAACAACACAAACAGTAGCAATGAATGAAAATCATGATAAAAGACTGTAGACACAATGTGAGAACAGCAACAACACAAACAGTAGCAAAGAATGAAAATCATGATAAAAGACTGTAGATACTATGTACAACAGTAACAACACAAACAGTAGCAATGAATGAAAATCATGATAAAAGACTGTAGACACTATGTGAGGTATTTGCTGTGATGGCAGCAGAGTCCTTTATAAATTATATATAATGATTTTGGTCATGTGGTAGCAATCTGCACTATAAGAAAATTAGGTTGCGCTGATCTGTAAATGTGCTTTGATCACTCTCTTTCTGGTCAGAAAACTAAAGTGGGGTTGTTAGGATTTCTTTTGAAAATGGAAAATGTAAACTTATGTTAGATTTTTTGAAAATGGAAAATGTCAGATTTTTTCATTAGGAATCAAGATTTATGAAGATAATTTATGACATGGAGCCAAAATAAATGGTGTTTTGGTTACCTTAAATTCTTGTCATTATTTTGAATACTTTGAGATTCTTTCAAGTGCTAGAGACAGCACTTAACTGTCCTTATGAAGGTACTACCTTTATTTTTGCAAACCAAAACTGTATTAGAAAATAGACATTATTTCAGTTTCAGGAAAAGTGGAATATATCACTTTAGAATCTCAGGATGCTTTTTTAAAATTGCAGTAACTATGTATATTTAAAAAGGTCTTATTTAAATATCTATCATTCTTAAATCAAATTTACTGGACTGGCATTTAGATGGTTAGACAGTTGCTGCTGAAATATGTAATGAATGACCTGTGCTTATATAACAAAGTGTAATTAAGATTTCTACCTGATCTGTGGTTAGTAGGATAATGCATACCTGTGTTTCTCCAGCTGGTTCAGGTTAGGCCCTCAAAAAGAAAAACTTGTCTTTCCCAGTGTAAATATTTTTCCCTTATAAATATGGCATTGTATATTGGTACCAATTTATTATAGCATTGTATATTTGTACCAGTTTGTAATAGCATTGTATATCAGTGCCAATTTGTAATAGCATTTTATATCAGTACCAATTTGTAATAACATTGTTTATTGGTACCAATTTGTAATAGCTTTGTATATCAGTACCAATTTGTAATAGCATTGTTTATTGGTACCAATCTGTAATAGCTTTGTATATCAGTACCAATTTGTAATAGCATTGTTTATTGGTACCAATCTGTAATAGCTTTGTATATCAGTACCAATTTGTAATAGCATTGTTTATTGGTACCAATCTGTAATAGCTTTGTATATCAGTACCAATTTGTAATAGCATTGTTTATTGGTACCAATCTGTAATAGCATTGTATATAAGTACCAATTTATAATAGCATTTAATATTGGTACCAATTTGAAATACCATTGTATATTGGTACTAATTTTATAAGAGCATTGTATATTGGTAACAATTTGTAATAGAATTGTATATCATTAACGGTCTGTAATAGCATTGTATTTTCATTCCAGTTTGTAATAGCATTGTATATCTGTATTAATTTATAATAGCATTGTATATCGGTACCTATTTGTAATAGCATTGTATATTGGTAATAATTTGTAATAGCATTTTATATTGGTACCAATTTGTAATAGCATTGTGTATCGGTGCCAGTCACAAATATTTATTGCTACATTCTGATTGTAGCTACGTAAGAAAAATTAACATTCCATGAAGTCTCATAGGCTTTTTATTTTTTGGTAGAGTTTGGATAAGACAAATCAAGAATCTAGAGTGTCAAGTGTAAAAAGATTTATCTAATTTTAACTCTTGTTAAGCGTCATTTCTGTTGGTGTTTGTACTGTGACAATATAATGAAACTGAGTTAGTGAATAGAAATTCCTGATTTATACATAAAAAAATGGCAGTCTGTTTGGACTTCGAAGTTTTAAGTGTAAAGAAGAGGAGAGTAATTGAAATTTAAATATCAATAAAACTGCTCAAATTTCACCCTTAATTATATTCCTTTTTGGAGAAGCAGGCAGCATGTAGGATTCACATTATTCATACATCAATCAATTCTACATGTCTGGTCTACAACTCTAGTAGCTCTTCTTTCTTGACTTCAGACTTGATGTTTGAGTACATATTGTGAAGAACAACCAAAACTAGGTTGCAATGACCACTTTTTCATGTATTTGAAAATTGATTAAACATCATGTAGTCACCTTGTTTAAAATTCTTGCCATCCATTTTATTTGTATGATACCTACTGGCAATGATTTTTGCTGTGTACCAACTCTGAACTGCTACAGTGACATACTTTATAAAATCTCATACAAAGTACACAAATTTTCAACTACCCTATCTCTGATATATGCATACATCCATAATAACTAATCTTATATACAGCAGCCATGCTTCTTAATTCATAGTTCAAGCATATGTAAATTCTAACATAATGCATTAATAAATGCACTGGTTTACTATGAAGTAACCTAATAGTGAATTACAAAATTAATTCTGACCACAAGCTAACAATCTACATAATTCCGCCTTGCATTTAATAATTGTCTATGTAAGGCTCAAGCCTATTTCTCAAATACGCATATAAATGAAACACTACCAAGGTAGTTCTACATACTAAATGATCCTAGTAATTAAGCATATATACTACATATAATTATAATAATGATGCAATAATATTCTGCAAACATTGAGCAAATGAGTTACTGACCTTTCAAAACTTTGTCTTTCCTGAGAATCTACATATAAGTTTGGCTGCCAAATTACAAGTGGCTTCATTCTATTAATCTGCAAACCTCATTAGGCAAGTACTAAATTTTCACTTATGAGTTCTGAAAGTTATCATTATGATGGTAATTGTAATCACACCCTCTATCTTAATTCTGATTGGATATCACTGTGAACCGATCCAATCAAACTTAGCAAACCATGTCCCTCTTGTGTCTGTTAATGTGGAGATGGATGAGAACACATCCCATGCAGGCTTCCTTTTGATCTTTGGACTAACCTTTAACACATAGGCGTGATATCTACAAGCCTATGTTTAGATGGTGCAATCTATCGACTTTGCTGATTCAAGATTCGGGTCTCTGGCTGGTCTTGGTCATGTAACATTGTGTAAGAGTTCAACACTAGCCTGCAGCAATCTTTAGACATGAAAAACATGGCTGTGGTAATATTCCTAAGACAGGTAGTTTATAGGGAATACATGACTTTATAACTGGGGCATGACATGGCAAACTTGTAACAAACTTTACAAACTTGTAGCAAATATGACTCACTTGTAGCAAGCATGACTCACTTGTAGCAAACATGAAACACTTGTAGCAAATATGAAATATTTGTAGCAAACATGACTCACTTGTAGCAAACATGACACACTTGTAGCAAACATGAAACACTTGTAGCAAACATGACAGTCTGTTAGAATGAGTTTGTTATTACTGCTGTTTCTAAACTACTTAAAGGATTGTCATAAAGCTTTGGCATACACATTTTGTCCCATGGTCTAGTTGGTTTACCATTGCAGCCATCTTCATAATCTGCTCATTGCTCCTCATGAATGCATAATTATATGAACTTGTTGTTTTCACAAAATGAAAACTTGTGATATTTAATTGGTTCTATATCAACATATTGTTTTTACTAATAGATGACTTGTGATATTTAATTGGTCCTATATCAACATGGTGTTTTTACTAATATACACCTTGTGATATTTAATTGGTCCTATATCAACATGGTGTTTTTACTAAAAGATGACTTGTGATATTTAATTAGTCTTATATCAACATGTTTCTACTAAAGGATGAACCTCTCCGATGGCCGAGTGGTTAGAGCGTCCATCTTGGCTGTGTGATGTTGTGGGTTCGATCCCCAGTCGAGTCATACCAAAGACTTACAAAAATGATACTAACAGCTGCCTTACTTGGTGATCAGCATTAAGAGGCTAGTGTTAGGACTGGTTGGCCTGATGTCAGAATAATGTGACTGGGTGGGGCATCATGCTAAATGTCTGTGCCCCAGTGCTAGACATCACTATAAAATGCCACACTGAAGACAACATTGCAACAGGACCAATAAATTGTTAAAGCTACATTAAAAATCATAATCACACTATCACACACACTTGTGATATTTAATTGGTCCTATATCAACATGGTATTTTTACTCAAAGAATGACTTGTGATATTTAATTGGTCCTAAATCAACACAGTGTTTTTACTAAAAGATGACTGATATTTAGTTGGTCCTATATCAAAATGGTGCTAATCTAACCTCCAATATGGCCAGTACAGTGCCATCTTCAAAATCTTGTCATTGCTTGGAGATTGATGGTCATGTAGTAATTGAGTTTTCACCAAAAGATGATGCAAGGGGTGTCATAAAACCCACTGTAGCTGCAATAAAATCTGTGATGGACTTCCACAAGATTAACCTGAAGTCCACTAGACTGGGGGAAATCCACCAGGCTAAGTGGACTTCAACTATTCACAGTGGGTGATTAATCCCCTCTGTCCATGATCACAGGATTGAAAGGGCAATCCATAAAATGCAATGTGTGTTCTGTAGTTGGTTCTAAAAGAAAATGGGGCTGATGTGATCACCAATATGGCCATCATTGTGTCTGTCTTAAAATATTTTTTACCCAATTCTTCTTTAGGTGTCTAGCTGGCCTATAGGAAAAGGATGATTATCTGATCTACAATATGGCCACCATGGTGGCTAATGTAGAATCATATCATTGCTAAAAAAAATATCAGTGATGGTTTCAGCAGTAGGAAATGAGAATAAAGAAAATAAGGGTCTTATCTTGTTTAAGTTTCATTTGTGCAGTAGAGCATTAGTCTCTTCAAGGGACTCTTGTTGTTTTGTCCTTACTCATTATCTATGATTAAACTGGACTAGCAGGTGAGTGGACAGTTTTAAGTCCTTCAATGAAGTCCAGCCAAACTGTTATTGCTGTGATTGTCAGTTTTTGCTTGTTGGCAGATTGAGGTACCTTAATTTGATTGAATTTAATAACATTTTTTATGTTCACAATAAAACTCTGTGATGAAAGTATTATTGTGGATATCTTGAATGGAAATTGGGCTGAAGAATGTGACCAATAATTCACCTCCATGAAATTTTCATAAATAACCAAGTCATATTTTTCTAGCATGTTAGATATATGACAAAACTGTTGAGATATGACCTGGACTCAAAGGTATGGCAGCAGGGATATTATTATCAATGTATAGTATATACTTACTTATAAGTCAAGTCAAATTGCACACACCCATATCTGCTATCAAATCTTGATCCTGCAAGTGATGGTCTATCCAGTTTGTTAGGAGCAGTCCTGATTAGCTGGCACATTATGTGGTGTTAGATCCAGATCTTTTATGTGCTTCACTTGCATATGAGTATCATGCAGTACTCATCATGTACAGTTTTTATTTGAGAAGATCTGTGTACAAAGTCTGCACTCTCTTTCATATGATAAGATCCATGTACAAAGTCTGCACTCTCTTTCATACCTTGATCTTTTCCTTGCCAGACCATTTTCTTATGCTACAAATTATCATAATTTCATCGGAATATGAAACACATAACCATACTTCTACCTGAATCTGAGTGACAGTTCAGTGTCCATTTCAAGTGTCATCCATTTCAAAGTGGAAATGTAAATATTACTAAGTGTATACCACAAGATAAAGCTCAGTCTTACTTGATTAGTACAGACCTATATTCACAATGCATACTGAACCTGCCAATCATGGTCTGTAGTGCACAAATAGATACAGAACTTGCAGACCATAGCCAATAGTGACCTGGATTGAAGAGTAGAACCTGAACCTGCAGGTCATGGTTTATAGTGACCTACATTGAAGAGAAGAACCTGAACCTGCAGGTCATAGTTCATAGTGCTATGTCATATTTAACATACATCTTTATGAAACCTTTAAGTTTGGATCAAACAATAGCCAAAAATTGGTTTCCAGGTAAGCTTTAGGTGGCTCTTTTAAGCAGGCATTGATGGTAACTATGACTTTTCATAATGCCAGGCACTGACCTTAACATCCATGTCACCTACCTCTGATTTGTAAGAATTGTTTGATGTGGTAGAGGTGAAATTCATCATCCTTAATATTTGTTATGGCAGACAGGTGGGTATGTATTTATAAGAAGCATTTCATCAAGGGGTCATGTACAGCTTTATATTTGACATCAGGTCCAAGAGTCACATATTTTAAGCTAATTCACATATTTTAAGCACCAATTGAAAACTACACTTGTACTGATATACACAGATTCTAATCTACCTTTATAATAATGGACACTGATTCTAAGTCACCCTTCTACAGATGGGTACTAATTTATTGGTATTAAGCTGCCTTTATACCAAGGAAATCCTAAGTTGCTTCTGTAATGATAGACACTGGTATTGAACTAACCCTGAACTAATAGACACTGGTTTTAAGCTGTTCTTATACTGATGGGCTACAACTGAACTAACTGATGGATAATGATATTAAGCTGTCCTTTGTGCTGTCCTTGTACTGATGGATACTGGTATTAAGCTGTCCTTTGTGCTGTCCTAATACTGATAGATACTGGTATTAAGTTGTCTTTTGTATTGTCTTAGTACTGGTGGATACTAGTACTAAGACATCCTTTATGCTGTCCTTGTACTGATGGATACTGGTATTAAGCTGTCCTTTGTGTTGTCCTTGTACTGATGTATACTGATATTAAGCTGTCCTGTGTTATGTCCTTGTACTGATGGATACTGGTATTAAACTACCCTTACTGATGGATACTGGTATTAAGCTGTCCTTTGTGTGGTCCTTGTAATGATGGATACTGGTATTAAGCTGTCCTTTGCTTTGTGTGGTCCTTGTAATGATGAATACTGATATTAAGTTGTCCTTTGTGGTGTCCTTGTACTGATGGATACTAGTATTAAGCTGTCCTTTGTGTTGTCCTTGTAATGATGGATACTGGTATTAGGCTGTCATTTGTGCTGTCCTTGTGCTGATGGATATTGGTATTAAGCTGTCCTTTGTGCTGTCCTTGTACTGAGGGATACTGATATTAAGTTGTCTTTTGTGCTGTCCTTGTACTGATGGATATTTTTATTAAGCTGTCCTTTGTACTGTCCTTGTACTGATAGATACTGGTATTAAGCTGTCTTTTGTGCTGTCCTTGTAATGATGAAAACTGATATTAAGTGTTCTTTTGTGCTGTCTTTGTACTGATTGATACTGGTATTAAGCTGTCCTATGTGCTGTTCTTGTACTGATGGATACTGCTATTAATTGGTCTTTTGTGCTGTCCTTGTACTGATGGATACTGGTATTAAATTGTCCTTTGTGTTTTCCTTGTACTGATGGATACTGGTATTGAGCTGTCCTTTGTGCTGTCCTTGTACTGATAGATACTGGTATTAAGCTGTCTTTTGTGCTGTCCTTGTACTGATGGATACTGGTATTAAGTTGTCCTTTGTGCTGTCCTTGTACTGAGGGATACTGGTATTAAGCTATTCTTGGACATTTATTCTATGCTACTTCTGTAATGATGGATACTGATATTATAGAGGCTCTACAGCACACAGTTTCAAAAATTTTGCTTTGCCTTCATTTTCTCCAATTGATCCAAAATTTTTAAAAAATGTAAATTAAGTCTGCATTCACTCTTTTAAGGATGAAAATAATATAGGTAGATCTTTTCTTGTCTAAAAATAGAGCTTCACTACATTGGTATTGTCATTTGACAAATCAAAATAGTACTGTACAGTGTAGATGACATGAAAGTGAATGTTGTTGTAAGGTTTAATGCATTTTTTAGCACAAGATAAGCCAGTATTAATGGTGGGGGAAGAACCCAGGAAAACCCTGTAAAGATCCACCGACCCACGAGAACCTACAGGCACACTTTCTCACATGCTGAATCTGAGATTTGAACCCACACCAACAGAGGTGAATTGGCATTGATCTGTAATGGTGAGTACTTTAGACCACTTGGCCACTCAGAGTTCAAAGTTGAATTGGCATTGATCTGTAATGGTGAGTACTTCAGACCACTTGGCCACTCAGAGCCCCAAAGTTGAATTGGCATTGATCTGTAATGGTGAGTACTTCAGACCACTTGGCCACTCAGAGCCCCAAAGTTGAATTGGCATTGATCTGTAATGGTGAGTACTTTAGACCACTTGGCCACTCAGAGCCCCAAAGTTGAATTGGCATTGATCTGTAATGGTGAGTACTTTAGACCACTTGGCCACTCAGAGCCCCAAAGTTAAATTGGCATTGATCTGTAATGGTGAGTACTTTAGACCACTTGGCCACTCAGAGCCCCAAAGTTGAATTGGCATTGATCTGTAATGGTGAGTACTTTAGACCACTTGGCCACTCAGAGCCCCAAAGTTGAATTGGCATTGATCTGTAATGGTGAGTACTTTAGATCACTTGGCCACTCAGAGCCCCAAAGTTGAATTGGCATTGATCTGTAATGGTGAGTACTTTAGACCACTTGGCCACTCAGAGCCCCCAAAGTTGAATTGGCATTGATCTTTAATGGTGAGTACTTTAGACCACTTGGCCACTCAGAGCCCCCAAAGTGGATGTTGGTGCTCTGATATTATTGTGATAACAAATGGGATGAAATAATTTTAATACATTGTCATTGTTCTCTCCTTGGAGTAATGAATAATTTATATGTAGTTTTAGAGCATGGATAAAGAAAATAAATTGTTGTGTAATGATGCCATGGTGTCATCTTCAAGTTTTACCAAATAAAAGTTTATGTTATAACATCTCTGTCTCATAATAAAACAAAATGATGATCCCACTATCTGTTTATTTGATACAAACACACTTTTCCCAAATTCACCAATACTGCAAGTTTAATGTTTGTAAGTGACAGTATTATAGGAGTTTTAACAGAAATTAAGAAGACAAGTGGATTATGCACAGACATAAATGGATCCACAGACTGATAGAAAAAGTAAATCCTGTATGCATACAACTCAATGGCATGATGTATGGATGATGATGGAATATTATGAATGGGTCATAGCTCTTGACTCCTTGTCAAAAAATGAATGGAAATTATCAAGGTTAAATGAAGCATGTATGGCTCACTAGGCTGTGATTAAAATAAAAATAAAACTAATCTGCATGTTAAACTTTGTCCAGTTTAGTAAAAAAAAAACAGTAATTGGTGAATTTCTATTGCACTGCTTTTATAATTAATTATAGTAGGTAGTTATCATTTTCTCTATTTTATTTTTTATTTTACCCTGCTTGGGTTTGGTAGTGAAAGACCTGGCCACATTGATTTTTGGTCTTATGTTCCTCCTTGTTGCATTGCTTTCAAAAAACTGTCCATTTCATTTTCAAGGTGTTGGTCGAAATAATGTAACCCATTAATGCAAATTTCCAGCCTTGAGATAGCTTTTAAAAATCTTGCTCTAATTTGTGAAAAAGTACATATTATATTTAATTACATTAGTTGAATAGAAAAACAATCTTGAGGCAATAGAAGAAAAAAAATTCAAGTTTGAAAATTAATCCAAGGCACCCCCTCCTCAGTGAATGTAATTGGTTTGTCCCTTAGCAGATAGTTTATATGTTCTATATACCTGCAGATTTGCATGGTTACTGATCTCAATAGTTTCCAGGATGTGATGCAGGATAAGCATACCCACAGGGACCATCCCTGGGGGAAAAATGGTAAGAGTACACTGGGACCATCCCTGGGGGAAAAATGGTAAAAGTACACTGGTACCATCCCTGGGGTGAAAATGGTAAGAGCAACCTAAGAGCTCAATGCATATGTCTTTATGAGAATCATTACCATGTGTCTGCTAAGTTGGTTTCAATAATTTGGGTAGTTTTAAAAGTCCTTTATGTGAAAAGAAAGGATAATGAATAAAGAATATAAACCATGAAGCATAGATAATCAGCTGAATGCATCTGCAGTCTATCAATGCTGGGTAAAAAATGTTGTTTATCAGTAACAGCTCTTTGAATCAAATCATATTAGAAATGGTTTCTAGTTATGTAGATAGCATACACTGCAGTCATGCACTCAGTTAAAGGTCACAAGGATAACAATATATATTTATGCATTTCACACTAATTTCCAGTAATGATAACTTTATTCATTCTATTTAATGCATATCAAATCCTCCGTCATTAATGAAAAATGTCATTGTTATAATCAGTTACAAGTATGGACTGGAAATTATGGTACCAACTAGATCATTAATAATCTAGTGTTTGTGTAATGGATTTTAGATACCACTCATTCTATTGTATTAACTTACTTTGAGCCATTTTTCCATTTAGTTGGAAACATCCATCTCTAGATTATCGTATTATTACTGTTTCTTCTCTCTTCTTCATCAGACTAACCCCATCTGTATTTTCCACAAAGAACAATTCTTCTGGGATGTGCCTCTTTTCTAGTTTTATGTCTACATGGAATCATGAGCTTCTAAGGCAACAGCTGCAGATAATTGAATACATTTTTATTATTTTTGTGTGTGTTTTTTATAGAACCCAAAAATGATGTCACCGCTTTTCAAATCTGAAAGTTTTACTTGGGTTATCTATGCAAGACCAAATGTTTGACATGTACTTTATGGAGCAGAAAGTCTACTTATTTGACATGTGCTTTATGGGGCAAAAAGTCCAAATGTTTGACATGTACTTTACAGGGCTGAAAGTCCAAATGTTTGACATGTACTTTATAGGGCAAAAAGTCCAAATGTATGACATGTACTTTATGGGGTCAAAAGTCCAAATGTTTGACATATACTTTATGGAGCCAAAAGTCTAATTATTTGACATGTTTTTTATGGGGCAAAAAGTCCAAATGTTTGACATGTACTTTATGTGGAATAAAGTCAACATTTGTAATGAACGTAAATGAGGCAGAAAATCAAAATTTTTGGCATTAGCTTTAATTGCAGAAAGTTTTGTTTAAACAGGATAACACACCTTAGTAGTTTTCTGGAATTTTATATTTTTCATATTATGCATAGTGGACTTTTAAGGTAAATTTGAACCGATGGACACTGATTCCAATATTTCTGATGGATTGGTTCTAAGCTATGTCTGTAATGTAGGATTATGATTTTGTGTTACCTCTGAATTAAAGAGTGAATAGGAATCCAGTTACTTCCACACAAATACTTTTGGTGATTGAATGCAGAAAAACTTAATAACATTATCTCATAATTTCTAGTTAAGATAGTCATGGAGATTATTGTTACCTCTACCATCCAGTTACTATTTTGTGTCATCCAATTACTATTTTTTGTGTCATCCAATTACTATGTTATCTGCCATCCAATTTCTATTTTTTCTGCCATCCAATTACTATTTTGTCTGCCATCCAATTACTATTTTGTCTGCCATCCAATTACTATTTTGTGTGTCATCCAATTACTTTTTTGTCTGCCATCCAATTATTATTTTGTCTGCCATCCAATTACTATTTTATCTGCCAACCAGTTACTATTTTGTCTGCCATCCAATTACTATTTTGTCTGCGATCCAATTACTGTTTTGTCTGCCATCCAATTACTATTTTGTCTGCCATCCAGTTACTATTTTGTCTGCCATCCAATTACTGTTTTGTCTGCCATCCAATTACTATTTTGTGTCATGCAATTACTATTTTGTCTGCATACAGTTACTATTTTGTCTGCCATCCAATTACTGTTTTGTCTGCCATCCAATTACTATTTTGTCTGCCATCCAGTTACTACTTTGTCTGCCATCCAATTACTGTTTTGTCTGCCATCCAATTACTATTTTGTGTCATGCAATTACTATTTTGTCTGCCATCCAATTACTGTTTTGTCTGCCATCCAATTATTATTTTGTCTGCCATCCAATTACTATTTTGTGTGTCATCTTATTACTATTTTGTGCCATCCAATTACTATTTTGTCTGCCATCCAATTACTATTTTGTGTGTCATCCAATTACTATTTTGTGTTATCCTAATACTATTTTGTCTGTCATCCAAATACTATTTTGTCTGCCATCAAGTTACTATTTTGTCTGTCATCCAATTACTATTTTGTCTGCTATCCAATTACTATTTTGTCTTCTATCAGATTTCTGTTGTGTCTGCCATCCAATAGTTTATTCATGTAGTTATCTGTATTGGGTCCACTACTGGTAATGTTTTATGCCCATTAGTTTCAGTAGGAAAATGGACAGTTAATTAGTTGTATGTTATAGATGACTACATACATTTATTACCTTATTATTAGCAATAGATTATCAGTAATAGATTATTAGTCAAGTAGGGCTTTATTTTGCTTACTTATTTAAATAATTACCCAGAGTATTTCCTTTAAGCAGTGCTAATTTGTGTCTTAAATGAGTAACAGTTGTGAATGATGATAGAAACTTGTGCATGTTATGGACAAAATGGAGGATAAAATCTAAATGGAAAACTTGGAAATAAACCATTAAGTACTCCTTTAGTATAATGCTGCCCAAGGGGGATACTACCTTTTAATGAGACTACCTTATAATGAAGTGAATGAATGAACACTCCTCATTATAATGCCATTCATTGTAGCCATAGAATATATACACCCCTTCCTTTCTTAAGCATGCCCTGATCATGTGTCACCTCCTATATTGTATGTTGTTGTGACAGCTATGGATCTTTATTTTCTCTTAAAGGCCAAAAATATAGGCAATTGAATGGCAAAGTAAACTTCAAGGAATAATTGCATACAAACAGCAAAGTAACCTTTATGGAGAAATTGCATGCAATATTATTATATTTTGCTTGTTTTATTGCTGAAATGATAGTGTACAGATATTGAAAGTGATTTTGTAAAAAAATTAGAACAATATTTGTCTGAATCAATAACATAAAACAGAAAAAAGTGCCTACTAGCGCCTAAATGGAGGACTACAAAACATGGGGTCAGGACCTACATGGTACAACAGAAAAAAAGTGCCTGCTAAAGCCTTAATGGAGGACTACAAAACATGGGGTCAGAGCCTACATGGTTGGCTATTTAACACAGGGTCAGTCATGCCCTACTAGGGCCTACATAGAGGGCCTATAAAACAAGGGGTTAGCCATGTCCTATGAACCTATGTAGAGGACTAAGACACAGGGTCAACCATGCCCTACTTAGGCCTACATATCAGGACTATGAAACATGGGGTCAGTCAGATTTTATGGAAACATTGCAGTCAGCATTTATGGACCCATTGCAGTCGGAGTTTATGGACCCCTATGCAGTCAGAGTTTATGGACTCATTGCAGTCAGTGTTTATGGATCCCTATGCACTCAACATTTATAGACTCATTGCAGTCAGTGTTTATGGACTAATTGCAGTCAGTGTTTATGGACCCCTTTGCTTGTGAGTTATCAAGGTAGGGGTGTGATAAGACCATCATTTAATGAAATACATGATTCATGTAATTTTACAACCATTCAATGAAAAACATGATTCATGCAATTTCATAACCATTTAATGAATTACATGATTCATGCAAATTAATGACCCTTTAATGAAATACATGATTCATGCAATTTCACAACCATTTAATGAATTACATTATTCATGCAATTTTACAACCATTTAATGCATTACATGATTCATGCAATTTTACAATGATTTAATGAAATACATGATTCATGTAATTTCACAACCATTTAATGTATTACATGATTAATGCAAATTAATGACCCTTTAATGAAATACATGATTCATGCAATTTCACAACCATTTAATGAATTACATTATTCGTGCAATTTTACAACCATTTAATTAATTACATGATTCATGCAATTTCACAACCATATAATGAAATAAATGATTCATGCAATTTTACAACCATTTAATGAAATACATGATTCAAGCAATTTTACAACCCTTTAATGAATAACATGATTCATGCAAATTAATGACCATTTAATGAAATACATGATTTATGCAAATTAATGAACCTTTAATGAAATACATGATTCATGCAAATTTTAAACCCATTTAAATAATTACATGATTTTTGCAATTTCACAACCATTTAATGAAATACATGATTCATGCAATTTTACAGCCATTTAATGAAATACACGATTCAAGCAAATTAATGACCATTTAATGAAATACATGATTCATGCAATTTCACAAACATTTAATGAAATACATGATTCATGCAAATAATGACCCTATAATGAAATACATGGTTCATGCAATTTCACAACCCTTTAATGAAATACATGATTCATGCAATTTTACAACCATTTAATGAAATACATGATTCATGCAAATTAATGACCCTTTAATGAAATACATGATTCATGCAAATTAATGATCCTTTAATGAAATACATGATTTATGCAATTTCACAACCCTTTAATGAAATACATGATGCATGCAATTTCACAACCCTTAAATGAAATACATGATTCATGCAATTTTACAACCATTTAATGAAATACATGATTCATGCAATTTTACAACCATTTAATGAAATACATGATTCATGCAAATTAATGACCCTTTAATGAAATGCATGATTCATGCAATTTCACAACCCTTTAAGGAAATACATAATTCATGCCATTTTACAACCATTTAATGAAATACATGATTCATGTAAATTAATGACCCTTTAATGAAATACATGATTCATGCAATTTTAAAACCATTTAATAAAATACATCATTCATGCAAATTATACAACCATTAATAAAATACATGATTCATGCAAACTAATTACCCTTTAATGAAATATATGATTCATGCAATTTTACAACCATTAAATGAAATACATGATTCATGCAAATTAACGACCCTTAAATGAAATACATGATTCATGCAATTTCACAACCCTTTAATGAAATACATCATTCATGCCATTTTACAACCCTTTAATGAAATTCAAGATTCATGCAAATTAATGACCCTTAGATGAAATACATGATTCATGCAATTTCACAACCCTTTAATGAAATACATGATTCATGCAATTTCACAACCATTTAATGAAATACATGATTCATGCAAATTAATGACCCTTTAATGAAATACATGACTCTTGCAATTTTACAACCATTTAATGAAATACATGATTCATGCAAATTAATGACCCTGTTATGAAATACATGATTCATGTAAATTTATGACCATTTAATGAAATACACGATTCATGCAATTTTACAACCATATAATGAAATACATGATTCATGCAATTTTACAACCATTTAATAAAATACATGATTCATGCAAATTAATGATCCTTTAATGAAATACATGATTGATGCGATTTCACAACCATTTAACCAAATACATGATTCATGGAAATTAATGACCATTTAATGAAATACATCATTCATGCAATTTCACAACCATTTAATTAACTACATGATTCATGCAAATTAATGACCCTTAAATGAAATACATAATTAATGCAAATTTATGACCCTTTAATGAAATACATGATTCCTGCAATTTTACAACCATTTACTGAAATACGTGATTCATGTAAATTTATGACCCTTTAATGAAATACATGATTCATGCAAATTAATGACCTTTTAATGGAATACATGATTCATGCAAATTTATGACCATTTAATGAAATACATGATTCATGCAAATTAATGACCCTTTAATGGAATACATGATTCATGCAAATTAATGACCCTTTAATGAAATACATAATTAATGCAAATTTATGACCCTTTAATGAAATACATGATTCCTGCAATTTTACAACCATTTACTGAAATACGTGATTCATGTAAATTTATGACCCTTTAATGAAATACATGATTCATGCAAATTAATGACCCTTTAATGGAATACATGATTCATGCAAATTAATGACCCTTTAATGAAATACATGAGTCATGCAAATTAATGTCCATTTAATGAAATACATGATTGATGCAATTTTACAACCATTTACTGAAATACGTGATTCATGTAAATTTATGACCCTTTAATGAAATACATGATTGATGCAATTTTACAACCATTTAATAAAATACATGATTCATGCAAATTAATGACCCTTTAATGAAATGCATGATTCATGCAAACTTATGACTATTTAATGAAATACATGATTCATGTAATTTTATGACCATTTAATGAAATACATGATTCATGCAAATTAATGACCCTTTAATGAAATACATGATTCATGTAAATTTATGACCATTTAATGAAATAAATGATTCATGCAATTCTGCAACCATTTAATGAAATACATGATTCATGCAAATTAATGACCCTTTAATGAAATACATGATTCATGTAAATTTATGACCATTTAATGAAATAAATGATTCATGCAATTTTACAACCATTTAATGAAATACATGATTCATGCAATTTCACTACCATTTAATGAAATACATGATTCATGCAAATGTGTGACCATTTAATGAAATACATGATTCATGCAATGTTATGACCATTAAATGATTCTCATATTAAAACAAGGGACAGTGTTTTATAGTGAAGGATGGATGTAGTTAAAAATATTACACACTTTTGAAATGCTAAGTTTTAAAATATTTTAAATAAGAAATAATTTTCTCATTTTGTTTAATTTTATGTCACTACTGCTTGCAGCAAATGCTCTTGTTGCTTTCATTGGGGGTAAATGGCAACTTGATTTTGTCCATTCTTCCATCCATCCATCCATCCATCCATCCATCCATCCATCCATCCATCCATCCATCCATCCATCCATCCATCCATTTGTTTGTCCTGAGAGATTATTAGCAAGATTAGAACTTCAAAATTTCAGGAAATTACAGCAATTGTCTCCATTTCTCTGTACAAATTTTTGAAACTTTTTTAGTTTGTTAGAACAGCAGAAAAAAATAAAAGCTACTTTAAATAGAAAAATAAAATTTGGCAAATTTGTATTTATGTGCAGATGACATGTTTATGCTTTAAGGCCTTTACAGCAATTTTTTTAATGTTGTCCACATTTCTAATTTTTTTACACTATGTCCAAGTACATACATGACATACCCTGATCTGCCATAGCATAAAATACAGGCAAATTAGGGTCTATGTTCTTTGTTTTACTTATTATTTTTAACAAACTGCATAGATCCCTACCTACCAGAGCATTGTGCAATGGCAGATCTGAGTGAACAGTTGGACTCAACTTATAAGTGAGCATATATGATAAACTTTTGTTGACAAAAACCTTCCTAGGAAATTTATGTAGAAATCACATGAATTTGACAAATTAGATCTAGAATACAATGTGTATGGTTTTTATGTAGATCTAGAATAAATTTGTATCTTTAACATATAGATCTAGAATATATGTGTATCATTTATATATACATAAAGAATACATGTGTCTTTTATTCATAGATCTAGAATACATGTGTATCTTTTATATGTAAATCTATAATACATGTATATCTTTTACATGTATATGAAATATACATGTCTGTCATTATGTGTAGATCTAGAATACATGTGTGTCTTTTATATATAGATCTAGAATACATGTGTATCTTCTACACATAGATGTAGAATACATGTATATGATTTATATGTAGATCCAGAATACATATGTATCTTTATATGTAGATAATGATACATTTTCAGGCCATTACTGAATTTTTTCAATTTTTGTACATTGTGTTCCTTTTTTAACTTGCACATTTGGACCCAAAAAAGGTAGGCAAATAAAATCTTGTAAGCATAGTTGTATGCATGTTTAAAAGGACCTAATGAGATTGTCATGCTAGTAAAATTGCCATTACATATATTGGAACTTTTTTGGTCACAGATAGTTAGACATGTCTGTTTAAGAAACACCAATCTATGACTGTTTACATTTGAAATATTACTGCTTAGACTTTAACGAGTTTCTTCATATTTTAAACAAAATTTCTTAGAGATCTAATATTTTTTGGCACTTGCTAGGATATCTTTTTAAAAAAGATTCTGAAGTAAAACCAAAATAATAATATTAGTGAAAAATTGGTCTAGCTGACACCGAAAAGTGGAAGACACAATGAGGCAGTCCAAATCCCACCATTAAATCAGCCTTGTTGGCTACTGTCGTGTGCTTTGGCACATGATTACATTTATCTCAGCACTAAAAACATTGTTATTTTGCTGCATCTTGAAAACCAAAAATAAAACACCTACATTTCCAAATATTTTCATACAAAATTGATCATCAGGTCCCCTGAGAAACAAAAAAAAATAGGAAATGAGTACAGCAGTTTGGTCCAAATGGGTACAGAAATATGACTCAAATGAGTACAGCAGTTTTGGTCCAAATGAGTACAGATATATGGTCCAAATGAGTACAGATGTATGGCCCAAATGAGTACAGATATATGGTCCAAATGAGTACAGATTTATGGTCCAAATGAGTACAGATGTATGGTCCAAATGAGTACAGATGTATGGTCTAAATGAGTACAGATATATGGCCCAAATGAGTACAGATATATGGTCCAAATGAGTACAGATTTATGGTCCAAATGAGTACAGATATATGGTCCAAATGAGTACAGATGTATGGTCCAAATGAGTACAGATGTATGGTCTAAATGAGTACAGATATATGGCCCAAATGAGTACAGATATATGGTCCAAATGAGTACAGATGTGTGATCCAAATGAGTACAGATGTATGGTCCAAATGAGTACAGATGTATGGTCCAAATGAGTACAGATGTATGGTCCAAATGAGTACAGATATATGGTCCAAATGAGTACAGATGTGTGGTCCAAATGAGTACAGATGTATGGTCCAAATGAGTACAGATATATGGTCCAAATGAGTACAGATGTATGGTCCAAATGAGTACAGATGTATGGTCCAAATGAGTACAGATGTATGGTCCAAATGAGTACAGATATATGGTCCAAATGAGTACAGATGTATGGTCCAAATGAGTACAGATATATGGTCCAAATGAGTACAGATGTATGGTCCAAATGAGTACAGATGTATGGTCCAAATGAGTACAGATATATGGTCCAAATGAGTACAGATGTATGGTCCAAATGAGTACAGATATATGGTCCAAATGAGTACAGATGTATGGTCTAAATGAGTACAGATATATGGCCCAAATGAGTACAGATATATGGTCCAAATGAGTACAGATGTATGGTCCAAATGAGTACAGATGTATGGTCCAAATGAGTACAGATGTATGGTCCAAATGAGTACAGATATATGGTCCAAATGAGTACAGATATATGGTCCAAATGAGTACAGATGTGTGGTCCAAATGAGTACAGATGTATGGTCCAAATGAGTACAGATATATGGTCCAAATGAGTACAGATGTATGGTCCAAATGAGTACAGATGTATGATCTAAATGAGTACAGATATATGGTCCAAATGAGTACAGATGTATGGTCCAAATGAGTACAGATGTATGGTCCAAATATGTACAGATATATGGTCTAAATGAGTACAGATGTATGGTCCAAATGAGTACAGATATATGGTCCAAATGAGTACAGATATATGGTCCAAATGAGTACAGATGTGTGGTCCAAATGAGTACAGATATATGGTCCAAATGAGATATATGACCATTATGATAATGGAAATAATTAGATTATTATATCACCTACAGACTATGCAACTTGAATTATGCAATAAATGCAAAAGTTATTCAAGAGTGTTCTTATGTTTCATTGACAGGTGAGACCAAACTGGTATATGACAAACTTGGATATTCTGTTCATTTAAAATGCTAGTCACATGATTTCAAATCCTGGAGCATGTATAATTATGCTAGTCACATGACTTCAAATCATGGAGCCTATATATCTATGCTAGTCACATGACTTCAAATCATGGAGCCTGTATATCTATGCTAGTCACATGACTTTAAATCATGGAACCTGTATATCTATGCTAGTCACATGACATCAAATCATGGAGCCTGTATATCTATGCTAGTCACCTGACTTCAAATCATGGAGCCTATATATATATATATATATATATATATATATATATATATATATATATATATATATATATATATATATATATGACATCAATGATCAAATAGTCAGGTGGTGCCCTGTCAGTTTAGTGTTTAAAAAATCAGAAATATTAAATGAAATTCACATAGTGTTTTTAAACATGTCATAGGATCATGGACGCTCGTGTTTTGTTTAAAGGATCTTTTCTGTTGTGAAAACCTGCTCCATGCCTGTACTGTTATAGTGAGATATATTGCTATGCCTTTACAGTGGCATGGCAGGTCCTGTATTCAATGGCCTATTTGTGGAGTTTGAAAATTAAATGACCTGTATAAATCATGTCTGTTTCTCTTTTAAAGTTCTGTGCATTTTTTATGAGGAGGCTCAAAACAATTTACTCTATTTTCTTTACAGTTAATTTCTGGAGAATTTTCTTGCAAGCTTACTATGAATACTTTCAAGTCACTGTGGTGGTTTTCTAAAGCAAGATTTTGTACATCAGGTTATAAATGATATTTATGAAATAAAAATGTTTTTAGTCTAAATATGGCATTGTTTTGTGAGAAGGACTAGTGAAGATTCAACAGGACTAGTACATTTCTCAATTTACTTGTCCTTTTGACTTCAAGGTAATTTGTGTTACCTATAGTATCTTAAACATTGCATTATTCATTGACCTACAAGATAACAGAGTAGTCTTTAATGGGGAAACCACATTTGAATTAACATGTCTCCACAAAAAGTGCCACAGGTGTGCTTAATTCAAAAATTGAACTGTATTTGCCATAATTTAATTATTGTTGGAATTTGTTCATCCCCACCATTCCTCTGCTAATATGTCCAACCCACCCACAAAAGGTTGATGTATTTTACAACTTCATGAGAAAAGGAAAGGTTTTGTTATTTTCTGATGTAAACTTACCTCACCAGTAAGCTAAACTTTTAGACCCTTTAGTCATTTTATCTTGTAAATAAATCACTTTAAGGAGATTCTTTTTTGGACTAGTATGCTAAAGTTCACATATATTGAGTTTGTAAAGACAGTTTTATCAGCCTGTTGGAGGAGCAGTGTACAAGATAGATATAAATTTGGGCCAAATCTGCTTGATTTTAAATTGGATGGATTATTTGACTTGATTTAAGACCTTTAGTGAAAGGAACTGTTTCTAGATTGAATTCACTTTGATATGATGAAATGTAGTTTGTACTAGATAATAAATGTCAGTGTGATTTAGGATATTGTTTGTGGTGTATTATAATTAGATTTGGTTAATATTTATTATGACTGTCTTGATAATGATGTGCACAGTCGGGCTACAGTATTTTACAGATACAACATTCCTTCATTACAAGCCTCACCATGGTGTCTTTTCAAAGGTTTAATATAGTAACAGCATCATTATGAGTTTTTTAGATTTGGTTGCTTTTTCCAGCCTTTATACCCTATGACTCCATCCTTCCATCATATTGCTTATTCAAGTCAAAGCAAACTGTAGTTGCAATCCAAGCAGTGCATAGACAGTTATTACCATGTCAAGTCCACAAATAGCATCAACAACCATACATACACATTTTATAGCTTGGTTAATGTTGTTGTTATTGTTGTTGGGCTTAATGCCATTTTTCAGCACATGATAGGCTGGCTATACATGGCGGCCAGTATTAATGGTGGAGGAAAAAACCGGAAATCACCGGAAAGAACAACTGACCCACGAGAAGCTACTGGCAAGCTTTCGCACATATCCACATTCACAAAATCATAGACTCGAACCCACAAAGACAGAGATGAGATGGCAGTGATCCATAACAGACAGCGCTTTAGACCACTCGGCCACTCGAGGTCCCTTTATAGCTTGGTAGTAAAACAGTTAATTTTCATCTTGCATTTGCTCTTCATCAATTATTTTCTCATGACTGTAACATTGAATGTCCATCATAATTTACTTTCTCAAAAATCTTGCCTTGAATACACTCACACACACTTCTAATCAACTGGTCAGTTTTCATGGCACACTCACACATACTTCTAATCAACTGGTTATTTTTCATGGCACACTCACACATACTTCTAATCAACTGGTCAGTTTTCATGGCACACTCACACATACTTCTAATCAACTGGTTATTTTTCATGGCACACTCACACATACTTCTAATCAACTGGTCAGTTTTCATGGCACACCCACACACACTTCTAATCAACTGGTCATTTTTCATGGCACACTCACACATACTTCTAATCAACTGGTCATTTTTCATGGCACACTCACACACACTTCTAATCAACTGGTCATTTTTCATGGCACACTCACACATAATTTTAATCAACTGGTCATTTTTCATGGCACACTCACACACACTTCTAATCAACTTGTCAGTTTTCATGGCGCAACTATCATAAAATTATTTTAGATATGTCTTCCTGAGGAATATTTAAATTGGTGATTTCTTGGGGCCTGGCATTAGGTTCTCACAGAACATGCTGATCATATCAGTGAATGGTGTCTGAAATGACCCGTTCTCCTCTACAACTGTATTCTTCCTGAATAATAGTGGAGACTTTCCTCTTCATGGGTGAGTCACTGTTTGTGCAACATAATATATGAGGAATGCAACCAGAGATGATTTGTCTGCAAATTCAATGTCATCATTGTTGAAACAATCTTCTAGAATTTTATGCAAGGTTGTGCATTCCATGACTGAGAATTTTCACATACTAATGCAGTTATTCCAAACTGGCTTTCAGTTGGTGGTGGAACCTTAGAGTGTTCCCAACTGTTGATTTACATTTTACCCTCCACAAGAGAATTGGTAAATACCATTTCATGCAGATAGTTACATGACTATTACATATATTTTATTATGTATTTTACTTTTGTTGATGATTTTAGGTTGTAATTTAGATAATGTAAATAGAATGTTTGCATTGCAAACTTTTGTCCATGATTGTAAGTTGTAACAAGACTGTTTACATAGCATTTTGTTTTGGTACATTCTAGACCAATCTTGTTTACAGTTAGACTGTTTACATAGCATTTTGTTTGGTACATTCTAGACCAGTCTTGGTTACAGTTAGACTAGGTTTTTATATTGTAAGGCCAAAAACTTATCACCTAGAGAAAACTGACTACCCTATATTTTAGAAATTAGGATGCAATCAATACCCACAATGGTCAGACATTGTTCCCAAAATATGGAAAACTGCAAAAGTAACTCATATTCACAAATCTGGTCCTAAGGATGATGCTAATAACTACCAGCCAATCTCACTTTCTGTTATACCCTAATCAATCAGTCTTTAGACAGAAACATTCATGTGAGACTGCCTTGATCTCCCTAACTGATAAATGGCTTCAAGCACTTGATCAAGGTAGAATAATAGGTTCTGTATTTGTAGATTTCAGGAAAGCTCTTGACATGGTAGATCATGAAATCCTTTTGAAGAAACTGAAAATCTACCAATGTGATGAAAGCACAGTTAGATGGTTTACTTCATACTTAAGTGAGATAACACAACTTGTTTATATTAATAATGTTCTGTCTGAACCTGAAACAATTAGATGTGGAGTACCACAAGGCTCAATTGTGGGTCCATTACTGTTTATTTTATTTATTAATGACCTACCACTTGTATTAAAGGACTCAGTATCATCTACAGATCTCTATGCAGATGACAACATTGTCAGAGATCCAAAACACAAAACAAGAACTCAAAATTTCTTTACAGAATACCCTAAACAAACTAGAATACTGGTGCACATGCAATGGCATGGTGGTTAATACTGGTAAAACTAAAATATTACTTATATCAACACGGAAAAAAAGAACAAAACTTTATAGCGATGAACTATGTCTGACATGGAAGGATAAAAGGTTGCAAATGGTCTGTCATTATAGTCTACTTGGTGTTTTGGTAGATAATAACCTATCATGGACTGAACATATCAAACATATCAGTAAAAAAGTCATTTCAAGTTTATGGCTTCTCAGTAGGATAAGACACTTTATTCGGAAAAGCACAGAAAACTATTTTATAACAGTTACATACAACCCTATTTAAACTACTGTAATACAGTATAGGGTAATTCAAATGATAAAAACTTAGCAAAGCTGGCACATCTTCAAAAAAGAGTTTATGAGTTAATATCAATCTGGAAAAAAAGCAAGGAAAATGTAGTTGGTAAGTTAAAAATACTACCTATTAAAGACTGAATCTGTTTAAGAAAAGCCAAATTAATTTACAGGATAGCAAATAATAGTGCTCCTGAATATTTACAATCACTATTCAAGTATAGGCTACCTGGAAATACTCCCCACCTGCAATCAATGTCTATCAAACATTACAAAATTCTCAAACCAAATAAGGAATTATTTAAAAAAGTTTCCAATTCTCTGGAACTTTGCTATGGAAAAATATTTCAGTTGAGATTAGAAATGCCCACTCTATATCCTCTTTCCAAACCCAGTATATACAATGGCTTCAGAGATGCAGCAAAAATAAATAAATTCCTTTGAATGAGGGCCTCAAGGTAGATTAGTTCTTAGCTAATTGAGTTACCCTCTTTAAATAAAGTCCTAAAAATAAATATATACATTATCTAATACAATAACTTTGATTTAGTCTATTGTGTGTTTATATAAATTATCTAATACAATAACTTTGATTTAGTCTACTGTGGGTTTATATAAATTATCTAATACAATAACTTTGATTTAGCCTACTGTGGGTTTATATAAATTATCTAATACAATAACTTTGATTTAGTCTACTGTGGGTTTATATACATTATCTAATACAATAACTTTGATTTAGTCTACTGTGGGTTTATATAAATTATCTAATACAATAACTTTGATTTAGCCTACTGTGGGTTTATATAAATTATCTAATACAATAACTTTGATTTAGTCTGCTGTGGGTTTATATAAATTATCTAATACAATAACTTTGATTTAGTCTACTGTGGGTTTATATACATTATCTAATACAATAAATTTGATTTAGTCTACTGTGGGTTTTTATACCTTATCTAATATAATAACTTTGATTTAGTCTACTGTGGGTTTATATACATTATCTAATACAATAACTTTGATTTAGTCTAATGTGCTTATGATAGAAGGATAGAATCATTGGGTATAAAGTCTTTGACTTGGAAAAGCAACCAAAGTTAGAAAAGCAACCAACCAAATTTAGAAAAGCAACCAAATTTAGAAAAGCATCCAAATTTAAAAAGCAACCAAATTTAGAAAAGCATCCCAATTTAGAAAAGCATCTCAAATTTAGAAAAGCAACCAAATTTAGAAAAGCAGCCAAAATTAAAAAAGCAACCAAATTTAGAAAAGCATCCAAATTTAGAAAAGCAACGATATTTAGAAAAGCAACCAAATTTAGGAAAGCAACCAAATTTAGAAAAGCAACCATATTTAGGAAAGCAACCAAATTTAGAAAAGCAACCAAATTCAGAAAGCAACCAAATTTAGAAAAGCAACCAAATTTAGAAAAGCAACCAAATTTAGGAAAGCAACCAAATTTAGAAAAGCAACCAAATTCAGAAAAGCAACCAAATTTAGAAAAGCAACCAAATTTAGAAAAGCAACCAAATTCAGAAAAGCATCCAAATTTAGAAAAGCATTCAAATTTAGAAAAGCAACAAATTTAGGAAAGCAACCAAATTTAGAAAAGCAACTAAATTTAGGAAAGCAACAAAATTTAGAAAAACATCCAAATTTAGGAAAGCAATTTAGAAAAACATCCAAATTTAGGAAAGCAACAAATTTAGAAAAGCAACCAAATTTAGGAAAGCAACCAAATTTAGAAAAGCAACCAAATTTAGAAAAGCATCCAAATTTAGGAAAGCAACCAAATTTTTAGAAAAGCATCCAAATTTAGGAAAGCAACCAAATTTAGAAAAGCAACCAAATTTAGAAAAGCATCCAAATTTAGGAAAGCAACCAAATTTAGAAAAGCAACCAAATTCAGAAAAGCATCCAAATTTAGAAAAGCATCCAAATTTAGAAAAGCAACCAAAATTAGGAAAGCAACCAAATTTAGAAAAGCAACCAAATTTAGGAAAGCAACAAAATTTAGAGAAGCAACCAAATTTAGAAAAGCAACCAAATTTAGAAAAGCAACCAAATTTAAAAAAGCAACCAAATTTAGAAAAGCAACCAAATTTAGGAAAGCAACTAAATTTAGAAAAGCAACCCAATTTAGAAAAGCATCCAAATTTAGAAAAGCAACCAAATTTAGAACACTCACACTACTATAATTCTGGATATAGACAGTAAAATCTTTCAAAATTTTAAATTCTTTAGAACCACATTTAATTTTTGGTTTTGAGAGATTTTCAATTTACTGAGAGCATTGCAAATATGAACAAGAATAAATTTTATATACAAATAGGAGGCTAAACACTTCATGATCAATATCAGCAATACATTTTAAGATAAAATATCCTGATGTTGTTTTCAAAAATGATAATGTTTTCATGTGTTTTGAAGAAGTAAGAGAATTTGTTTCTTCTGTGTTTTGGTGTGAAATAGGGAAAACTGTGTGACTAGAAAGTTGGATTGCCAGCTGTTACTCTGTAGATACATCCTGTATTGAATTGTAATATTGTAATACATCTATGGAATCATCCTGTATTGAATTGTAATATTGTAATACATCTATGGAATCATCCTGTATTGAATTGTATTGTTGTAATACATCTATCGAATAATCTTGTATTGAATTGTAATATTGTAATACATCTATGGAATTATCCTGTATTGAATTGTATTGATGTAATATATCTATGGAATCATCAATTATTGAAATGTAATATTGTAATACATCTATGGAATCATCCTGTATTGAATTATATTGTTGTATTACATCTTTGAAATCATCATATACTGAATGTATTGTTGTAATACATCTTTTTGTTAGTGCTTATACATGTGCTCTGTATTTTTGTGTTTAACAGGTGGCAACTGAGTCATGGTGTACTATTACAAAATACATACATATTTAATGTAGAAGCACAAGCCATTAAGAAGTTTTTTGTTTTTCAACATTTCATAAAAAATTTAGCTGAACAGCATATTTTTCACCAAGCTGTCAAAAGCATGACTACAGGCCTGTTTTTTAAGAGGGAGTATATTATCTACAAAAGGGGCATTCATCTGTTATAGAAAGGAAAAACATAAATACAATTAGATAATAACCAGATAACCTTTCTTAATTGGAATTTTTACAAGCATTTAATTATGCAATGTTAGATGAAAAACAAGTCTTCATTCTGATGTCTAGATTAGCCTGTTTACAACCCTAATCTGTGCCACACATGTTGTTTGGAATACTCTTTTTACATGACCTTCCCCCTGGACATTTCTGGACAATAGACTCAAAACTATGACTACAAGAGAATGCTATCTATAAATAATAATACTGAGCAATAGACTCAAAACTATGACTACAAGAGCATGCTATCTATAAATAATAATTCTGGACAATAGACTTAAAACTATGACTACAAGAGCATGCTATCTATAAATAATAATTCTGGACAATAGACTCAAAACTATGACTACAAGAGCATGCTATCTATAAATAATAATTCTGGGCAATAGACTCAAAACTATGACTACAAGAGCATGCTATCTATAAATAATAATTCTGGGCAATAGACTCAAAACTATGACTACAAGAGCATGCTATCTATAAATAATAATTCTGGACAATAGACTTAAAACTATGACTACAAGAGCATGCTATCTATAAATAATAATTCTGGACAATAGACTTAAAACTATGACTACAAGAGAATGCTATCTATAAATAATAATTCTGGGCAATAGACTCAAAACTATGACTACAAGAGCATGCTATCTATAAATAATAATTCTGGGCAATAGACTCAAAACTATGACTACAAGAGCATGCTATCTATAAATAATAATTCTGGGCAATAGACTCAAAACTATGACTACAAGAGCATGCTATCTATAAATAATAATTCTGGACAATAGACTTAAAACTATGACTACAAGAGCATGCTATCTATAAATAATAATTCTGGACAATAGACTTAAAACTATGACTACAAGAGAATGCTATCTATAAATAATAATTCTAGGCAATAGACTCAAAACTATGACTACAAGAGCATGCTATCTATAAATAATAATTCTGGGCAATAGACTCAAAACTATGACTACAAGAGCATGCTATCTATAAATAATAATTCTGGACAATAGACTTAAAACTATGACTACAAGAGAATGCTATCTATAAATAATAATTCTGGGCAATAGACTCAAAACTATGACTACAAGAGCATGCTATCTATAAATAATAATGCAGGACCATAAACTAAAATTCAGTTCATATTTTGAAGAGTTTTTATTTTATGATCTTTTGGTGTAAAATTTAAATTTAGGATATAAAATTAGTTTAGAGTTTTGGCATTCATGAGTTTCTGTTTATTGAGAATACATGATGATATTCAAAAAGAATTTTTTTTTGGATCAAATAAAACTTTTAACTTAATGAAATGTTTGTAGAAGGGTGTATATAATATACTTCATTATGATGTAGTCCCACTGTAAGCTTTCCCTCACAGTAAAACACTTAATTATAATATAGTTTCTGTTATAAGTCAAGAATAATCATGAATTCCATTTCTTTAAGGTGGTTTAAAATTATGTCAATTATATACCTCATTAAAGGCATTCTCATCATAAGGCAGTGTACTCTGTTGATTTCATTAAGAGTGTAGTTGTATTATGAACATAATTATAAGGCAGTCTTATTATAGGGTGGTATACTCTGTGGCTCCATTGGACAGCATTATAATGAGGTGTTGATGTGTGTGCATCATGACATCATTATAAGGTAGTCTCACTGTAAGGAAATGTACTCTATGACCCCATGAACAGTGTTCTAATGAGGTGGTAATGTGTGAAGATCATGATATTATTATAAGGTAGTCTCACTATAAGGCAATGTACTCTATGACACCATGAACAGTGTTATAATGAGGTAGTAATGTGTGAGGATCATGATATTATTATAAGGTAGTCTCACTATAAGGCAATGTACTCTATGACACCATGAACAGTGTTATAATGAGGTAGTAATGTGTGAGGATCATGATATTATTATAAGGTAGTCTCACTATAAGGCAATGTACTCTATGACACCATGAACAGTGTTATAATGAGGTGGTAATGTGTGAGGATCATGATATTATTATAAGGTAGTCTCACTATAAGGCAATGTACTCTATGACACCATGAACAGTGTTATAATGAGGTAGTAATGTGTGATGATCATGATATTATTATAAGGTAGTCTCACTATAAGGCAATGTACTCTATGACACCATGAACAGTGTTATAATGAGGTAGTAATGTGTGAGGATCATGATATTATTATAAGGTAGTCTCACTATAAGGCAATGTACTCTATGATACCATGAACAGTGTTATAATGAGGTAGTAATGTGTGAGGATCATGATATTATTATAAGGTAGTCTCACTATAAGGCAATGTACTCTATGACCCCATGAACAGTGTTATAATGAGGTAGTAATGTGTGAGGATCATGATATTATTATAAGGTAGTCTCACTATAAGGCAATGTACTCTATGACACCATGAACAGTGTTATAATGAGGTGGTAATGTGTGAAGATCATGATATTATTATAAGGTAGTCTCACTATAAGGCAATGTACTCTATGACACCATGAACAGTGTTATAATGAGGTAGTAATGTGTGAGGATCATGATATTATTATAAGGTAGTCTCACTATAAGGCAATGTACTCTATGACACCATGAACAGTGTTATAATGAGGTAGTAATGTGTGAGGATCATGATATTATTATAAAGGTAGTCTCACTATAAGGCAATGTACTCTATGACACCATGAACAGTGTTATAATGAGGTAGTAATGTGTGAGGATCATGATATTATTATAAGGTAGTCTCACTATAAGGCAATGTACTCTATGACACCATGAACAGTGTTATAATGAGGTAGTAATGTGTGAGGATCATGATATTATTATAAGGTAGTCTCACTATAAGGCAATGTACTCTATGACACCATGAACAGTGTTATAATGAGGTAGTAATGTGTGAGGATCATGATATTATTATAAGGTAGTCTCACTATAAGGCAATGTACTCTATGACACCATGAACAGTGTTATAATGAGGTAGTAATGTGTGAGGATCATGATATTATTATAAGGTAGTCTCACTATAAGGCAATGTACTCTATGACACCATGAACAGTGTTATAATGAGGTAGTAATGTGTGAGGATCATGATATTATTATAAGGTAGTCTCACTATAAGGCAATGTACTCTATGACACCATGAACAGTGTTATAATGAGGTAGTAATGTGTGAGGATCATGATATTATTATAAGGTAGTCTCACTATAAGGCAATGTACTCTATGACACCATGAACAGTGTTATAATGAGGTAGTAATGTGTGAGGATCATGATATTATTATAAGGTAGTCTCACTATAAGGCAATGTACTCTATGACACCATGAACAGTGTTATAATGAGGTAGTAATGTGTGAGGATCATGATATTATTATAAGGTAGTCTCACTATAAGGCAATGTACTCTATGACACCATGAACAGTGTTATAATGAGGTAGTAATGTGTGAGGATCATGATATTATTATAAGGTAGTCTCACTATAAGGCAATGTACTCTATGACACCATGAACAGTGTTATAATGAGGTAGTAATGTGTGAGGATCATGATATTATTATAAGGTAGTCTCACTATAAGGCAATGTACTCTATGACACCATGAACAGTGTTATAATGAGGTAGTAATGTGTGAGGATCATGATATTATTATAAGGTAGTCTCACTATAAGGCAATGTACTCTATGACACCATGGACAGTGTTATAATGAGAGAATGTTTTATATCATGTACATTATTAAAAAGGCAGTCTCACTATATGACAGTATATCCATGGTGCTGATGGACTGTGTCATATTGGTGGAGTATTGTATTAGAAATATTTTGAAGTTCACATTTATGTTGGAAAGAATGACAATTTTACATATTAATTTTCTATGTTCAGATGTATACATGGTTCCATTTGTATACTTTTTTAGGTCTGGTTTTGAGTTAGGCTATAGCACACCATAGTACTCACACATCACACTGATGATTACATAATGACATTCTATCCACCCAAGCAATCACACATCACACTGATGATTACATAATGACATTCTATCCACCCAAGCAATCACACATCACACTGATGATTACATAATGACATTCTATCCACCCAAGCAACCACACATCAGACTGATGATTACATAATGACATTCTATCCACCCAAGCAATCACACATCAGACTGATGATTACATAATGACATTCTATCCACCCAAGCAATCACACATCAGACTGATGATTACATAATGACATTCTATCCACCCAAGCAATCACACATTAGACTGATGATTACATAATGACATTCTATCCACCCAAGCAATCACACATCACACTGATGATTACATAATGACATTCTATCCACCCAAGCAACAACTGCTGGTGAATGGAATATGTAAAACAATTACTGGGGGAGGGGTGTTAAATAAGCAACACTGACAATTACTTGGGGTAGGGTTACAACAAGCAACCTACACAACTGCTGGGGGAAGGGAGGTAGGGTATAAAAAATTCAAAACAACTGATATTCCAGTACTAAACACTGATATTATGTGAAACTGTGGGTATTCCAGTATTAAAATACTAACAGGAGTTTATTCCCTAAATCAATTAAAATGCCAGTTTTTAAATAAAAATTGCAAAGCAGACAAAATAACAGTGAATCCGTTATTTGTTTGTTTATTTATTAACATATAATTAATCTTTGTTGATGTTATATATTATCATCATAATTGGATTTGTAGAGTTCCCTCTGGGACGCCATTATTCTTGCTTATTTCTCACAATCATCTCACTATGTCAGCAAGTCATTCATACATGTCTACGTTAAGTCATTCATACATGTCTACATTAAGTCATTCATACATGTCTACGTTAAGTCATTCATACATGTCTACGTTAAGTCATTCATACATGTCTACGTTAAGTCATTCATACATGTCTATGTTAAGTCATTCATACATGTCTACGTTAAGTCATTCATACATGTCTACGTTAAGTCATTCATACATGTCTGTGTTCAAGTATTTACAAATTATTCACATTTTCAATGGATGAAAGAATTTCTTATTTACATGTTTTGTTACAAAAATACTCTGATTTGGTGTGAGGATGCTTTTGGCAGAAAATGCAGATCAGCAATATCATGTAGATATGCAATATTCCCACAACCCATGTAAATCTATTTGCAATATGCCCCCCCCATGTAAATCTATTTGCAATATGCCCCCCCCATGTAAATCTATTTGTAATATCCCCCTACCATGTAAATCTATTTGTAATATGCCCCCACCATGTAAATCTATTTGTAATATGCCCCCCCACCATGTAAATCTATTTGTAATATGCCCCCCATGTAAATCTATTTGTAATATACCCCCCCATGTAAATCTATTTGTAATGTGCCCCCCATGTAAATCTCTTTTATTAATATGCCCCCCTTGTAAATCTATTTGTAATATGCCCCCCATGGAAATCTATTTGTAATATGCCCTCCATGGAAATCTATTTGTACTATGCCCCAACCCATGTAAATCTATTTGTAATATGCCCCCCAACCCATGTAAATCTATTTGTAATATGCTCCCATGTAAATCTCTTTTATTAATATGCCCCTCCTTGTAAATCTATTTGTAATATGCCCCTCCTTGTAAATCTATTTGTAATATGCCCCCCATGTAAATCTATTTGCAATATGCCCCCCATGTAAAACTATTTGTAATATGCCCCCAACCCATGTAAATCTATTTGTAATATGCCCCCACCATGTAAAACTATTTGTAATATGCCCCCCATGTAAATCTATTTGTAATATACCCCCCTATGTAAATCTATTTGTAATGTGCCCCCCATGTAAATCTCTTTTTTTAATATGCCCCCCTTGTAAATCTATTTGTAATATGCCCCCCATGTAAATCTATTTGTAATATGCCCCCCATATAAATCTATTTGTACTATGCCCCAACCCATGTAAATCTATTTGTAATATGCCCCCCAACTCATGTAAATCTATTTGTAATATGCTCCCATGTAAATCTCTTTTATTAATATGCCCCCCTTGTAAATCTATTTGTAATATGCCCCTCCTTGTAAATCTATTTGTAATATGCCCCCCCATGTAAATCTATTTGCAATATGCCCCCCATGTAAATCTATTTGTAATTTGCCCCCAACCCATGTAAATCTTTTTGTAATATCCCCCATGTAAATCTATTTGTAATATGCCCACCATGTAAATCTATTTGTAATATGCCCCCAACCCATGTAAATCTATTTGCAATATGCCTCTCTACCATGTAAATCTATTTGTAATACGCCACCCCTCAACCCATGTAAATCTATTTATAATATGCCCCCAACCCATGTAAATCTTTTTGTAATATGCCTCTCTACCATGTAAATCAATTTGTAATATGCCCTCCCCCCATGTAAATCTATTTGTAATACGCCACCCCTCAACCCATGTAAATCTATTTATAATATGCCCCCAACCCATGTAAATCTTTTTGTAATATGCCTCTCTACCATGTAAATCAATTTGTAATATGCCCTCCCCCCATGTAAATCTATTTGTAATATGCCCCCCTCAACCCATGTAAATCTATTTGTAATATGCCCCAACCCATGTGAAATTTACTTGCAATATGCCCCCAACCATGTAAATCTATTTGTAATAGGCGCCCATGTAAATCTATTTGTAATATGCCCCCCACCTGTGTAAATCTATTTGCAATATGCCCCCAACCCATGTAAATCTATTTGCAATATGCCCCCAACCCATGTAAATCTCTTTGTAATATGCCCCTATGTAAATCTATTTGCAAACTGCTTCCAACCCATGTAAATCTATTTGTAATATGCCCCCAACCATTGTAAATCTATTTATAATATGCCCCCAACCCATATAAATTTATTTGCAATATGCCCCCAACCCATGTAAATCTATTTGTAATATGCTTCCCAAACCATGTAAATCTATTTGCAATATGCCCCCAACCCATGTAAATCTATTTCCAATATACCTTCAACCCATGTAAATCTATTTGTTATATGCCCCCCATGTAAATCTATTTGTAATATGCCCCCAACCCATGGAAATCTATTTGCAATATGCCCCAACCCATGTAAATCTATTTGTAATATCCCCCATGTAAATTTATTTGTAATATGCCCCCCATGTAAATCTATTTGTAATATGCCCCCCTCAACCCATGTAAATCTATTTATAATATGCCCCCCAACCCATGTAAATTTATTTGTAATATGCCTCCAACCCATGTAAATATATTTGTAATAGGCCCCCATGTAAATCTATTTGTAATATGCCCCCCCCCCAACCCATGTAAATCTATTTGCAATATGCCCCCAACCCATGTAAATCTATTTGCAATATGCCCCCAACCCATATAGATCTATTTGTAATATGCCCATATGTAAATCTATTTGCAATATGCGCCCAACCCGTGTAAATCTATTTGTAATATGCCTCCCTACCATATTAATCTATTTGTAATATGCCCTCCCCTCATATAAATCTATTTGTAATATGCCCCCAACCCATGTAAATCTATTTATAATATGCCTTCAACCCATGTAAATTTATTTGCAATATGCCCCCAACCCATGTAAATCTTTTTGTAATATGCCCCCAACCCATGTAAATCTATTTGCAATATGCCCCCAACCCATGTAAATCTATTTGTTATATGCCCCGCATGCAAATCTATTTGTAATATGCCCCCAACCAATGTAAATCTATTTGTAATATGCCCCTAATGCATGGAAATCTATTTGCAATATGCCCCAACCCATGTAAATCTATTTTTATATCCCCCATGTAAATCTATTTGTAATATGCCCCCATGTAAATCTATTTGTAATATGCCCCCAACCCATGTAAATCTATTTGCAATATGCCCCCATCCCATGTAAATATATTTGTAATATGCCCCCCATGTAAATCTATTTGTAATATACCTCCCTACCATGTAAATCTATTTGTAATATGCCCCCCATGTAAATCTATTTGTAATATGTCCCCATGTAAATCTATTTGCAATATGCCCCCAACCCATGTAAATCTATTTGTAATATCCCCCATGTAAATCTATTTGTAATATGCCCCCAATGTAAATCTATTTGTAATATGCCCCTCTCCATGTAAATCTATTTGTAATATGCCCCCCAACCCATGTAAATCTATTTGCAATATGCCCCCAACCCATGTAAATCTATTTGCAATATGCCTCCAACCCATGTAAATCTATTTGCAATATGCCTCCAACCCATGTAAATCTATTTGCAATATGCCCCCAACCCATGTAAATCTATTTGCAATATGCCTTAATGTAAATATTTTTGTAATATGCCCCCAACATAAATCTTTTTGTAATATGCCTACCCCCATGTAAATCTATTTGCAGTTTACTGCAAGAAGGAGCACTAGTGCAGAACAGTATGTTTATAGTGATTTACTGTGTCCAGCATTAGTATATATCAATCTAATCATTTTTTCACATTTATAAGGCAACAGTTAACATGCAATATACAGGTAAAACCAGTTTAAGGTGATTCCACTTATAATGCAATGGCCACCTTTAATTTTTTAACATGCTAAATACCTGCTTTCAGACAATCCAATTATCCATACCCCTAGCCGATTACAAGATCAAGAGGTTTGTTGAAACGGATGACATTGAAATTTCAATGCACATTTTCTATGGGGATGGTTTTTTAACAATTTTTAACATGATCCCACTTATGTCACAATGTTATTTTTTGGGAGCCAGAGCAATGTGTTATAATTGGTTTTCCTCTGTCATATTTTCTGCAGAGTAATCTGCCCTTGGTCTTAGCACTTGGCTAGATCATGCACCTCCTTTGTTCTTTTGGATAATTGCTCATTACTAGAATAAACCTCATGATGTGGATAATTACTCATTAATAAAATAAACCTCATGATGTGGATAATTACTCATTAATAAAATAAACCTCATAATGTGGATAATTGCTCATTACTAAAATAAACCTCATGATGTGGATAATTACTCATTAATAAAATAAACTTCATGATGTGGATAATTACTCACTAATAAAATAAACCTTTTGATGTGGATAATTACTCATTACTAAAATAAACCTCATGATGTGGATAATTACTCATTATTAAAATAAACCTCATGATGTGGATAATTACTCATTAATAAAATAAACCTCATGATGTGGATAATTGCTCATTACTAAAATAAACCTCATGATGTGGATAATTACTCAATATTAAAATAAGCCTCATTATGTGGATAATTACTCATTAATAAAATAAACCTCATGATGTTGATAATTACTCATTAATAAAAAAACATCATGATGTGGATAATTACTCATTAATAAAATAAACCTCATGATGTGGATAATTGCTCATTATTAAAATAAACCTCATGATGTGGATAATTACTCATTAATAAAATAAACCTCATGATGTGGATAATTACTTATTAATAAAATAAACCTCATGATGTGGATAATTACTCATTATTAAAATAAACCTCATGATGTGGATAATTACTCATTAGTAAAATAAACCTCATGATGTGGATAATTACTCATTAATAAAATAAACCTCATGATGTGGATAATTACTCATTACTAAAATAAACCTCATGATGTTGTCTTAATATTAACATAAACCTTGTGATACTGTCATCATAATAACAAACATGATGTCTTAATAATAACAAACATTATTGTACTGTCATAATAATAACATAAATATTATTGTTCTGTCATAATAATAACATAAACATTATGGTACTATCATAACAATAACATAAACTTTATGATACTGTCATAATAATAACAAACATTATGATGTTATAATAATAACAAACATTATGGAACTGTCATAAATAATGACATAACCATTATGGAACTGTCATAAATAATGACATAACCATTATGGAACTGTCATAATAATAACATAAACATTGTGATATTGTCGTAATAATAACAAAAATATTTTGATACTGTCAGAATAATGACATCATGGCATTTTTATAATAATAATATGATATTTTCATAATGAAAAAATAAACATGTGATACTGTCAGAAATAAATAATTTGAAGCAAGAGGTGATATCATAATTCAGGTTTAGTTTCCATATTATTATCATTCAGAACCAGTGGTAGAAGATATGGTGGAAAGTACCAAAATACTAACATATGGTAGAAAGTACCAAAATACTAACATATGGTAGAAAGTACCAAAATACTAACATATGGTAGAAAGTACCACAATACTAAGGCATGGTAGAAAGAACCAAAATACTAAGGCATGGTAGAAAGTACCAAAAATACTAAGGTGTGGTAGAAAGTACCAAAATACTAAGGCATGGTAGAAAGTACCAAAATACTAACATGTGGTAAAAAGTACCAAAATACTAAGGCATGGTAGAAAGTACCAAAATACTAACATGTGGTAAAAAGTACCAAAATACTAAGGCATGGTAGAAAGTACCAAAATACTAAAGTGTGGTAGAAAGTACCAAAATACTAAGGCATGGTAGAAAGTACCAAAATACTAAGATATGGTAGAAAGTAGCAAAATAATAAGATGTGGTAGAATGTAGCAAAATACTAAGGTGTGGTAGAAAGTACCAAAATAATAAGGTGTGGTAGAAAGTACCAAAATACTAAGGCATGGTAGAAAGTACCAAAATACTAAGGCATGGTAGAAAGTACCAAAATACTAAGATGTGATAGAAAGTACCAAAATACTAAGATGTGATAGAAAGTACCAAAATACTAAAGGTGCGGTAGAAAGTACCAAATACTAAGGCATAGTAGAAAGTACCAAAATACTAAGATGTGGTAGAAAGTACCAAAATACTAAGATATGCTAGAATGTACCAAAATACTAAAGTGTCATAGAAAGTACCAAAATACTAAAGGGGCAATAGAAAGTACCAAAATACTAAGGCACAGTAGAAAGTACCAATATACTAAGATGTGGTAGAAAGTACCAAAATACTAAGATATGGTAGAAAGTATTAAAATACTAAGATCTGGTAGAATGTAGCAAAATACTAAGGTGTGGTAGAAAGTACCAAAATAATAAGGTGTGGTAGAAAGTACCAAAATACTAAGGCATGGTAGAAAGTACCAAAATACTAAGAACTCTTGTCTAAGATCTCTCATTCTCTGGTACTGAATGAACAGACTGGAGTATCACATCTGTCAATCAAATACATATGCTGGTACTGAATGAACAGACTGGAGTATCCATCTGTCAATCAAATACATATGCTGGTACTGAATGAACAGACTGGAGTATTGCATCTGTCAGCCAAATACATATGCTGATGTTGAAAATGCAAGAAACTCTGAATGTTTATACCTAGACTTGCCATATAAAGTCATATTTGAAAAATCCATATACCATATAATGTGAATTCTTTACAAAATTTAAGCAAAATTGAGTTCACCATTCTTTCACACAGATAAAACAAATTTCATCATATAATCAACCAAGTGACTGATCTGAAATTACCAGCTTATCAGCATCAACTGGTTTGTCTTGTTCTTTTACAACTCACTGTTACCATTGTCATATTTCTTTTCCTGCTCTCTCTCTCTCTCTCTCTCTCTCTCTCTCTCTCTCTCTCTCTCTCTCTCTCTCTCTCTCTCTCTCTCTCTCTCTCTCTCTCTCTCTCTCTCTCTCTCTCTCTCTCTCTCTAGCCTCTTCAGGTCATCATCCATCTTGGATGTAGACTGCTCTTTTTCACTGTGCCCTAGAGGTATGAAGCTAGTTTTACTTTTAAAAAAAATGCAATACACAACCAAAATATGTGTCAGTTTTCCTGGGATCAAACAATATTCCCACTCTTTTTCATCAGACATCATCTTATAGCAATTCAAAAGAACTAAGCAATGGTCATTTTGCAACCTAATGCTGACAAACACATACATTAATATCTTTTTAGCAGCTACTCATATTCTAAACTGGAACTATGACATGATTAGCCCTCTTAGATAAACTATCATGCCCCACATTAGGCTGCAAATTATCTGCTAGGTCAGTTAACACACATTACTTATGCTGACAGCATCAGTTTCTTGACTAAAATGATTTCACAACTTAATTACACAAATGAATTAATGGACTGAACTCATCGTCCTAACTAGGTTACTTTGCTAATTATTAATCCATTGAAATATACTTCCAGATAGAAAAATAATTTATCAGCATATATGATATAAATTAAGATAGATAATTTAATTCTCATAATTTGCATCAGAAGAAATGCATAAAAGTCCTATGATACATGATTTCTGTTACAGTCAGAACTACTAAATCCATATACTTTCTTTCATATCAATGAAATGTTGTATGACATTCTTACAATAGATGAATCATATAACAAATGAGACAATATGCATCCATCAATCAATTTCTAAACTCCAGAAAAAATTAAAGCATGTATTTAAAATGAATAAATTCAACAAATAATTACAGATTTAAATAAAGGATCATATTGTATGCAATGGAGACAATATCTTTGTGCCTTCCTGAGCTTTCACTTGCTTATCATCAGAGAATTCCTTCTGTCTTTTTTCTGGTTTTGGGTCGCTCAAATATCCAGAACCGCCTCTGTCCCTTAGCTCATTTGAGTTCTTTTTACTGACCATGGAGCCAGCTTCTACTTTTGGTGGAAAAGCTCTTGCTGACTAATAATGCAAGGGATATAACTTTAAACCCATAAATAACCCACCCTCACCCCACCCCCAATTTAGCTTAGCTAATCAGGATTACTTTCTCTAACCACCAAAATTTTGACAATCCCATTAAGTAAGAATAATCCTTTCTAGTCTGCCTTTATTAAATTCTGGAAAATATCATTATATGACACCTGTTTTCATTGGCCCAAGATTTCCCAAAATTTTTGCTTTGGTTTGTCTCAACACTGTCATTCTCTACACTTAACCTTTCATTGTCTTATCTGTCCAACTGTTATCAAATGACTAATTTGTTGCAAGACAAGTCCATAACATCAAATTTAATTATTATGTATCAAACTGACCATGACTGGAATGTACTGCAAAATTATCTCTGCAAAATTTACACACATTTACCTTTCTACCTAAAACCTGAATACTGCACTATTACATTTGCACATAATGTTTATATTCAGTCCAAAATACAACAATCCATATCAAATTTTTAATGCTGAAATTCATATTAGCAGTCATTCAAATTTACAACATGCTTTTTCCAGCCTGCTACGTCCTCACCTGTGTTTGCTGTTAATATTTTGATGATAAACTAATTTGACAGATGTTTGGAGAAATAAAGCCCTCTTGATGTTTTGCTTAGATTGTAATCACACAGAAAAGGCATCTTGCCTAACTCATGCCAGAACTGTTATTAGATCCTAAGTATATTCCATTATTGATGGCCTGGTTAGCAATGGAGTGTTTCTTTCTGAACTGAATATATGAGTTTAATAAAGTTCTAAAATCTTGTGATTAATTTTATGTAATATGCTAATTCACATTTATAATCATATGAATTATTAACTGATATAATTATTAATAACATGGTCCAAATAGAATCAGAATGCCCTAAAGATAACAGAATGTTAATATTGTAATTGTGTAAATTAAAAAAGCCTGTAGATAAGCCTTGGCTGTCCATTATACAAAAAGCCTGTAGACAAGCCTTGGCTGTCCATTATACAAAAAGCCTGTAGACAAGCCTTGGCTGTCCATTATACAAAAAGCCTGTAGACAAGCCTTGGCTGTCCATTATACAAAAAGCCTGTAGACAAGCCTTGGCTGTCCATTATACAAAAAGCCTGTAGACAAGCCTTGGCTGTCCATTATACAAAAAGCCTGTAGACAAGCCTTGGTTGTCCGTTATACAAAAAGCCTGTAGACAAGCCTTGGCTGTCCATTATACAAAAAGCCTGTAGACAAGCCTTGGTTGTCCATTATACAAAAAGCCTGTAGACAAGCTATGGCTGTCCATTATACAAAAAGCCTGTAGACAAGCCTTGGCTGTTCATTATACAAAAAGCCTGTAGACAAGCCTTGGCTGTCCATTATACAAAAAGCCTGTAGACAAGCCTTGGCTGTCCATTATACAAAAAGCCTGTAGACAAGCCTTGGCTGTCCATTATACAAAAAGCCTGTAGACAAGCCTAGGCTGTCCATTATACAAAAATCAATCAAGGTATTTATCAGATCAATTTGTAAAGAATTTGTCTTTTGAGTTAAGACTGTTTTGTTAAAAATTATTTAATATTAATGTACCTATATATGTGACTAAAATGTGCATGGGATGTCATTCATTCAAGTTGCCTTAGCACAAAATACAGTGTAATCTGATTGTGTTGGTGTGCTTTTTGAAATTAAATTTAATGAAAATATGATATTTTGATTGCCCTTGGCACAAAATTACCTGTGTATTGTTGTTCTTTATGACATGAAACCCAATGAAACTTTGTCATTTTATTGTCATTAGATCATTTTCTCTTTTAAAATGGATTGATTGGAAAATATTGCTTTTTAAGGAAATAGATAACTGTTAAACATATACAAACATATCTAAATGAGAGTATGTACATATTTGTGTATTTGTTCTTCCCTCTATCCATTCAGCCTGTCTATCCATTCAGCCCTCCAGATTTTTCATGACAACTTACAATCTGATCAAATTGCATTTGTGTTTTAATGTTTATTGTGATATTATCTATAGGATATTACTCCTATAAGATTTTTTAAACCATAAAATTGATTGGCAATCAAAACTATAAAGAACCAATATATCCAATAGGCTGGTAATTCTCTCTCTCTCTCTCTCTCTCTCTCTCTCTCTCTCTCTCTCTCTCTCTCTCTCTCTCTCTCTCTCTCTCTCTCTCTCTCTCTCTCTCTCTCTGTTCTACAAGTGTTTTATTATATCTGTTTTGTCCTTTCCTTTAATCTGACAAATTCCTCATCAGGTTGTTTAGTGACCTCAGCACACCTGTAGGTGATTACCTAGGAGTGGAAATATTTTTTTCTTTGATCTTGAGTATTTTATTTATCAACATGTAACTCATATCCAACTGCAAAACATCATAGACTATGATCACCTGTTTCATAGACTCTGATCTCCTATTTTATAATGTACATGCAGATCTATATATATGCTGTTTGCTTGAAACTGTAAGTACAGTACACCCTTATTATAAGGTACCTTAGTATTAGGCATTCCTATGATAAGGCTTGTGTTTTCATGACCCCTCTCATTATTTTGAAAGTTGTTAATAGAAGGTGACCTTACTCATAACACAGCCCACTTCCATAAACAGTGTTGTAGTAAAGGAAAAAATGGCTTACACTCTGAGCTACGAATCCATGATGTGACTGCATACGACCTGGGTTTTTAAATTATACATTATTTGTACATAAGAATTTACAGTATTTAATGTTTTAGTACAAACCTCTTTATATATATATATATATATATATATATATATATATATATATATATATATATATATATATATATAAAATTATAGAATGGCAACTCCTGTCAAGCTTTATCTGCAAAGGAAAAATTGAAGAAGACTTTTATTTCAGTGAAACATTCTTTATAATATAGAGATAGGAACTCTTCTCAAAAGTGGACATATGAAATTATGAACTGAGATGCACCGTTTAAAAAATTACCCAATTATCCTATTGAAAGCTGTCATTTTCAGTTGTATTCCATTTTATTTAGAAAATAAGAATCTTTATGGCACATATAGTATGCACAATGCTGATATTCTTTTAAATTCTAATTCCTTTTTTTATAGTGGTGATATAACCATTGACAAGAAATTGTTGTGACACTTCAATTATTGTACATTATGTTCAATTTGAAGGGTTTATCTTCCTAAATTACTGCAATTCCTAATTTCTTCATATTTTGAACTTTTCTTTAATTGGCACAGTATCTTTTTGAAGGTCTCAAGGTATATTAGTTTTTACCTAATAGTGTTACCCTCTTTAAATAAAGTAATAATAATAATAATAATAATAATAATAATAATAATAATAATAATAATAATAATAATAATAATAATAATAATAAGTTATTGTTATGCTGTTTAAAGCAAGTATAGAAATACATACATCAACTGTTTATGTTATTTAGAAATTGAACAACCAGTTTCTGAAGTAAACCAACCTCTTTAATCATGCAGGCAATGCTTACTGTATATTTTTTAACTGTATGTACATTTTTATTTTTCATTTTTTAAAAGTTTCTTCCCTGTGCACCATTACCCCCAACAAACACATATTTTATGTTTATAATTTTTCTTTTGTTTATTTTCACAATAAGTTCCTATCACATTAATCAGTAAATGATTAGGGATTCTAAAAAGAAAATAAACTTTTACAAATGTCACAGCTTATCCTGAAACTAAGTACATATACTTTGACATGTTAAATTTATCATCGATTTTAACTGTGTAATCTTCTCTGTGACATATTTTTGTGTATCACACCCTGAAATTAGATGTAGCAAATAAACTGAATTGAAGTTCTCCAAGATTACTTATAGGAAAGCCTTAGAGACCGGAGCCATACTGTCCTTATGTTTTGTAAATATTTCAGTAACTTTTATCTTAGGCTTTATATATTAAATTGAATGAAGTATAAAATTGAATGAAGTATTAAATTGAATGAAGTATTAAATTGAATGAAGTATAAAATTGAATGAAGTATTAAATTGAATGAAGTATAAAATTGAATGAAGTATAAAATTGAATGAAGTATAAAATTGAATGAAGTATTAAATTGAATGAAGTATTAAATTGAATGAAGTATTACATTGAATGAAGTATTACATTGAATGAAGTATTACATTGAATGAAGTATTACATTGAATGAAGTATAAAATTGAATGAAGTATATATAAATACTGTGATGTTGGATGAGATATGAAAGAATGTGAAGAAAAAAATGCAGTTAAAACCACCTGACACTCATTTTATACTTTGTGTGTGTGATACATTTGAAACAGACAGTAATTACAAGGGCACCATGTTATTGCTATTTATAGTGTTTAAATACATGTATGTTATTGCTATTTATAGTGTTTAAATACATGTATGTTATTGCTATTTATAGTGTTTAAATACATGTATGTTATTGCTATTTATAGTGCTTAAATACATGTATGTTGTGAAAGCTATAGTGTTTAAATACATGTATGTTGTGAAAGCTATAGTGTTTAAATACATGTATGTTGTGAAAGCTATACTGTTTAAATACATGCATGTTGTGAAAGCTATAGTGTTTTAATACATGCATGTTCTGAAAGGTTTCCTTTTCAAGCAATTTTTTTTATTTGTGGGCTAAATATTCTTTTAAGCAAGCTCCCTTGTTATTTATTGATCAATTAATTGTGGGATAATAACACAGTCATTCAGGCTTCAAATCAGGATGCTGTAACAGATGCTTAATAGCAGTTGATGACAATGCAACTAGGGGACAATGAAATACAAATAAATACTGGCAACCACTGCAATAAGCAAGGACATGACTAGGCAAGTGTGTCCTATACATTAAACTAAAAATAGCATTCATTTAGATCTGACATCATGTAGCAACAGGTATGTAAAATAATGAATAGAATCAACAGTGTATGTGATGATTTCTTGAGCATTATGGGATGGCAGATCTAGGTGAGTTTATGCTTTGCCCATTATGGGAGATCTATCCAAAGGTCAGAAAATACTCTCTAAGAGTTAGAACAGTACTCTCTCTATGGATCACATAAATACGTTCTCTAAGAGTCAAATATAGAATCTCTAAGAGTTATATTAATACTTCTCTAAGAGTCAAATATAGAATCTCTAAGAGTTATATTAATACTTTCTCTAAGAGTCAAATATAGAATCTCTAAAAGTTATATTAATACTTTCGCCAAGAGTCAAAAATAGAATCTCTAAAAGTTACATTAATACTTTCTGTAAGAGTAAAATATAGAATCTCTAAAAGTTATATTATTACTTTCTCCAAGAGTCAAATATAGAATCTATAAAAATTACATTAATACTTTCTGTAAGAGTCAAATATAGAATCTCTAAAAGTTACATTAATACTTTCTCTAAGAGTCAAATATAGAATCTCTAAAAGTTACATTAATACTTTCTCTAAGAGTCAAATATAGAATCTCTAAAAGTTACATTAATACTTTCTCTAAGAGTCAAATATAGAATCTATAAAAATTACATTAATACTTTCTGTAAGAGTCAAATATAGAATCTCTAAAAGTTACATTAATACTTTCTCTAATGGTCAGGTAAATACCAACAATTTAAGGATCAGATAAATACTTTCCCTAAAGGTCAGATAAATACTCTCCCTAAAGGTCAGATAAATACTTTCCCTAAAGGTCTGAAAAATACTGTTTCCAAATGTCAGATAAATACTCTTCATAAAAGTCAGATATATAATCTCTCTAAAGATCAGATAAATACTCTCCCTAAGATTCAAATAAATACACTCTCTTTAAATGTCAGATAAATACTCTCCTTAAGATTCAAATAAATACACTCTCAAAAGGTCAGATAAATACTCTCTTTAAGATTCAAATAAATACACTCTCTTTAAATGTCAGATAAATACTCTCCTAAGGATTCAAATAAATACACTCTCTTTAAATGTCAGATAAATAATCTCCATAAGGGTCAGATAAAAAAAAATTTTAAATGTTAGATAAATACTCTCCTTAAGATTCAAATAAATACACTCTCAAAAGGACAGATAAATACTCTCCTTAAGATTCAAATAAATACACTCTCAAAAGGTCAGATAAATACTCTCCTAAAGATTCAAATAAATACACTCTCTTTAAAGATCAGATAAATACTCTCCTTAAGATTCAAATAAATATACTCTCAAAAGGTCAGATAAATACTCACCTTAAGATTCAAATAAATACACTCTCTTTAAATGTCAGATAAATACTCTCCTTAAGATTCAAATAAATACACTCTCTCAAAAAGTCACATAAATACTCTCCTAAAGATTCAAATAAATACACTCTCTTTAAATGTCATATAAACACTCTCCTTAAGATTCAAATAAATACACTCTCTTTAAATGTCAGATAAATACTCTCCTTAAGATTCAAATAAATACACTCTCTTTAAATGTCAGATAAATACTCTCCTTAAGATTCAAATAAATACACTCTCAAAAGGTCAGATAAATACTCTCCTTAAGATTCAAATAAATACACTCTCTTTAAATGTCAGATAAATACTCTCCTTAAGATTCAAATAAATACACTCTCTCAAAAAGTCAGATAAATACTCTCCTAAAGATTCAAATAAATACACTCTCTTTAAATGTCAGATAAATACTCTCCTTAAGATTCAAATAAATACACTCTCCTTAAATTTCAGATAAATACTCTCCTTAAGATTCAAATAAATACAAGTTCTCAAAAAGTCAGATAAATACTCTCCTTAAGATTCAAATAAATACACTCTCTTTAAATGTCAGATAAATACTCTCCTTAAGATTCAAATAAATACACTTTCTTTAAAAGTCAGATAAATACTCTCCTAAAGATTCAAATAAATACACTCTCAAAAGGTCAGATAAATACTCTCCTAAAGATTCAAATAAATACACTCTCTTTAAATGTCAGATAAATACTCTCCTTAAGATTCAAATAAATACACTCTCCTTAAATGTCAGATAAATACTCTCCTTAAGATTCAAATAAATACAAGTTCTCAAAAAGTCAGAAAAATACTCTCCTTAAGATTCAAATAAATACACTCTCTTTAAAAGTCAGATAAATACTCTCCTAAAGATTCAAATAAATACACTCTCAAAAGGTCAGATAAATACTCTCCTAAAGATTCAAATAAATACACTCTCTTTAAATGTCAGATAAATACTCTCCTTAAGATTCAAATAAATACACTCTGTTTAAATGTCAGATAAATACTCTCCTTAAGATTCAAATAAATACACTCTCCTTAAATGTCAGATAAATACTCTCCTTAAGATTCAAATAAATACAAGTTCTCAAAAAGTCAGATAAATACTCTCCTTAAGATTCAAATAAATACACTCTCTTTAAAAGTCAGATAAATACTCTCCTAAAGATTCAAATAAATACACTCTCAAAAAGTCAGATAAATACTCTCCTTAAGAAACAAATAAATACACTTTCTTTAAATGTCAGATAAATACTCTCCTTAAGATTCAAATAAATACACTCTCTTTAAAAGTCAGATAAATACTCTCCTTAAGATTCAAATAAATACACTCTCTTTAAAAGTCAGATAAATACTCTCCTAAAGATTCAAATAAATACACTCTCTTTAAAAGTCAGATAAATACTCTCCTTAAGATTCAAATAAATACACTCTCTTTAAAAGTCAGATAAATACTCTCCTAAAGATTCAAATAAATACACTCTCAAAAAGTCAGATAAATACTCTCCTTAAGATTCAAATAAATACATTCTCTTTAAATGTCAGATAAATACTCTCCTTAAGATTCAAATAAATACATTCTCTTTAAATGTCAGATAAATACTCTCCTTAAGATTCAAATAAATACACTCTCTCAAAAAGTCAGATAAATACTCTCCTTAAGATTCAAATAAATACACTCTCTTTAAAGGTCCGATAAATACTCTCCTTAAGATTCAAATAAATACACTCTCAAAAGGTCAGATAAATACTCTCCTTAAGATTCAAATAAATACTCTCTCTTTAAATGTCAGATAAATACTCTCCTTAAGATTCAAATAAATACACTCTCTCAAAAAGTCAGATAAATACTCTCCTTAAGATTCAAATAAATACACTCTCTTTAAAGGTCCGATAAATACTCTCCTTAAGATTCAAATAAATACACTCTCTCAAAAGGTCAGATAAATACTCTCCTTAAGATTCAAATAAATACACTCTCTTTAAAGGTCAGAAAAATACTCTCCTTAAGATTCAAATAAATACACTCTTTCAAAAGGTCAGATAAATACTTTCCTTAAGATTCAAATAAATACACTCTCTTTAAAGGTCAGATAAATACTCTCCCTAACATTCAAATAAATACACTCTCTCAAAAGGTCAGATAAATACTCTCCTAAAGATTCAAATAAATACACTCTCTTTAAAGGTCAGATAAATACTCTCCCTAACATTCAAATAAATACACTCTCAAAAGGTCAGATAAATACTCTCCTTAAGATTCAAATAAATACACTCTTTCAAAAGGTCAGATAAATTCTCTCCCTAAGATTCAAATAAATATACTCTCTTTAAATGTCAGATAAATACTCTCCTTAAGATTCAAATAAATACACTCTTTCAAAAGGTCAGATAAATACTCTCCTTAAGATTCAAATAAATACACTCTCTTTAAATGTCAGATAAATACTCTCATTAAGATTCAAATAAATACACTCTCAAAATGTCAGATAAATACTCTCCTAAAGACTCAAATAAATACACTCTCTTTAAAGGTCAGATAAATACTCTCCTTAAGAAGATTCAAATAAATACACTCTCTTTAAATGTCATCAGTAGACAATATTTTTCTGCAAGAAAACACAAAGAGTAGAGGACTCCTGGTTGAATTTAGAAGAAATTCACTCATAATTAGGATCCAATGGATTAAATGTCATGTATTTCAAAACCAAACAGCCCACCTAAGCAAAGCTGGGTCGGTATGCAACAATGATGAAGGGCAGATAAATACACTAAGGGTCAGATAGATACTCTAAGGGTCAGATAAATAGTCTCTAAAAGGTTCCAATGAATACTCTCTCTAAACAATAGAGAATTACTCTTCCTATGGGGCAGATAAGTACTTTTCCTAAAGGTCAGATAAATTCTCTAAGTGGCAGATAAATATTCTCTAAGGGTTAGATAAATACTCTGAGTGTCAAAAAAATACTCTCACTTAAGACTTGGATAAATGATCTCCATAAGTGGCAAATAAATACTATCTCTAAGGGTCAGATAAATACTACCTATAAAAGTCAGATAAATACTCTCTCTAAGGGTCAGATACATACTCTCACTTAACACATGAATAAATACTCTCACTTAAGAGTCAGATAAAGGCTATCTTTGAGAGTCAGATAAATACTCTCTCTAAGGGTTGGATAAATACTTTCTCTAAGGGTCATATAAATACTCTCACTTAACACATGAATAAATACTCTCACTAAAGAGCCAGATAAAGGCTGTCTTTGAGAGACAGATAAACACTATCTGTAAAGTTAAATAAGCACTCTAACGGTCAAATAAACACTCACATAAGAGTAAGATAAATACTCTCTCTCTAAGAGTCAGATAAATACTCTATGCGTCAAATAAATAATCTTTATAAGGCTCAGATAAATACTCTAAGAGTTATAAATACACTAAGTGTCAGATAAATAATATCTCCAAGAGTCAGATAATTACTCTGAGAGTCAGATAAATACTCTAAAGGTCAGATAAATACTTTACCTTAAGAGTCAGAAAAAATTCTCTCTCTGTTTCTCTCTCTCTCTCTCTCTCTCTCTCTCTCTCTCTCTCTCTCTCTCTCTCTCTCTGAGAGGTAAATACTGTTTAAGGGTCAGATAAACACTCATTAGAAAGTAATATAAATTATCTCTAAGAGTCAAATAAATACTCTGTCAGATAAATACTCTCTAAGGGTCAGATAAATACTACCTATAAAAGTCAGATAAATACTATCTCTAAGGGTCAGATAAATACTCTCTATAAGTGTGAGATACTCTAAGTGTCAGATAAATGTTCTCTAAGAACAAGATAAATACTCTCACTTAAGAGTCAGATAAATAATCTCACTTAAGAGTCAGATAAATACTCTCAAAGGGTCAGATAAATGCTCTCATTTAGGAGTTAGATACTCTCTAAGGGTCAGATAAATACTCTCATTTAGGAGTTAGATAGATACTCTCTAAGGGTCAGATAAATGCTCTCACTTAAAAGAGTCAGATAAATAGTCTCACTAAATTGTCAGATAAATACTCTCCCTTAAGAATCAGATAAATAGTCTCACTTAATTGTCAGATAAATGCTCTCACTTAAGAGTCAGAAAAATACTCTAATAGTCAGACAAATACTCTCTAAGGGTCAGATAAATACTCTCACTTAAGAATCAGATAAATATGCTCTCTAAGAGTCAGATAAATACTATCTCTAAAAATCAAACAAATACTCTAAGGGTCAGAAAAATACTCTCTAAGGGTCAGATAAATACTCTCTAATGGTCAGAAAAAATACTCTCACTTAAGAGTCAGATAAATACTCTAAGGATTAGACAAATATTCTCTAAGGGTCAGATAAATGCTCTCTAAGGGTCAGATAAATGTTCTCTAAGGGTCAGACAAATACTCTCACTTAAGAATCAGATAAATACTATCACTTAAGAGTCAGATAAATACTCAAAGGATCAGACAAATACTTTCTAAGGGTCAAATAAATGCTCTCACTTTAGAGTCAGACAAATACTCTCTAAGAGTCAGGTAAATACTCTCAAATGGTCAGACAAATACTCTCTAATAGTCAGGTAAATACTCTCTCTAAGAGTCAGGTAAATACTCTCTCTAAGAGTCAGATAAATACTCTCTCTAATAGTCAGATAAATACTCTAAGAGTCAGGTAAATACTCTAAGAGTCAGGTAAATACTCTAAGAGTCAGATAAATACTCTAAGTGTCAGGTAAATACTCTCTCTAAGAGTCAGGTAAATACTCTCTCTAAGAGTCAGATAAATACTCTCTCTAATAGTCAGATAAATACTCTAAGAGTCAGGTAAATACTCTAAGAGTCAGATAAATACTCTCTCGAAGAGTCAGATAAATACTCTAAGAGTCAGGTAAATACTCTTGATAATTTATCATTGTAGCAAGTCAGATGTTGCTTAGTTTTCACACAATATAAAATATTTATAAGAATGATAATAAAAATTAATGCACTTAATCTGAACAGAGATGAGATGGAAAGATTATCAAGTGGGTGTATTAGTGTATTAAGTTATCACTTATATTTCGGTGTTTTCACATAGTGTGAAATATTTATAAGAATGATAATAAAAATTAATGCACTTAATCTGAACAGAGATGAGATAGAAAGATTATCAAGTGCGTGTATTAAGTTATCACTTATAATTCTGTGTTTTTCAGAACATTCATTTTTCATTGCAACGTTGAATAGTATTTGGATTTTTTTGGTCTTTTCGTCATATCAACAAAACTAGATTATTTAGAATTAAGCAGAGGAAATTGGAGTAAAATTTTGCCAACGACACACCATAGCTGCCTGCCCCAGCTGACAATTGGTATGGTATGATCTGATCCTACACCCTTTGGTAGTAAATCTGGAACACTGACCACTAAGCCACTGTGGCTTCTGTACAATAGTTTTTACAGCCAATGACACTACTTGTTTAGACTTTTAAAAATATTTCCTTTTCTATTGCATTGATCCAATGTACAATAATTTGACTTATGTGTGTGGTGTGTCAGTTACCTTGTGTTTGCATTGATCCACTGTACAGTTTGATATGTGGCAATTTTACCTAGTAATTACTTTGATCATCTGTACAATATGATATGTATCAGTGACCTTGCTATTGTGTTTATCCACTGTACTATTTGACATGTGTCAGTTACCTTGCTATATCATTGATCTAAAGCACTGTCTGATAGGATCACTGCCATCTCACCACTGTCTGCTTGGGTTCCAGTAGCTTCTGGTGGGTCGGTGGTTCTTTCTGGCAATTTCCCAGTTTCTTCCTCCACCATTAATACTGGCCGCTATGTATAGTCTATCATGTGCTGAAAAATGGTGTTAAGCCCCACAACAACAACAACAACAATAATCATTGATCCACTGTACTATTTGATTTTTTTTCAATTACCTTCTAATTGCATTGTTCCACTGTACAACTTGATATATCAATTAATGTTATTACATTGATGAACTGTTCCAATTTATAAATGAGTGGTTCCCAACTTTGGCCTTGACCCTAAAAAAAAAATTTTTAGCCTCATGACCCCATTTCTACATCTTGTTACAAACAAATCCTGGAGACCATCAGTGACCCTCCAGAATGTCCTTGTGACCCTGATTTGAGCCATGACCTGAGTATTGAGAACCAATGTTCTAAATATTTCATGGTTCTAAATATGTTACAAAGCTAAGTATGTCTAATGTAATTCTATTGTATTGACCTACTTAACTGGTATAATTTAAACACTATTCAGTTTAGGAGCATATGTCACCTGGTTGCAAATTGAGAAATTACTTCTAAAATGCAGGTCAGTCTGAAAGTAATTGAATTTGTGTATAAAATATAATAGTTAATGTGTATACTATTATTTACATTCGTCATAAAAGTTTACTTGGCAGTTGAGATCCTTTAGCAGAGGTAATTAAACCCACAAAGATTTGCCTTAGAGCACAAAATAAAATTGAACGTCATGAAGCCCATAGTTATGCATGTTGAATAAATCAGTTTACAATTTCTTGAACATGTAAATTTCACTTTTCAAAATGCTGATGATATTAAAAAGTATTGGACATTTTTGTTTCAGTTCTGAGCACTAAAGTTGTTTATAGTTGAGTTTTTAATTGGCACCATGCCCAACAAAAATGCTGTTAATTACAGAAGATATACTACACTTACTAACTACAGCACAGAGAGCTAAAAAGAAGTGAAAAGAAAATGAATATAATAATAATTTTAGTGTCAATGCAATAAATAATCTGTCAAAATCTGCCATATTTTACAAAGGTCTTTATAAAATGCCTACTAGAATAGGAATGGCTACAGTACAGTACTTGAAAAACTGTAAACATTGACAAGTGCTAATAGCTGAACATTTCTACACTGATAATAGTGTAGCTATATGTAGAAACATGGACTAGGGTCTTTCAATTATAATGTGTCAATGATATAACTATGGCATTTATAACAAGACTGAATTCAGTAGGTAGTGATTGTTGGATGGTAAACAATACAGACATATCTTGCAATACAACAAGGACTTAAGCTATGCAAACAACATTCATAATTATAAAAGCCATGGTAAAGCCCTCAGTCTAGCATTGTCTTTGTGTAATGAATGGTCAGGGAGTCCATTAATGGTCCCTCACTGCAGTGCCCCACAGACACTATGTCCCTATTGTCATGTAACCCTGTAGTATTTCATCACTGATGTCACTATTGTCATGTATCCCCATAGAATTCCATCCCTGATATCCCTATTGTCATGTATCCATGTAGTATTCCATCACTGACATGGATATTGTAATGTATCCATGTAGTATTCTATCATTAATATCCCTATTGTCATGTATCCCAGTAGTATTCCATCACTGATGACCCTATTGTCATGTATCCCTGTAGTATTCCATCACTGATGTTCCTATTGTCATGTATCCCTATAGTATTTCATCACTGATGTCCCTATTGTCATGTATCCCTATAGTATTCCATCACTGATGTCCCTATTGTCATGTATCCCTGTAGTATTCCATCACTGATGTCCCTATGATGTAGTATTACATCATTAATGTCCATATTATCATGTATCCCTGTAGTATTCCATTACTTATATCTCTATTGTCATGTTTCCTTGTAGTATTCCATCAATGATGTCCCTATTGTCATGTTTCCTTGTAGTATTCCTTCACTGATGTTTCTATTGTCATGTATCCATGTAGTATTCCATCACTGATGTCCCTATTGTCATGTTTCCTTGTAGTATTCCTTCACTGATGTCCCTATTGTCATGTATCCCTGTATTATTCCATCACTGATGTCCCTATTGTCATGTATCCCTGTAGTATTTCATCACTGGTGTCCCTATTGTCATGTATCCCTATAGTATTCCATCACTGATATCCCTATTGTCATGTATCCCTATAGTATTCCATCACTGATGTTCATATTGTCATGTATCCCTGTAGTATTCCATCACTGATGTCCCTATTGTCATGTATCCCAGTAGTATTTCATCACTGACATCCCTATTGTCATGTATCCCTGTAGTATTCCATCACTGATGTCCCTATTGTCATGTATCCCTGTAGTATTCCATTACTGAAGTCCCTATTGTCATGTATCCCTGTAGTATTCCATCACTGACATCCCTATTGTCATGTATCCCTGTAGTATTCCATCACTGATATATCTATTGTCATGTATCCCTGTAGTATTTCATCACTGAAATCCCTATTGTCATGTATCCTTGTAGTATTCCATCACTGATGTCCCTATTATCATGTATCCCTGTAGTATTCCATTATCACACTGATAAAATATTATTGGGATTCTAATAAATAAAGACAATTACACATATGCAAGTGTTTTAAACAAATTCACATATACCAGGGTTGATAGACAAATACACATATGCCAAGGTTGATAGATAAATATACATATGAAAGGGTTAAAAACAAATACACATAAACCAAGATTAACAAAAGAATGACCAACAAATACATATGAACCACTTGCAACAATCTTATAAATGTTTCATAATTTGTTCCCTCCCAATACAGCAACACCTCATTATAATGTTGTTTACAACATTTGTAAATTGACTTCCATTCCAAATAATGAAGCTGTATATAGACAAATGGTTATACAAGTCTATATGATGAGTCAGAGAAACTTATGACATGATAAAAACAGTCATATAAGTATATGCCTTATAAAAACAGTTTTACAAGTCTATGAGGTGATAAAAGCAGTCATATAAGTCTATGCCATTATAAAAACAGTCACACAAGTCTATGATGTGATAAAAACAGTTATATGAGTCTATGATATGAAAAAAAATTCACAGAAGTCTATGACAGGAAGCAAAACTCTATGCCATGATAAAAATGGTTATACAATGCTATGCAATTATAGAAACCATTATAATAGGTCTATGTCCTGATAATAAGTTATGCAAGTCATGACATAATAAAAACAGTCATTCAAGTTTATACTGGCATGTAACATAAGCCAGCATGCCCAGTTCTATGTCATAAGAGGTTAATAGAGAAGCTGGAGCCACTAAGACTAAGTGGTTATCAAGGTGTACAGTTAAAATCCTACTATTGGGTTAGTCTGGGGTTGGCAAGTGTGGTGTGTAATTGGGCAAAGCACTTTACTTCAATCTTCTTGAAACTAAATAACCTATGTCTGATGCCAAACACCAAACCACCTGGTACATATGGCTATACCTATAGGCTACTAACTGAGTATTGAAATATGTTGGACCCAAGGTAATGTGGTGCACAATATATGAACATGTGAGTAAACTCAATACCACATCAGTGAGGTCTAATATTTTGTATTAATACTCAGTCAATTATCTTTTTATTTTATACTTAAATTACACAGTTGAAATACTTCTTAAATAATTTACATGTTCAGTCATTGAATGAAATCTGGACATTGAAGTAACATACACTTCATTGATTCTCATTGAACTCAATGGAATGAAAATTTGTTGAAAAGGATGGAAATGCATATTATGGAAATGATGCAGCTACCATTATGAAAAGATGAACCTGAAAAATTCTAATCTTACAGTATTCTTAGGATTGTCTCAATGCTGCTGTAATGATGTTGGGTAAATTTGAAAGCGATGCATCATGATTGTTGCCATGGTACTGCTGTAATGGTGTTGGGTAAATTTGAAAGTGAAGTGATGCATCATGATTGTTGCCATGGTACTGCTGTAATGGTGGTGGGTAAATTTGAAAGTGACGCATCATGATTGTTGCCATGGTACTGTGGTCAGCCTGTCTTTGATAATACCTCAGAAGAAAAGAATATATTGGTTGGTTTTTGAGTTGTTTCATAAAATTTTGAGTGAAGGATGAAAATAAAACAATGCTATATTAAGAGTAGATATAATGACAGACATGGGATTAATTGAACACATCAGTAAATTGTGAATTTTGTTTGCTTGTTGATACTGCATGTAGACATGGCTGGTTGTGGATTTTTAACAGCACTTCTACTGCATTACTGGTAATATCATATTATGGACATGATCACACAGTAACTTCCCAAGAAGACACCAAGGCTGCTTGCCTGGTTAGTGTCAAACCTGCATTACTTGGATTGCAAGTCCACACTGTAGAACCTCAGTTCTTGTGGCTAAAATTTGCACATACACATTGAAGATAGAGAAAATCAAATCCTTTTAATTTGACCTAATTTTGTTGGTACAATGGCTGTTTAATTTGACTTAGATTTGTTGGCAAGATGACTTAATTGGACCTAAATTTATTGGTAAAAAAATTTAATTTTTTTTACCTAGATTTGTTTGTAAAATGAATATTAATGTTACCTGTGTGTGTGTTGGTTAAGTGTAAATTTTACCTAGATTTGTAGATACTAGCTGTTTATTTTCCTATATTTGTTGTTAAAGGCTAGAAAAGTCAAGACAAAACTTAGACATGTCAGTGTTCACATAGATTTGAGTTTTTTTGTCAGTTGCTAGAAAACAGGATTTTAATTTTATCCAAATACAACAGTCTTTCAGCATTCACTATAGTGCCCTTAATTATTAAACCACTCACTATAGTGCCCTTAATTATAAAACCACTCACTGTAGTGCCCTTAATTATAAAACCACTCACTATAGTGTCCTTGATTATACAACCACTCACTATAGTGTCCTTGATTATAAAACCACTCACTATAGTGCCCTTAATTATAAAACCACTCACTGAAATACCCTTGATTATAAACATTTCGCTAATTACAGCACTCTTTAACACTTACTATAGTGCTCTTGATTATAAAACTACTCACTATATTGCCCTTGATTATAAAACCACTCACTGAAATACCCTAAATTATAAACATTTCTCTAATTACAGCACTCTTTAACACTTACTATAGTGCCCTTGATTATAAAACCACTCACTATTGTGCCTTTGATTATAAACATTTCTCTAAATATAACACTCTTTGACTACTCACAATAGTACCCTTGATTATAAAACTACTCACTATAGTGCCCTTGATTATAAAACCACTCACTACAGTGCCCTTTATTATAAAAGTTTTCTAAATGTAGTACTCTTTTACTACTCACTATTGTGCCCTTGATTATAAAACTACTCACTATATTTCTCTTGATTATAAAACCACTTACTATAGTGTCCGCCAGTAGCTTCTTGTGGGTCGGTGGTTCTTTCCGTGGATTTCCCAGTTTCTTCCTCCACCATTAATAATGGCCACCATGTATAGCCTATCGAATGCTGAAAAATGGCATTAAGCCCCACAACAACAACAAGAACTAATGTCCTGGATTATAAAAATGGTCACTATTGTGCCTTTGATTATAAAGCATTCTCTAAATATAACACTCTATCACCACTTATTCCAGTACCTTTGATTATAGAACATTTCTCTAAATACAGCACTCTTTCACCATTTACTATAGTTCCCTTGATTGTAGAACATTACTCTAAATACAGCACTCTTTTAACAATCGCTAGGGTGCCCTTGATTATAAAACCACTCACTATAGTGCCCTTGACTGTAGAACATTTCTCTAAATACAGCACTCTAAATACAGCACTCTTTCACTACTCACTATAGTACTCTTGATTACAACACCACTGACTTGAATGCAATTGATTATTAAGCATTTCCCTAAATGAATCATTCTTGCTATAGTAAACTTGATTATGACAGTTCTTTAAATGAAACTTTTTCTCTCTTAAGCACCCTTTATTATAACATAGTTTCTGTTCAAAGTTGGCATAATCATGGATCCCATTTTATTTTAAAGTAGTAAAAGTTATAGGTATACTTTACTTCAATATAAGACTTTCTGGCTATAAGGCTGTATATTCATAGCTTCCATTAACATTGTAATGAGGGAGTGCTGTATTCATAGCTTCCATTAACATTGTAATGAGGGAGTGCTGTATTCATAGCTTCCATTAACATTGTAATGAGGGAGTGCTGTATTCATAGCTTCCATTAACATTGTAATGAGGGAGTGCTGTATTCATAGCTTCCATTAACATTGTAATGAGGGAGTGCTGTATTCATAGCTTCCATTAATATTGTAATGAGGGAGTGTTGTATTCATAGCTTCCATTAACATTGTAATGAGGGAGTGCTGTATTCATGAATATATCATGAAGACTGAAATTCTAAAGACCCATAATTTATGTTGCCTTGCACTTTGCTGTTGCTTGGTAGAATAATAGCCTTGCATTACTTGGTAAAATAGCTATGTTGTTTGGTAGAATAGCTGTGTTGCTTGGTAAAATAGCTTTGTGTTTCTTGATAGAATAGCTTTGTGTTGTTTGGTAGAATAGCTTTGTGTTGTTTGGTAGAATAGCTTTGTGTTGCTTGGTAGAATAGCATTGTGTTCCTTTCTAGAATAAATGTATTGCTTTGTTGAATAGCTTTATACTGTTTGTTAGAGAATCTTTTTGTTGCTTTTGTATAACAAATTTGTGTGTTTTATTGAAAAGAGTTGTGCTGCAATATCTCAGGAAATAGTTTGGTTTTCAAATATATTACAGCTTTTGCTAATACTCCATGTTCTTTTAAATGCCTAATTTTTTAAAAGCATACAGCATTGCTCACAACTATGAAGTAGCTCAGTGTTTAATTATGCAGGGCTGATGTTATTAGAAAAATTACAGTTGGGTGAATGTTAAACAGAAGATATTCAAGGATTTATTTGAAGGAAATACTATAGGAAGATATCTAGGGTGTGGGAACAAAGACCACTGCACACAGTCTTTATGATCTCAGGGAATCCATTGAGACAGATTGACAGCTGGATTGTCACCTAATGGTCAGTTTCTATTTATGGACACACAGGCTGAAATTGACATCATTTGTTAGCTTGACTTGATCAGTACAAGGTGTGAACAAATTTTCTAGCACCTTACTGGTGATTCATTGGATTATATATTTTTCTTGGAAACATAGTTTGCAGGATGATTGTAAAATTCAAACTCTACATGGACATATTCCAAAACAGGTATGATGCATTAATTATTGATACCTTTGAGGAAAATGTCCTTTGTTACTGCAAGTTTCTATTAATAATTTAAGCTAAAGAATTAAGTATAACATAATATTTGCAGATCATGTGTACAGTTATTTGAGATGTATGCATATTTTTTATATGAAAGATAGAATAGATATTATTGTATTTGGTCACATTCAGTATAGATGAATTTTTGTTCCTACATTATGTTTGTGGATTTCGGAATCTTCATAATCTTCATAATTGGATGTGACAAGTATCTGAATGGTGAACAGCTTTCATTGCAGGGAACACATGACCAGAAATGGTTGGAACTTTTTCTATTGCTATCATTTAACCCTTGACAGATAAGGAGTGTGCAAGTGTACAGATAGATACATATATGTATGACAGATAAGGAATGTGCAAGTATACAGATGGATACATGCATGTATGACAGAAGGAATATGTAAGTGTACAGATGGATACATGTATGTATGACAGATAAAGTATTGCAGGTGTACAGATGCATGTATGTATGACATAAGGTGTATGCAAGTGTACAGATGGATAAATGTATGTATGACATATAAAGAATAAACAAGTGTACAGATGGATACAGGTATATATGATAGATAAGAAGAATACAAATGTACAGATGGATACATGTATGTATGACAGTTAAGGTATATGCAAGTGTACAGATGGGTATGTTTTGCCAAAAATGTCTTCTATGTGGATTTAAAATGATGGTAACATCAGTCTTGTAGAATTATTTCTTTTAAAGGTGTCACATGTGAAAAGGATGTTTTATTCATGTTCATGTGCAGCATATATATTGCAGTTTTACATGAACTTTTCACTTCTCTCTCTCTCTCTCTCTCTCTCTCTCTCTCTCTCTCTCTCTCTCTCTCTCTCTCTCTCTCTCTCTCTCTCTCTCTTAGCCCATCCTCCTACCCACCTCACCCTCCATACACAAACACACTAAAGTGGTTAATGAATCCATAAAAGTTCTATCAATTCCAATATTTCCCAGCAATCTAAATATGTTCAAGATATTCTGAATGATGACTATATTGTATTGATGTACTAAGAATACAGAAAAATAATTGTTATGATTCCAAATGTCTTCAGATGAATTTGTTGCAATTCCAATAGAGCTATTAATTAAAATGCTCTTGACTGTTTCACATAAATCCATACAGTTATTATATATTCAAAAAGTCTTTGAATGAATGTTACAGCACTGCAATTTCAGCAAATAATTAAAATTTAAAAAAATGAATTCATCTCGTACAACATTTAAAATTTCTAAAATTTGGTGCTTGCATTAGGAATGTTGCCTACTAATCTATTAATACAGAAAATAACACATATTAGCCATAATGGAATACAAAGCTTTTTTTATGAATAATATGGTATTTTGAAATACACCTTGCACTCAACAAGGTTAACATTCTGACTAAACTCAGTCAGCTTTTCCATGGAAACGCAAGACCTCTATTCCATGAATGCATGTCCTTGTTGGATCATGTGATGTTTCATCATACTTGTCAGTGCAACCTAACTTTGTGTATTTTTAATGATTATATGTTATGCTGATCTATATTTTGCACATGACCTTGTCTAAAATGAAGTTAATGGTGTACCTGACCAATTATATTTATTTTGTAAACAACATTATATATGCCTAATATTTCTCTATCATTGGATTTGATATTTAGATCATTATTATTAAAAAATCTTTTTTTTTGAATCTATGTTAAAGTTAAAAAGAAATGTCTTAATTCTGGCCGTTGACTCTTACAGAATGACAATGAAGTAGATTTTCAGAAAATGGTAATTGTGATCAAGGATAAGTGGAGGTCAAGGTCATTCTTGCCTGAACATTTGAAGCAGAATTAGTCTTATTGTTGTGTTCAGTTTTTAATTTGTGTGGGTTTATTTATTCAAACTTTGGCAAGAAGGATTGCACATTTGAATTAGGCCAAAACTAAGGGGTTAAAGTGACAATGACCCAAAAAAACAAAATAAAACAAATCCAAAAAGAACTTAAGTTTTAGACCACAAACAAGTACACTTTTAATAATATAATAAGTTACAGATGTTGGACAAGCTTAAAGTCAAGGTTACAGTGACCTATAAAAGGATCACTGGTTTCTTTGGTTGGTTTGCTGTCTTACAAAGAGATTGTTTGGTGCTGAGCCACCAAGAAAACATCATATGACCTAATTTGTGCAGTGGTCAGATTCAGACCTTTGGATTCAAGTTCATCATGCCAATCAATATGGTGGTCACTCATATCATCTACATACAATACAGTTTTGTCAATTTTCTCTTTGCCAGATTTAAGACAGAACTATGAAGTTCTTTGCTTGATTCCAGACAGAACTGTGAAGCTTTGTCACTTTTTTCTTTGCCTGATTCAAGACAGAACTATAAAGTTTTGTCTTTTTCAATACTTGCAAATTATAGTAACACTACAGCTTTATTAGAAAGGTCACAGTTTATAATTGTACACATTGATGACCACACTGGATTCATTTCAGATACCATGGATAGTCTTATAATAAGGGATACTCTATCTTGTACATTATAAAAGGGTAATATTACTGTAAGAAATTTATCAATAGACTGAAATATGGACCTACTAAACAGATATAGTCAATGTATACAATTCTCAACATATATAATTAGTGTATGGAATTATAACAACCTACCTATCTACCTACCTATAATGATATTTATCATGTGGCATCCAATCAATGTGTAGATGTCTCATATTTCACAGATCCTTGCAAATAGTTAAGGAACATGTGGTCATTTCCTCCCAGACTGTTGAAGGACCATTCAAGAACCATCTTGTTTCACAGACCCATTGGTACTTGGCACCTCACACTAAATAAACCTCAATTGTCCCCTGAACCATTACCATTGGTCCTTGGCTCCTCACACTAAATAAACCTCAATTGTCCCCTGCACCATTACCATTGGTCCTTGGCTCCTCACACTAAATAAACCTCAATTGTCCCCTGAACCATTACCATTGGTCCTTGGCTCCTCACACTAAATAAACCACAATTGTCCCCTGCACCATTACCATTGGTCCTTGGCTCCTCACACTAAATAAACCACAATTGTCCCCTGCACCATTATCATTGACTGCAATATCTGGGTTACATAACTTTTGTGTTTGATGACTCCATGTAATTACTAAAAACTACAGTAATTGAGCATTGTAATATATAAAGCATATTTAAGTGTGAATACAGTGTAATACATGAGACATTTAAGTGTGAATACAGTGCTATACATGAGACATTTAAGTGTGAATACAGTGTAATACATGAGACATTTATGTGTGAATACAGTGCTATACATGAGACATTTAAGTGTGAATACAGTGCTATACATGAGACATTTAAGTGTGAATATAGTGTAATACATGAGACATTTAAGTGTGAATACAGTGCTATACATGAGACATTTAAGTGTGAATACAGTGCTATACATGAGACATTTAAGTGTGAATATAGTGTAATACATGAGACATTTAAGTGTGAATACAGTGCTATACATGAGACATTTAAGTGTGAATACAGTGCTATACATGAGACATTTAAGTGTGAATATAGTGTAATACATGAGACATTTAAGTGTGAATACAGTGTAATACATGAGACATTTAAGTGTGAATACAATGCTATACATGAGACATTTAAGTGTGAATACAGTGCTATACATGAGACATTTAAGTGTGAATACAGTGTAATACATGAGACATTTAAGTGTGAATACAGTGCTATACATGAGACATTTAAGTGTGAATACACTGCTATACATGAGACATTTAACTGTGAATACAGTGCTATACATCAGACATTTAAGTGTGAATGTAGTGTTATATAAAAGACATTTAAGTGTGAATACAGTGCTATACATGAGACATTTAAGTGTGAATACAGTGCTATACATAAGACATTTAAGTGTGAATACAGTGCTATACATAAGACATTTAAGTGTGAATACAGTGTAATACATGAGACATATTTAAGTGTGAATACTGTGATATCCATAAGACATACTTAAGTGTGAATACAGTGCTATACATAAGACATACTTAAGTGTGAATACAGTGCTATACATAAAACATTTAATCATAATTACATTGATATACATAAGAAATTTAAGTGTGAACACAGTAATATAAATAAGACATTTAAGTGTGAATACAGTGCTATACATAAGACATTTAAGTGTGAATATAGTGATATACATAAGACATTTAAGTGTGAATACAGTGTAATACATGAGACATATTTAAGTGTGAATACTGTGATATCCATAAGACATACTTAAGTGTGAATACAGTGCTATACATAAGACATACTTAAGTGTGAATACAGTGCTATACATAAAACATTTAATCATAATTACATTGATATACATAAGAAATTTAAGTGTGAACACAGTAATATAAATAAGACATTTAAGTGTGAATACAGTGCTATACATAAGACATTTAAGTGTGAATATAGTGATATACATAAGACATTTAAGTGTGAATACAGTGCTATAAATAACACATTTAAGTGTGAATACAGTGCTATACATAAAACATATTTAAGTGTGAATACAGTGCTATACATATGATATATAAGTGTGAATACAGTGCTATACATAACATATACTTAAGTGTGAATATAGCATTATATATAAAACATTTAAGTGTGAATACAATGCTATACATAAGACATATTTAGGGGTGAATACAGTGCTATACATAAGACATATTTAAGTGTGAATATAGTGTTATATAAAAGACATTTAAGTGTGAATACAGTGCTATACATAAGACATTTAAATGTGAATACAGTGCTATATATAAGACTTTTAAGTGTGAATACAGTGCTATACATAAGACTTTTAAGTGTGAATACAGTGCTAAACATAAGATATATTTAAATGTGGATACAGTGCTTTACATAAAACATATTTTAATGTGAATGCATTACTGTGCATAAGACTTACTTAAGTGTGAATATAGTACTATACATATAGCATATGTACACATGCACTGATATTGTTACACATGAAATTATTAATTGCTTGAGATTATTAGAATAATAACTATGTTGATGGATGCATCTGTTTTCAGAAAAAAAAATCACAAAGGATTAGAAAACTCAAACATTTCTAATCAGTTAATATGTACAACATATATTTGAATTAACTTCTCAGTTCATCTTTAAAACATCTAACCTGAAACAAACTATATTATATCAAAAAATTTGGCATGATGTAAAATTAGTATGACTTTCTAGAAAATTTATAGCAAATTCAGAAATATTAGATATATTTAACAATTTTATCACGTGTAATAGACAGCAAGAAAAATATATTACATTTCACATACACCTGAAGATTGTTCTGGGCAACTGCCTGTCTGTATTGTAGCAATATAGAGATAATTTGGAATATAAGCAATCTTGTTTGTATTGTAGCAATATAGAGATAATTTGGACTATAAGCAATCTCGTCTGTATTGTAGCAATATAGAGATAATTTGGAATATAAGCATTCTTGTTTGTATTGTAGCAATATAGAGATAATTTGGACTATAAGCAATCTCGTCTGTATTGTAGCAATATAGAGATAATTTGGACTATAAGCAATCTTGTTTGTATTGTAGCAATATAGAGATAATTTGGACTATAAGCAATCTCGTCTGTATTGTAGCAATATAGAGATAATTTGGACTATAAGCAATCTTGTTTGTATTGTAGCAATATAGAGATAATTTGGACTATAAGCAATCTCGTCTGTATTGTAGCAATATAGAGATAATTTGGACTATAAGCAATCTCGTCTGTATTGTAGCAATATAGAGATAATTTGGACTATAAGCAATCTTGTTTGTATTAAAGCAATACAGAGATAATTTGGACTATAAGCAATCTTGTGGGTATTGTAACAATATAGAGATAATTTGGACTATAGGCAATATTGTTATGATCAAATCCATGGTTGAAGAACTCAGGATAAATGGGTCACACTGATAGAATTTTGGGTGATCATTAGAGAGTGGACCAAAATCAGTATTTCTAAATTGCCACAATTAAAAGTAATAGTATTGATTAAGCTGTATAAGACAGTGAAACCCATCTTCATTTTAATTCATGTATAATGCATATGCATTTTTACACATGATTTGGTGACAACCATTTAATTTTTCAGTTGATGGGTTGGAATTTTATTCTGAGGAAAAGATTCTGATTCAAAAAGCTTTTTAAAAAGTATTTGATTTAAAAAAATAAAACAAGTAATTTATTATATCCATTATATGAATTGAAAAAAAAAAAAGATGTGTTGAGGTAAAAAAAATTTCTGGCTCAAACTGAAACCAGAAACACCTACCCACCCCTGAAAAAAAATAGTACTTACCTGTGTTTAGTTTGATATGATTTACATAACACTCCATATTAGGATAAATTGTACACTCCATATTAGAATAATTCTTCACTCCATATTAGAATAATTAAACACTCCATATTAGAATAATTAAACACTCCATATTAGAATAATCATACACTCCATATTAGAATAATTAAGCACTCCATATTAGAATAATCATACACTCCGTATTAGAATAATCAAACACTCCATATTAGAATAATCATGCACTCCATATTAGAATAATCATACACTCCATATTAGAATAAGTAAACACTCCATATTAGAATAATCATACACTCCATATTAGAATAATTAAACACTCCATATTAGAATAATTAAACACTCCATATTAGAATAATCATACGCTCCATATTAGAATAACCATACACTCCATATTAGAATAATTAAACACTCCATATTAGAATAATCATACACCCCATATTAGAATAATTAAACATTCCATATTAGAATAATTCTTCACTCCATATTAGAATAATTCTACACTCCATGTTAGAATAATTCTACACTCCATGTTAGAATAATTCTACACACCATGTTAGAATAATCATACACTCCGTATTAGAATAATCAAACACTCCATATTAGAATAATCATGCACTCCATATTAGAATAATCATACACTCCATATTAGAATAAGTAAACACTCCATATTAGAATAATCATACACTCCATATTAGAATAATTAAACACTCCATATTAGAATAATTAAACACTCCATATTAGAATAATCATACGCTCCATATTAGAATAACCATACACTCCATATTAGAATAATTAAACACTCCATATTAGAATAATCATACACCCCATATTAGAATAATTAAACATTCCATATTAGAATAATTCTTCACTCCATATTAGAATAATTCTACACTCCATGTTAGAATAATTCTACACTCCATGTTAGAATAATTCTACACACCATGTTAGAATAATTCTTCACTCCATATTAGAATAATTAAACACTCCATATTAGAATAATCATACACTCCATATTAGAATAATTAAACACTCCATATTAGAATAATCATACACTCCATATTAGAATAATTAAACACTCCATATTGGAATAATTCTATACTCTTACAGGAAGATGCACTTTAATAGCATTGATTGGTGTGCCTTGTCTGCAAGTGTAGCATATACCCATGTGTGAACAATGAAGAACCTGATTGACTTTATAGTGTTCCAGTGAATCATTGTAAATTATGCTGTTCATTTTACTTAGGACTTTAATGAAGAATTTGTATAGACATCATATAATGTTCCAGTGAATCATTGTAAATTATGCTGTTCATTTTACTTAGGACTTTAATGAAGAATTTGTATAGACATCATATAATGTCCCAGTGAATCATTGTAAATTATGCTGTTCATTTTACTTAGGACTTTAAAGGACCCAGATCAGAACTACTAATATTAATTGATATCAAACAAAAAATGGAATATTTCATACCACATAGTACACTGACATTGATTATTCCGTGCATATCAGCACCAAATTTTTTCCTTTATTTTCCAATATTTTCCATGGTACCTTCAAGTTCGGCATAGATTTTGTCCTTACATGTGCATGTGCATGACTGATTTTTTTCTGGCAGACCAAGAATAATAAAAATGACTTATTATTGTGCTTAGATGTGTGTGTTTATCTTGTTAATGGTATTTTTATGTTAAAGGAAACCATGCTGTAATATATATTGGCATAAAGGCAAATAGACTGCACTTCATTTAATGTGAAAGTGAGTCCTTCTGTATTAGATATTGAATAAAACGCAACTAGACTGTACTTGTTTTGATATTAAAAGAATCCATGCTGTAATAGATATTGGCATAAAGGCAACTCAGCTGTGCTTTTTTCAAAGTGAAAATGAGTCATGCCATATTAGATATGGCATAAAAGCACATAGACCATTGGTCATCAACCTACAGCATGTGTGTCACAAGGATGCAAGTCAAGAGATTTTGTGTGGCATGCAAAGGGCATCCAAAAACTTCGATTTCAACAGTTTTACTCACTTACTGCTGGCATGCTCATTTTATAATTTATCTGGAAAAAGTGGCATCCTGCTGACCCGACTTACACTGCACTAATTTTAATTTGAAAAGAAGCCATGTTGTATTAGATATGCACAAAGGTAACTGAACTTTACTTTTTCATGTGAAAAAAAATCCATGCTGTAAAAGACATTGGCATAAAGGACTGTACATGTTTTAATTTGAAAAGACATCATGTCATATGTGATATTGGCATAAAAGCAACTAGACTGTACATGTTTTAATGAGAAAGGCAACTAGACTGTACTTGTTTTAATGTGAAATAATCCATGGTATAATATATATTGGCATAAAGGCAACTAGACTGTACTTGTCTTAATGTGACAAAATCCATGGTGTAATATATATTGGCATAAAGGCAACTAGACTGTACTTATTTTCATGTGAAAAGAATCCATGGTGTAATATATATTGGCATAAAGGCAACTAGACTGTACTTGTTTTAATGTGAAAAAATCCATGGTGTAATATATATTGGCATAAAAGCATATAGACTGTACTTGTTTTCATGTGAAAAGAATCCATGGTGTAATATATATTGGCATAAAGGCAACTAGACTGTACTTGTCCTAATGTGACAAAATCCATGGTGTAATATATATTGGCATAAAGGCAACTAGACTGTACTTGTCCTAATGTGACAAAATCCATGGTGTAATATATATTGGCATAAAGGCAACTAGACTGTACTTATTTTCATGTGAAAAGAATCCATGGTGTAATATATATTGGCATAAAGGCAACTATACTGTACTTGTTTTCATGTGAAAAGAATCCTTGGTGTAATATATATATATATATATATATATATATATATATATATATATATATATATATATATATATATATATATATATATATTGGCATAAAGGCAACTAGACTGTACTTGTTTTCATGTGAAAAGAATCCATGGTGTAATATATATTGGCATAAAAGCAACTAGACTGTACTTGTTTTAATGTGAAAAAAATCCTTGGTGTAATATATATATTGGCATAAAGGCAACTAGACTGTACTTGTTTTCATGTGAAAAGAATCCATGGTGTAATATATATTGGCATAAAGGCAACTAGACTGTACTTGTCTTAATGTGACAAAATCCATGGTGTAATATATATTGGCATAAAGGCAACTAGACTGTACTTGTTTTCATGTGAAAAAAATCCTTGGTGAAATATATATTGGCATAAAGGCAACTATACTGTACTTGTTTTCATGTGAAAAGAATCCTTGGTGTAATATATATTGGCATAAAGGCAACTAGATTGTACTTGTCTTAATGTGACAAAATCCATGGTGTAATATATATTGGCATAAAGGCAACTTGACTGTACTTGTTTTAATGTGAAAGGAATCCTTGGTGTAATATATATTGGCATAAAGGCAACTAGACTGTACTTGTCTTAATGTGACAAAATCCATGGTGTAATATATATTGGCATAAAGGCAACTTGACTGTACTTGTTTTAATGTGAAAAGAATCCTTGGTGTAATATATATTGGCATAAAGGCAACTAGACTGTACTTGTCCTAATGTGACAAAATCCATGGTGTAATATATATTGGCATAAAGGCAACTTGACTGTACTTGTTTTAATGTGAAAAGAATCCTTGGTGTAATATATATTGGCATAAAGGCAACTAGGCTGTACTTGTTTTAATGTTGAAATGAGTCATGGCACTATACATATGATATATCTCCTGAAATTCCTTTGCTGGTAGCTTAGGTTTAATTGGTTAAGATTAGTTTATCTTGGTCTCTAAGCAAACTTTGGCAGTTGTCCTATAAATTGTCCACATAGATAATGCTGTGATTTTGGAAGCTTTCATTTTACCCATAATTCCTATCACAGCTTGAGTTGTAGTATGATGATGGTTTACTGAAGGTTGATGAATTTCTTCAGGTTCTTATTCCAGTCTTCAGCATGGTTCTGTTCATACATTCTATTTATCATGGTAGAATTGTGTGTTTATTGTTCCAAAGATTTTGTCTGGTAAATCAAGTTTATGAGATTTCAGATTACACATTGCATATTGAAGCATTATGTTGAAAACAAGACAGTATTTTTTCAATTCTTGATTTTTGAAAACAAGAAAAAAAGTACAATATTTGTTTAAATCCCTGGGTAGAAGTTATGGTCATGGAAGGTTATATGGACATGGAAGATCATATCGATATGCGATTTTCAGACGTTTATAATGTCTAGTTGGTGTTCATGAAGCTGGTGGCAATCTGATGTTAAATATGGCTGTCATGTTGGTCATTTTGAAAATTTTGCTATTGCCCAGGAATATCAGAGATGGTTTCAACATTTATAAGTTAAATTCATTTTGATTTGCAGAGTGGCAATCTCTTTTGGGGACTCTTTCTATGTAAACTGATTTCTCATCATTCCTCAAGTTTTAGGTCCTTACCCAAAGGACCTACCCTTTTAATAAATTTGATTAAGTCCATTTCTTTTCATGCTTAGAAAGGATCAGCAGATAAGTGATTAGTGTGTAAGAATCATTTTGTGTCTGTCTGTCTGTGTGTATATGTGTATCTGTTGGTCCATGTCATTTTGTGTCTGTCTGTGTGTATATGCATTTGCATCTATTGGTCCATGCAGCTGTTTATCTTATCTAGGCTACAACTCCCATATCATTTCATAAGTAAATATTGGTCCATGCAGCTGTCTATCTTATCTAGGCTACAAGTCCCATACCATTTCATGTGTATCTATAGGTCCATGCAGCTGTTTATCTTATCTAAGCTACAACTCCCATACCATTTCATGTGTATCTATTGGTCCATGCAGCTGTCTATCTTATCTAGGCTACAAGTCCCATACCATTTCATGTGTATCTATAGGTCCATGCAGCTGTTTATCTTATCTAGGCTACAAGTCCCATACCATGTCATGTGTATCTATTGGTCCATGCAGCTGTTTATCTTATCTAGGTTACAAGTCCCATACCATTTCATGTGTATCTATTGGTCCATGCAGCTGTCTATCTTATCTAGGCTGCAAGTCCCATACCATTTCATGTGTATCTATTGGTCCATGCAGCTGTTTATCTTATCTAGGCTACAAGTCCCATACCATTTCATGTGTATATATTGGTCCATGCAGCTGTCTATCCTATCTAGGCTACAAGTCCCATACCATTTCATGTGTATCTATTGGTCCATGCAGCTGTCTATCTTATCTAGGCTACAAGTCCCATACCATTTCATGTGTATCTATTGGTCCATGCAGCTGTCTATCTCATCTAGGCTACAAGTCCCAGACCATTTCATGTGTATCTATTGGTCCATGCAGTTGTCTATCATATCTAGGCTACAAGTCCCATACCATTTCATGTGTTTCTATTGGTCCATGCAGCTGTCTATCTTATCTAGGCTACAAGTCCCATACCATTTCATGTGTATCTATTGGTCCATGCAGCTGTCTATCTTATCTAGGCTACAAGTCCCATACCATTTCATGTGTATCTATTGGTCCATGCAGCTGTCTATCTTATCTAGGCTACAAGTCCCATACCATTTCATAAGTAAAAATTGCACTGTGGATCCATATTAGTATGAAAGTGTGCTTGTGTACCAAAACTGGATCACTTTAACCCACTTTTTGTATTTATGACAACTTTGTTAAAGATCATGTCCAAAGCTTAATTCCATAATTTTTTTTATCCATTACTTTACAACTTACACTGAATCTGTATATAACAATAGATGTACATTGGACACCAAAAGTGGGTCATTGTGACTTACTTTCGAGGATGTTTATGCCTTTTTGGTTGTCCAGGCTGCAACTCCTATAGTTCAGCACTCTATGCAAAATGATATCATTTGCAGTTAAATTTGATTTGCAAGTGAAAAGTTTTGACTATTGACCTTCTAGTGACCTACAGAATCAGAATGCTACCATCTCTCAAATGATATTAGCACAGATTAATTACAATATTAGCAGTCTAATTACAATATTAGCACAGTCTATTTACAATATTAGCTCAGACTAATTACAATATTAGCAGTCTAATTACAATATTAGCACAACCTAATTACAATATTAGTATAGCCTCATTACAACATTAGCAAAGTCTAATTGCAATATTAGCACAGTCTAATTGCAATATTAGCACAACCTAATTACAATATTAGTATAGCCTCATTACAACATTAGCAAAGTCTAATTGCAATATTAGCACAGTCTAATTGCAATATTAGCACAACCTAATTACAATATTAGCACAGTGTAATTAAAATATTGGCACAGCCTAATTACAATATTAGCACAGTCTAATTACAATATTAGCACAACCTAATTACAATATTAGCACAGCCTAATTACAATATCAGCACAGCCTAATTACAATATTAGCACCGTCTAATTACAATATTAGCTGTCTAATTACAATATTAGCACAACCTGATTACAAAATTAGCACAACCTAATTACAATATTAGCACAGTCTAATTACAATATTAGCACAGTCTAATTACAATATTAGCACAGCCTAATTACAATATTAGCACAGCCTCATTACAATATTAGCACAGCCTAATTACAATATTAGCATAGTCTAATCACATTATTAGCACAACCTAATTACAATATTAGCACAGCCTAATTACAATATTAGCAGTCTAATTACAATATTACCACAACCTAATTATAAAATTAGCACAACATAATTACAATATTAGCACAGCCTAATTACAATATTAGCACAGCCTAATTACAATATTAGCACAACCTAATTACAATATTAGCACAGTCTAATTACAATATTAGCACAACCTAATTACAATATTAGCAGTCTAATTACAATATTAGCTGTCTAATTACAATATTAGCACAACCTGATTACAAAATTAGTACAACCTAATTACAATATTAGCACAGCCTAATTACAATATTAGCACAGTCTAATTACAATATTAGTACAGCCTAATTACAATATTTGCACAGCCTAATTACATTAATAGCACAGTCTAATTACATGTATATAATCAAATTTATGCTAAAATCATCTGATAGATGCAGTTCTTTCATTCCCACTATGATTGTCAGACTTGGTTCCTATATTAGGTCACCCTCTTTAAATACAGTTTGTTAGGATTACTGCCAGTAAGTAACCAGTCTAATACAGTGCATGCCCTGTACAGTGAGCAGTCTAATTTATTACATGACCTGTGTGGTCAGTGAGCAATATTGTACAGGATTTGACTGTTGTGATCAATGTGGAGTCTGGTACAGTTTATTGTGTGTGCATTTTGGAAGTAATGTATGTTGAGAACCAAAACTGGGTTGATGTGACCTACTTTCAGTGTTTTATCACAAATTATGTACAAGTCATATCTTGGTAATACCAAATCTGCATGTTAGAATGAATGTGTACCTTGTGCTAAATGTTAGTTGTTATGACCTAAATTCAAAGATTTGTATAAAAAAAAAAGTTCAGGAATTTTATGTTGGTCATAATTGTGTATGGGCTCTGATTGCAACACCTTTCACATATTGTCATTAAATATACATTGCAGATGCATCCTAGGATAAATAGATTTCAGACATCAAAACTAGGTTACTGTGATCTGTTTTATGACTTTAAACATATAAATGGAATCTATGCTCAGCTGTCCACATCTTTTATTCTGTACTGCCACCAAAATTGCACTATAGGTGCATATTGAAATTAAGCTATATTACATGGCAAGATTTCATTGTTGTTATTAACTTTGTACCATTTATTGAAGACTTATAAACTTGTACTCAGAAGTAGGGGTATCTTGTGTTCACTAAAAACTCCCCAATGAAAAATTTCAGGATCCCAACCTAATTTTTATGGATCCTGGACCTTAGGGCTTTTAGAATTCAGGACTAATTCTACACATTCTTGGATGTGATTTAGATTCATATTTCACCTAAATTATATGCCTTAGTCCTGCTAATTGTGTGTTTGGAATAGAGGCACAGATGGTAGTGATATCAGCCTTCAATTCTGAGGCAAGCAAAAGAACACCATATGCCATATAAAGGATGACTTTTACCTGATATGTATCACACCTGGCAACAGTGGTGGTTACAACTTGCAATGTATGTAAACATAGGGACATCTTGCACTGCTGTAATTTATATAAAAGTATGGAAATATTGGATTGCTGTAATTTATATAAGAGTGTGGACATCTTGCATTGCTCATCACATTTTACTGGTCAGTGATTATATTAATTTCCAATGAGAGCTTTAATTATGTGGAAGTCCCTTCCCTGCTGTTGTCATCTTATCCTTCACTGACCATGACTGGACAAAGAACAAGAAAGCAGAGATTTTCTTAAAATATTAATAATCCTTAAGAGAGAGAGATAATCTCTAATTATGAACTGATCTGAGTTCCTTCCTAATGGGTCTCCTGATAGAACAATGGTTCTCTAATCTCAGTGACCTTAATGGTCTACTTATGGAACAATACAGGTTTTATAATTACCGGCCTCTTTAGATACCTCTAGGACCTGATTAAATGTAAAACCTTAATCATCCAGGACAAGCTATTGAAGGATTCATTGTAGACAATGCAAATAAGTCTACAGGCAAAAGTTAAGGGATTCATTGTAGACCATGCAAATAAATCTACAGGCAAAAGTTAAGGGACTCATTGTAGACAATGCAAATAAATCTACAGGCAAAAGTTAAGGGACTCATTGTAGACAATGCAAATAAATCTACAGGCAAAAGTTAAGGGATTCATTGTAGACAATGCAAATAAATCTACAGGCAAAAGTTAAGGGACTCATTGTAGACAATGCAAATAAATCTAGAGGCAAAAGTTCAAAGACCTAAATGTTCTTCTTGCTCCCAAAAAATCGTGATTTAGGTGTGTAGTTTTATTGTTTGGGGATTTTTTAAAAATAATTTGAATGTAAGCAGAAGACCACTAAATTAGTGAAAACATTTTTTATATGTGACTTGCATGTTAAAAGGATAAAACAAACTTGCCAAAACAACTGACTGTAGCAATAAACTTAAACTACCACACAACACTACAGACCTTAGGGGGAAACATTTACATATAAAAATGTTCTTTTGTTTGTCAACAATTGGGTGGTCAGATAATACATAGAAAAATTAGTTAATGTAACAGAAGATCATAACAAAGATCATAAGAAATAAAGCATGGATAGTTGTTGATCTTCTTTTACATAAACTAATATATATATATATATATATATATATATATATATATATATATATATATATATATATATATATATATATATATATATATATATATATATATATATATATATTGTTTTAAAAAATTCAATATTGGGGGATTGGGGGTGGTGGAAAGAATTGTTGTTCTGTGTATTGAAATATTTGTTCATCTTCCTGTTAGTTTGGGATCCTCTTTGTGTTGTCATTCCAGATTATTGGGTTTGCTTGATATCCATTTTAATGCTAATCAATGTTAAGTGTTAATTTTTGTCATTGTATCCAACAGGCTTTGTTAGACTTGTGTCTTCTTTTAGAATCTTAATTCCATTTGTGTTAGATGCCCCCATTTACAAGAATAAATAAGAAGTGACATGATGTTGAAAAATTAACTATATTACCGTATATGCCTGCTGAAATCAACACCCATTGAGTGACAGGATTGCTGGTTTAAATGTTAGAAGAACATGCCAAGCCTCTTTACTTTATTGTTGTTCTTCATTAGTCAGGTATATTTAAGTACAGAGTTTTGTGTTATTAGATTAGTTTTCATTAAACACATAAATTATATGTATAAATATGGTAGAGACTACTTTATAGGCACATTTTTTTTTAAGAAGAAACAAAGGGCATTAAAAAAGACAAAGAACTTCTCATGCTGAATTCTTTTAAACCCTGCACCACTTTTCTATATCTTTGTTGAAAGTGACTTTTCAATTTAATCCTTGAAGATAAGCTCTTATGACAATCTCTAAACTGATCTCTCTGTTAATTTGCAGTGTTTCTTAGTTATGCTGGTCATATTTTAGAACTTGTGGTGTGGCCTGTTGTCTGCTATCACTGTTGTCTGCTATCAGTCTGTCAATTGGCTACTCCTGCTAAGCTACAGAGAGTATTGCCATCAAACTTTATATTCCAAAGCCAACCTCAGTCAGACTGTACATCCCAAAGCCAACCTCAGTCAGACTGTACAACCCAAAGTCAACCTCAGTCAGACTGTACATCCCAAAGCCAACCTCAGTCGGACTGTACATCCCAAAGTCGACCTCAGTCGGACTGTACAACCCAAAGTCAACCTCATTCAGACTGTACATCCCAAAGCCAACCTCAGTCGGACTGTACATCCCAAAGTTGACCTCAGTCGGACTGTACAACCCAAAGTCAACCTCAGTCGGACTGTACATCCCAAAGTCGACCTTAGTCAAACTATACATCCCAAAGTCAACCTCAGTCAGACTGTACATCCCAAAGCCAACCTCAGTCGGACTGTACATCCCAAAGTCGAACTCAGTCAGACTGTACATCCCAAAGTCGACCTTAGTCAAACTGTACATCCCAAAGTCAACCTCAGTCAGACTGTACATCCCAAAGCCAACCTCAGTCGGACTGTACATCCCAAAGTCAACCTCAGTCAGACTGTACAACCCAAAGTCAACCTCAGTCAGACTGTACATCCCAAAGTCGACCTTAGTCAGACTGTACATCCCAAAGTCGACCTTAGTCAAACTGTACATCCTAAAGTCGATCTCAGTCAGACAGTACATCACAAAGTCAACTGCAGTAGGACTGTACATCCCTAAGTCAACCTCATTCAGACTGTACATCCTAAAGTAGACTTCAGTCGGACTGTACATCCCATTGTCGACCTCAGTCAGACTATACTTCCCAATGTCGACCTCTTTCTGACTGGCTCTAACATCATGGCAGTAATCATCTTAATCATTTACTCCTGGATGGTCTGGAAGGTTTCTTATGATGTCTAGTTGGTCCTAAATTTAAATTATGCTGCTTGGACATTACTGAAAAAGTGGTTATATGAATATGGTGTTTTCACTGAAAGACTTTTTATGAGGTCTTCTTGGTCCTAAATGAAAAGCATGCCAAAAAAATGACTGCCAATATGGCAACCATGGGGCCATTTTGAAATCTTATTAATCAGATTTCTTCTGAACATACGGTTATATTGTCACATGGTTTGCATTAAAAGGCTTCTTATATTATCTAGTATCTTGCCAATCTTGAAAACATCTTGTATGGTCACTATAATGTCCATCTTGAAAACATCTTGTATGGTCACTATGAAATCCATCTTGAAAACATCTTGTATGGTCACTATAATATCCATCTTGAAAACATCTTTTATGGTCACTATAATGTCCATCTTGAAAACATCTTGTATGGTCACTATGAAATCCATCTTGAAAACATCTTGTATGGTCACTATAATGTCCATCTTGAAAACATCTTGTATGGTCACTATAATATCCATCATGAAAACATTTTTGCTATTGTGACTACTCTTGATTGACAAAGGGTTTTCACCTAACGACTTTTTGTGATGTTGAGTTGATCTGCAATGGATTGGTGCCAAGGTCAGCAAAAAATATGCTTCCTATTATTTTGTTTTATCAAGTATATATATTGATCTTTTGTGATCTCTTTTTATCATGGGGAATAAGGGACTGGAGTCAGCAATGACAATAAGGGACTGGAGTCAGCAATGACAAAACGGGACTGGAGTCAGCAATGACAAAAAGGGACTGGAGTCAGCAATGAGAAAAAGGGACTGGAGTCAGCAATGAGAATAAGGGACTGGAGTCAGCAATGAGAAAAATGGACTGGAGTCAGCAATGAGAATAAGGGACTGGAGTCAGCAATGAGAAAAAGGGACTGGAGTCAGCAATGAGAATAAGGGACTGGAGTCAGCAATGAGAATAAGGGACTGGAGTCAGCAATGAGATTCTATCAAGCAGAAGCACACATATCTTTTTTTTTGGTTTGGCTCAATCCTATATCCGCTAAGGCTTGCAAGACAGCCATTTTGAATTCTTGTTTAACCACCCTGGTGGCCTAGTGGTCAGAGCATCCACCTCGGATGCAGGATGTTGTGGGTTCAATCCCCAGACGAGTCATACCAAAGACATATAAAAATGGTACAATCAGCTGTCTCAATAGGAACTCAGCATTAAGAGGTTAGTGTTGGGACTGGTTGGCCTGATGTGAGGATAATGTGACTGGGTGTACAACCTGGCCATGTATTTATGAATATATTTGCATTAAAAAATACAATATAGCATATAGTTAACATTACATGTCAAGGTTCTGAACAATTTACCTTTTGGAACTATTTGTCACAGTTTTAGTTTTCTTGAATCTGTGTGGTATTTTTGTTGAGAGCAGCGAAAAAAATTGCAGTACAAGGAATAATTTTTTATGTAGCAATGAAAATACTACAAAGAATCAAGAATAAATAAGAATAATGTATGAATGCTTTCATATAGTGGCTGGTGTATATCCTCTTTTCATGTATTTTTTTTATCAAAGCTAAAAAACAATCCTCAAAATTCAAAACATATAAAAGCTAAAATTGCATTTGTTATGGAAACAATAGTTGATGCTCTACCCAAATTTAGGTGGTTTTTAATTACAGGGTCTGATGTCAGGAATTATTAGAAGTAAGGGATGAATAATTAAAGTACAGTAAGGGCACTGTAAACTGAGAAATGTATAAATTGATAACTTTGACAGCATTTAATACTGATTGAGTTACAGCAGGCAGGGAGCATCCAAGGGTAGTTTCTGGCAATAAATCATAAGTTATGACTGCTCTGTTGATGGAGAGGGAGGCTACAGTCAATACTCAACAATGACAATTCATAAAGTCATTAAGCATTAGGGATTGCCGATTCTGAAAAAATGATGTGATTTGTAAATAAATGTTCATTTTATGCAAATATGCTGTGTACTACAAATAACATTTATGTTTATGGATTGTTTGTACAGAAAAAAAGAGGATTGGAAATCATTTCAAGCTATCACTCCAGTCTTGAGTTGTGGGTGATTCATGAGGACTTATAGACTGGTTTAGATTTGTATCCAGTCATACATCACATATATTGGTAAGGGCAGGCCATAAATTATGGAAGCACAGTGATGTTTCTTGTTTGGAATTCAAGTGTCACTATCTCATGAATCTCACTTTGTTTCATATTGGAGAATTGTCGAGCCCTTGATAATAAAATTTGTCCATAAACTTCCTCTATCTTTGAAAAAGGATCATAGGCTTAGATACAAGGAAGAATGGAACCCTGTTGAAATATTTCTTTTAGTTTTGGTTTACTAACATAATATTGACCCATGAATCACCACTGCTGAAAAAGGGTAATATTGACCAATGGGTCACCACTGCTGGAAAAAAGGGTAATTTTGACCCATTAGTCACCACTGCTGAAAAAGGGTAATATTGACCCATGAGTCACCACTGCTGAAAAAGGGTAATATTGACCCATGAATCAACACTGCTGAAAAAGGGTAATATTGACCCATGAGTCACCACTGCTGATAAAGGGTAATATTGACCCATGAATCACCACTGCTGAAAAAGGGTAATATTGACCCATGAGTCACCACTGCTGAAAAAGGGTAATATTGACCCATGAGTCACCACTGCTGAAAAAGGGTAATATTGACCCATGAATCACCACTGCTGAAAAAGGGTAATATTGACCCGTGAATCAACAGCTTATAAAGGGTAAGAATTGACCCATGAATAACCACTGCTGAAAAGGGTAATATTTCCCTATAAATCACCACTGCTGAAAAAGGTAATATTGACTCATGAGTCACCACTGCTGAAAAAGGGTAATATTGACCCATGAGTCAATACTGCTGAAAAGGGGTAATATTGACCCATGAGTCACCACTGCTGAAAAGGAGTAATATTGACCCATGAGTCACTACTGCTGAAAAGGAGCATGAATCAACACTGCTGAAGAAGAGTAATACTGACCCATGAATCACCACTGCTGGAAAAATGGTAATATTGACCCATTAGTCACCACTGCTGAAAAAGGGTAATATTGACCTGTGAATCACTACTACTGAAAATGGGTATAGACCAGAAGCAGTTCATGCTAAAGACTGATTGTGTTAAAGACCAAACTTACTTTATATTCAGTAGCTCTCCCTTACTATCAGATTTTCATTATAAGATGATATAATGTAATATTTTAAATACGGAAAAGAAATTTAAAGAAATCTGTTCAGTGATTCTTCTAATGTGACTCTTCTCAAGTAGTTAAACCCTACCCTAAATCATGAAATTTTGAAGGTACAGCTAGTAAAGGCCTTCCCTAAATCATTAAATTCTGAAGGTACATCTAGTTGTAAAGGCCTTCCCTAAATCATTAAATTTTGAAGGTACATCTTGTTGTAAAGACCTACCCTAGATCATTAAATTTAAATTCTGAAGGTACATCTAGTTGTAAAGACCTACCCTAGATCATTAAATTTAAATTCTGAAGGTACATCTACTTTTAAAGGCCTAAACTAAATCATTAAAGTTTGAAGGTACATCTAGTTGTAAAGGCCTACCCTAGATCATTAAATTCTGAAATTACATCTAGTTGTAAAGGCCTACCCTAAATCATTAAATTCTGAAGGTACATCTAGTTGTAAAGGCCTTCCCTAAATCATTAAATTTTGAAGGTACATCTAGTAAAGGCCTATCCTAGATTACTAAATTCTGAAGGTACATCTAGTTGTAAAAGCCTATCCTAAATCATTAAATTCTGAAGGTACATCTAGTTGTAAAGGCCTATCCTAGATTACTAAATTCTGAAGGTACATCTAGTTGTAAAGGCCTATCCTAAATCATTAAATTTTGAAGGTACATCTAGTTGTAAAGGCCTATCCTAGATTACTAAATTCTGAAGGTACATCTAGTTGTAAAGGCCTATCGTAAATCATTAAATTCTGAAGGTACATCTAGTTGTAAAGGCCTATCCTAGATTATTAAATTCTGAAGGTACATCTAGTTGTAAAGGCCTACCCTAAATCATTACATTCTGAAGGTACATCTAGTTGTAAAGGCCTACCCTAAATCATTAAATTTTGAAGGTACATCTAGTTGTAAAGGCCTATCCTAAATCATTAAATTCTGAAGGTACATCTAGTTGTAAAGGCCTATCCTAGATTATTAAATTCTGAAGGTACATCTAGTTGTAAAGGCCTACCCTAAATCATTACATTCTGAAGGTACATCTAGTTGTAAAGGCCTACCCTAAATCATTAAATTTTGAAGGTACATCTAGTTGTAAAGGCCTTCCCTAAATCATTAAATTCTGAAGGTACATCTAGCTGTAAAGGCCTTCCCTAAATCATTAAATTTTGAAGGTACATCTAGTAAAGGCCTATCCTAAATCATTAAATTCTGAAGGTACATCTAGTTGTACAGGCCTATCCTAGATTATTAAATTCTGAAGGTACATCTAGTTGTACAGGCCTTCCCTAAATCATTAAATTCTGAAGGTACATCTAGTTGTAAAGGCCTTCCCTAAATCATTAAATTCTGAAGGTACATCTAGTTGTACAGGCCTTCCCTAAATCATTAAATTCTGAAGGTACATCTAGTTGTAAAGGCCTTCCCTAAATCATTAAATTCTGAAGGTACATCTAGTTGTAAAGGCCTATCCTAAATCATTACATTCTGAAGGTACATCTAGTTGTAAAGGCCTACCCTAAATCATTAAATTTTGAAGGTACATCTAGTTGTACAGGCCTTCCCTAAATCATTAAATTCTAGATACATAATTTCTTACATAGAATAATCGAGACTACATCTTAAGCAAGCCATCAATATATATATATATATATATATATATATATATATATATATATATATATATATATATATATATATATATATATATATATATATATATATATATAATTATCATTATGAGGACTCATATAAACAAACTCAACATAGTTATACCATATCAAGAAAATTGATCTATGAATTTAAACAAATAAATCCATGCAAATGCAAGCAAATAATCAAACAAATCATGAAAGTAGTATCAATAAATTACATGAGATTAGTGCAAATACCTTGTTTTTCAAGCATTTTGTGTTTGTTAATTCCTTCAGACAGTCATTTTCCTTGATGATTTTACAAGTCAATTTACTTATTAAATTACTCTGAGTCTTCTTTTGTTCTTATGTTCATTTCCTCTGCATAGGCTAATGTTTAAATTTGCTATTAGCACCTTTAAACTGAGAGTTTTCATGTGAAACCATGATCTTTTCCACAGTGTGTCCAATGTATATGAAATAAAATTCCTGTCTGCAATAGCCTTGAAACACAGCAATTTATCTGACAACATTGGTTACCCATCTTATTCCTGTTAACCTTCAGAAATGACAGTTTTCCATATAGATCAGAATTTGACCCCTTCCTAGTACTTTTAAACAAACTTAGCTGTACTCAAAAATCACTAAACTCATGACAGAGCCTGCACCAATCAGTACATTATGGCAATATATTTGCATGCAGGTCTCCATACATCTAATTAATCGTACACATGTCCAACTAAATGTTTTCTATAGAGGTCAACAATAAAACAGAGATCAACAGAAACATTTCCTCCTTTGCCTTTTCAATGTCAAAATAGCTTCATATCAGTAAAATAATTTCATGTAGATAAAATGTTTTTATGTCAGTTAAATAGTTTAATGTCAATAAAATAGCTTTATCTTGGTGAACTAGCTTCAGGCAAATAAAACAGCATTATGTTGGTAAAATAGTTTCATGTCAGTAAAACAAGATTATGCTGGTAAAATGGCTTAATGTCCTTAAAACAGGATTATGTTGGTAAAATAGTTTCATGTCAGTAAAACAAAATTATGTTGGTAAAATCGCTTCATGTCCATAAAACAGCATAATGTTGTAAAATTGATTCATGCAAATAAAACAGCATTATGTTGGTAAAATAGTTTCATTTAATAAAGTAGCTTTGTATTTGTAAACTGGCTTCCTGTCACTATTGGAGGGGGTGTTTAGCAAATTGTGCCTTCATAGGAGGTGTCCACTTTATTGGGTTATCATTATTTGGAGGGTGATTACCTTGACGTTATTGCCCAGAGCAAGTAAAATATTAATATAAAGTGTGAAACTTATAGGTGGAACAAATAGAGATCTGAGCAGATATAAAAACAGAATAACAGAGCTTAAGTTCTTGCAAAGATAACAATTTAATCCGTTACAAAACAGTTGTGATAATACATTACATTAGGAAGATAAATTTCTTTATGAAATAAATCATTCACTGAACTTCAAACACAAAAATATACTTATATAAATAGCTAATCTGTTTTAAATGATAGAATTGTTTTATTATAGAATCAAATGAACAATCAAAGTCATTGCCTTGTACAACTTCATAGCCTGCTTATTTCTGGTTCATTCCAACTTCATTGTGGCTGTTTTTCTTTGTCCTTTTTGCATTTCTCTTTTTCTTCTCTAACTCTTTATTTTCTCACCTCTTTAGGCCCTCAAAATTTGTGTGGGTACATCAGTTTTTAGATACTTGGATAACTAGGTATGTCAATCCGTCAGTAAAGCTATTCCTCTTTCAAAATAAACAAAAGCAACCAAAATCTCCAGTGAGATATTCTACTGGGAATAGATAATTACTCCCTTCAAATTATGTCAGATATTATCCTATTGGATTTCAAACAGATATCAAAAACTTTCTGGTCAAGCCAAACATGGCAGACCATAAACAAACTTAGTTTCATAAGATTGATCTACCTCCTAATGCTTATTTTAACACTGACTCACATTAACATCACATGAGACATAATAGTTCCATTCTTGTTTCAATTACACAAATGAATAAATGAAATTCATTACATGGCTTAACTATGTTATTTCCAGTGAATACACACATTTAAGTCTTTAGTCTTTAGGATATATGAAATCTCACTTCATGGCTTAGCAACATTAATTTCAGTCAATACGCACTCAAGTCTTTATCATATATGAAATCATCTGAGGTTGATGAATTCACACAGATGCTCAGAACTCATATCAACTAAGGTAAGGCATGAAATTCTTAGAATACCTTATTCATATAACAATCAAGATGACAAATTCAAACAATTTGTTAAACTTATATAAAGAAGATTTGTATGGATTTAGATCAAAGAACTCAACACAGTTGTACTCATATCAAGAAAATTGATCAACAAATATAAACAAATAAATTCATGCAAATACAAGCATAGAAATCCAAGCGAATCATTATATTTGAATCAACAGTTTAGATGAGATTGAAGCAAATGCCTTGTGCTTTCAAGCTTTGCTCACTTCTACCACCAGAATTGTGTCCATCTACTTTCCAGAAATCTGGTCCCATGAATAATTGATTTACAAGAAAATTTCTTCTAAATTCAAACTCAAATTCTTCTATATTTGTTTTTTTTCTTGGCAGAAAAATGTAGACTGACTAAACTTTTGCAATGGGGCATATTAAAACCAAGCAATTTCATGTGGGAACCATGCCCCTTATTTAGCATAACCAGTCTGAATTAAATATACCTATTGACTTTTATAACTAGGCACCAAAATTGCAGTCTGTCTGACCTCTAGATTTCCAAATAACTGATTCTTAACTCTGACATTTTTTATACAAAGATCAAAGTTAACATTTTCCTTCCAGACTGGCAGACTGTTAAATAAAAGAAGGCTTAATTAAGAATCACTTCCTCTCATGAAACCAACATTGTAGTATAATGATCTAACACACACCTGTTCCCATAAATGTAATTAATTTTTCATCTGCTCAAATTATTGTGCTCTTTATAGATCAACAGAAATTTGCACCCTTACACAGTAAAATAGCTTCATGTCAGTAAAATAGCTTCACATTGATGAAATAGCTTGTCTTACTTGTTGTTGTATGATACCCAGACTATTTACATTAAATAAAGTCTCATACATCTTGTACAGTGAATTCAAGTTCCTTGACCTTGAAAAAGTTATTGTTATCAGTTTTTGTGTAATGGAAAAAAAATTAGTTCTATATTGTCTTCACTAATAAACTTGGTCTTCATATCCATAGTTTATGACTTGCATTAAATCTAAGAAAATCGATACCATATGAATTAGCGATCAATTCACACTAGTTTAATACAATTATATTTTATTCCCATTTTCAGATGGATGATGTAAATGCTAGTTATTTAGAATCAGGCAGCGTCAAAAGTGCTGCCCACATGTTTGGAGGTCAGGCTGTGATAAGACGTATCCCAACTCCAAACTGTAAAAGACGAAACATTAACACACTTCAACAGGTGAGAGTGCTTGAAACAGATGTAGATGATTTTGAACCTTTAGACCCCAAAGATGGTGGGAATTTGTCAAATGATGAGGAGCAAAGTGATGTGAAGTGTTGCTCAGAGATTTTTGAAAGGAGCATTGATATTACTACAAGTTCAGGGTCACCTACAAAATCATTTGATTTGAAAAGTTACTCAGATGTGGAGTATTCAATATGCGGAACTGTTTCCCCCTTAACAAACTTAGGATATTCAAATGAAAACATGGAAGTGGGAAATGTGCCTTTTGTTTTTGGACGCCCTTCAATACCTACAACTGGCTTACAACGTTGCATGTCACCACCAGTATTTGAAGAACGGCTAATGTTGCCAGTGACCAATATAGTCCTTCCTCAAAAATATTCTCGAAGTAAGCACAGACAAGTGTCCTCTGGTAGTGTTGACAAGTTTCGACAAGGTGGAATCTGCTGTGAAAGGTGTAACAGTTGCCTTATTGACCTAAAACGGCAGGCTTTGCAGTTGATGTCTCCAGAAAATTTGCAAATGAGACATCCAACAAAGGTAAGTCTTAGATTTTTTTGTTCACTTTCAGTTTTAGTATTCCACATGTGTCTTGCATTGTATCAACTCTATTAGTAGTTCTTGTAGTCTTTACTTCCTGCAAAAACATAGGGAATTCAATGAAAAAGTAAGGGCATTTGGAATTCAATGAAAATGTAAGGGCATTGGGAATTCAGTCAAAATGTAAGGGCATTGGGAATTCAGTGAAAATGAAAATGTAAGGGCTTTGGGTATTCAATGAAAAAGTAAAGGCATATGGAATTCAGTGAAAAAGTAAGGGCATTGGGAATTCAGTGAAAAAGTAAGGGCATTGGGAATTCAGTGAAAAGTAAGGGCATTGGGAATTCAGTGAAAAAGTAAGGGCATTGGGAATTCAGTGAAAATGTAAGGGCATTGGGAATTCAGTGAAAATGTAAGGGCTTTGGGTATTCAATGAAAAAGTAAGGGCATATGGAATTCAGTGAAAATGTAAGGGCATTGGGAATTCAGTGAAAATGTAAGGGCTTTGGGTATTCAATGAAAAAGTAAAGGCATATAGAATTCAGTGAAAATGTAAGGGCATTGGGAATTCAGTGAAAATGTAAGGGCATTGGGAATTCAGTGAAAAAGTAAGGGCTTTGGGTATTCAATGAAAAAGTAAGGGCATATGGAATTCAGTGAAAATGTAAGGGCATTGGGAATTCAGTGAAAATGTAAGGGCATTGGGAATTCAGTGAAAAAGTAAGGGCATTGGGAATTCAGTGAAAAGTAAGGGCATTGGGAATTCAATGAAAAAGTAAGGGCATAGGGACAGAAAACTAATGCAAGCATGGTCATCAACATTTTTTTGTATACTTTCATATTGTCTGCAGAAGGTTCAGTTCCATGTATCCCCCTATTCAGTTGCATGAATCCCCCCCACTGAGTTTAATGAATCATTCCTTACAACTGTAGTAACATGCAAATCTAATGCTTTGTTCATTTGTCATGAGCTTAGCAATATCTGTAACATTCATTAATATTAATAGAGTTTAATTGGACCATACTGTTTACATTTGGCTCAACTGCCATAATCAATCACTTATTAAGTAATTTTTTTATAATTAAGCAGTGAAATGTTTTCGTTGATACCTAGTTATTAAAAGTGATTTACCAGCTGCACTGGTGAGGTTAAAGAATGATGGATTTGCAGATTTTAATATTGAATATTAATATTTCTGCTTTTTCATTTAAAAACAGAAAATCTTCCCGTCTTAATGTTAGGAAAGGCCTATAGATATCATATCACCCAGCCATTCTGATTTGGGTAGAATCATTCCTATTTTGTTTGATTTCGATGAAGCTGTATATCTAGACCTCAGAAATGTTTACAATGAAAGCAAACCCTGGAAGTTATATTAAAAAGCAGTTGAATATTGACCAGTTAAAAGTCATGTCAATTTAATTGAGCTGAAAAAGTTGCACAGTGATGTAAAATCAAATGTGCTATTACTGTTTCAGATTCTAATGGTTGACATCTTTGCATATTTATCATGCTAACATGTATCAGTGTCTGTGTGTTAAGTTAGTACATTTATGTCCTGTCTCTGGCAGATTTCATTTCCACTGAATCACTTCTGAAGGATTTAATGGATTTCGATAAGATTTGGTATTGGGCTATTGCATGAAGAAGACCTCTTCAAGCTCTATTTTCACCAGTTCCAGCAAAATTTAATGGAATCATGGCTCCATTTTGACTCCTCTCTTATGCCTTTTAGTCACATTATATTGGCAGGGTTGTCTATTTCACAGGAAAACATTTCTAGTTTTACAAATTAATCAGCTGACAGCCACCTCAAAAAACTTTTAAGAACCCTGCCTTTGAAGCAATCCCCTCCCACTTAGGGATGCTTATTTCATACATATCAAAGAGACAGTAATGTACCAGAGCCTTCAGAACTGGAATATTAAGTGACACATCACAGATGCATACATCCTTATAAAAGTATTCAACTGGCCCGGATTCTGTTCCAAATACCTAATGGTTTTTCTAAGAATTCGAATAAGAGTAAAATCATGGAAATCACCTAAAAATGGCAGTAAGTTGCACAAGACAAAATATTTCTCACATTTATGAATGTAAGTCAAGTGGAAGTCTAAGTTTTCAGTAATTTACATAAATTTCACACTATATTTATCAAATGTCTGCATTGAATGCAACTGTTTCCCACTTTATTTTAGAAATTATTTCTATCACAAATTTTACAAAAAGTTCCTAGAAAGATCACAAACATTGTGAAGAGCTTGCACTAAGCTCACTGGGGATAAGCACACTGGGGATAAGCACACTGGGGATAAGTACACTGGGGATAAGCACACTGGGGATAAGTACACTGGGGATAAGCAAACTGGGGATAAACACACTGGGGATAAGCAAACTGGGGATAAGCACACTGGGGATAAGCTCACTGGGGATAAGCTCACTGGGGATAAGCACACTGGGGATAAGCACACTGGGGATAAGCTCACTGGGGATAAGCACACTGGGGATAAGCACAAGCCTTTTGATGAAATGACTACCGTGATGGCCATAATTGGTTACAGTGTTAGTTGCAGATGTGGGAGGTGATAGGTTTGAACCCCAGCCAAGTCATATCAAACACTTATATAAATAGTTCTAGCAGCTGTATTGATTGGTGTTTAGCATTAAGAGGTTAGTGTAAGGACTTGTCCACTTGGAGTCAGAATAATGTAACTGGCTAAGACATGATGCTTTATGTCTGTAGCATGATGTCCCAGTGCTAGACATCACTATAAACTGCAATATTCTAGACATCCTAGCAGTATGATTGAAAAATTGTTGAAGCTATGTTAAAATCCAAATCATGCATGCATACTCATGTGCACATGCATACCTGTATGCATGCATGCATGTACACACATGCATATATGCACACACATGAATATACACACATGCACATACACACAAACAAACACACACAAAGGTTAAGGTCACATTTAGATATGTGGAAAATTGTATTTACAAAATGACATTAATTTTTCATTGGATGTTTACGCCAAAGTTTGTGGATGGCTTGCACTTGGGGTAGGAAAATGTCTACCAATTATGGGATCAAAACGTCAAAGGTCATAGGTCAGTGTGACAGACAAAAAAATAAAAAATGGCTTCTGTGCAGTAACTTTTCTGTATATTGAATACTTAGACCAAATATTATGAATAGCTTTTGCTTGTGGTAATAAAGGAACCTAATTATTTCAGAATTTAATGTCAAAGGTCAAGGTCACTGTAGCTGAAAGAACAAAAATAGTTTTGGATAAAATTTAAGTTTTTGGCTGTGTATAAAGATTGTGAATAACTTACATTTTGGGCAAAAAGGAAAACCTATTTATTTTGGGTCAAGGCTCAAGTCAGGGTCATTTTTGATTGAAAAAGCAAATTAGTTTGTCTATATAAACTTTATTTCCAAATTTTAGCTTACATAAGCTTGTGAAAGTATTATTATTAGGGTATGGAAAAGACATTGATTTTTAGATGAAAAGTTCTAAGGTCAGTCATTTTCATTTCAAGATAAAACAGATACAGATTAACTTGTGTTTCAGCGTAAGGTCCTTTAACAGTTTTTGTGATTGTCTTAGATTAATTAAGAAATCTGTAGTTCTGGGATCTGAAGGTTATAGGTCAAGGTTATGATCAGTCTGACAAGGAAATAATGGTTTGTGCATGGTAAGTTTAGTTCAAGGCTTCATACCTTGACCAAAACATTGAAACCCACTGGTCAATAAGCTCATGTGATAGTGGCAGTACTATAATAGTCCTTAAATAGATTGTGTTAGTGGCAGTGTTATAATAGTTGTTACATAGTTTAAGTGGCAGTGCTATAAGAGTTGTTACATATTGTTAGTGGCAGTGCTATAAGAGTTGTTACATAGTGTTAGTGGAAGTGCTATAATAGTTGTTACATACTTAGTGTTAGTCACAGTGTTATAATAGTTGTTACATGGTGTTAGTGGCAGTGCTATAATAGTTGTTACATAGATTGTGTTAGTGGTAGTATTTTAATAGTTGTTACATAGTGTTAGTGGAAGTGCTATAATAGTTGTTACATACTAGTGTTAGTGGCAGTGTTATAATAGTTGTTACATAGTGTTAGTGGAAGTGCTATAATAGTTGTTACATAGTGTTAGTGGAAGTGCTATAATAGTTGTTACATACTTAGTGTTAGTGGCAGTGCTATAATAGTTGTTACATAGTGTTAGTGGAAGTGCTATAATAGTTGTTACATACTTAGTGTTAGTGGCAGTGCTATAATAGTTGTTTCATAGTGTTAGTGGCAGTGCTATAATAGTTGTTACATAGTGTTAGTGGAAGTGCTATAATAGTTGTTACATACTTAGTGTTAGTGGCAGTGCTATAATAGTTGTTACATAGTGTTAGTGGCAGTGCTATATTAGTTGTTACATAGTGTTAGTGGCAGTGCTATAATAGTTGTTACATAGTGTTAGTGGCAGTGCTATAATAGTTGTTATATAGTGTTAGTGGCAGTGCTATAATAGTTGTTATATAGTGTTAGTGGCAGTGCTATAATAGTTGTTACATACTTAGTGTTAGTGGCAGTGTTATAATAGTTGTTACATAGTGTTAGTGGTGGTGTTATACATAATGAACATGGTATATAATATGCTGTTCTTTTCTTTTCAAATGCACATTATTTTAAGAAGATAAACAGGGTCTGGAGTGGCTGAGTGGTCTAAAGTGCTCACCATTATGCATCATTGCCATCTCACCTCTGTCTGTGTGGGTTCGAGTCAATGTCAGAAGGTGAGAAGGCTTGCTAGTATTTTCTCGTGGGTCATTGGTTCTAAGTTTTTCCCAGGTTCTTCTTCTATCATTTATATTGGCTCTATGTATCAGGTGCTGAATAATGTCTTTAAACCCTATAACAACAACAACAGAAAAGGTCTTCTTAAAAAGAAAATTATAATTTAATTTATAGATTGATGATGTTTGAACAATTTGAGGGTACAGATAATTCAAAACAGTCATTTTGTTTAGGTTAGGATTGTAGGGTACAGTTATTTTAGGTTTGGATTATAGTATACAGATAATTCTAGACAGTATTATTATTTCACTTTATTGGCTGTAGGTTGATAAAAAAAAGTCACAAGGCAATATATAATTGGGGTACCATCTGTTCCTATGATCATGCAACACGCCAGTAGTCAAAGAAAAATTGATTTAAACATGCAAATTGATACCTGTTAAAATTTGCTGTGTTATATAAAAACATGCAGGAAATAATGAGAACTGGATAGATGTCTGAGCACCATCGGCAGCTGGAAGTAACTCAATCTTTAAGAGTAGCTACACGGTCGTCGGGCTTTGATTTGGTGATAGGTTTCATAACTTCTGCAGGAATCAATAATATAAAAATGCTGTTGATGAAACTTATCATTGTTAAAGCTTTATCAAAAAATAACTGGTAAGAGAAGACCACATACCTAAAGGTCATGTTAATGCATATTTTGTGCCTAGGACATGGAATATATATATACCAACAGTCATGCTAATGCATATTTTGTGCCTAAGACGTGGTATATATACCAAAGGTCATGTTAATGCATATTTTGTATCTAGGATATGGAATATATACCAAAGGTCATTTTAATGCATATTTTGTGCCTAGAACATGGAATATATACCAAAAGGTCATGTTAATGCATATTTTGTATCTAGGATATGGAATATATACCAAAGGTCATTTTAATGCATATTTTGTGCCTAGAACATGGAATATATACCAAAAGGTCATGTTAATGCATATTTTGTGCCTGTGACATAGGATATATACCAAAGGTCATGTTAATGCATATTTTGTGCCTAGGACATGGAATATATACCAAAGGTCATGTTAATGCAAATTTTGTGCCAAGGACATGGAATAATTCTTCTGGAGATCCATCCATATGATACAAAAAGTCAGGTGTAAGATATGGCAAGATGGCAGGCCACATCCAAATTTGGAATAAGTTTTTTCATTGTAATTTTTAGTGAAATGAGAAATAGTTACAAGCAGCCATTACCAAAATGATTGTCAAACTTTGTTGTTACCAAAGAATATATTCACTCAGTGCTGATCAGAAAGTGTGCATATATCTGTGTTTTATAGATTTAAGTACTGTATTATCTGTTTGTGTTATGTTGATTTAAGCACTGTATTATGTGCCTGGTGTTATATTGATTTAGGTCCTTTATTATGTATCTGATGTTACATAGATTTAGGCCCTGTATTATTTGTCTAATGTAGATTTAGGCCCTGTATTTTGTGCATAGTGTTACACACATTTAGGTCCTGTATTCACCTGGTACCTGATAATTACCTAGTTATTTTATTTATATGAAGAGTGTTGTTAGGAGTGAGGCTGTAACATTTACATGAATAAATAGCTTGATTTTGTTTACTACCTATAATTCCTTACAAAATCAAAAACTATTTAAATAAAGGGCACCTGGTATATCTGTTGTCCAGCCAGTGTGGATGTCCAGGCATTATGCATGTCTAGCAGTGTGGATGTCCATGCAGTAGATCCAGTTACATTATAGATTTTTTTTCTAGATGCATAATGTATAAATATACAGGTGACATTGGATATAAAATGTTTAGTGTCCAAATAATCACTGTATAATAAAACTTAGAGACATTGAACATAAACATTTTAGGGTACCATACATGTGAAGTAGTCAGTGTATAGTCAAACTTGGAGACATTGGACTCGAACATTTTTAGTGTACCTTATGATTGCAATAGTCAGTTTATAGTCAAACTTGTAAACATTGAACACAAACTTATTTTAGTGTACCATATGTGTCCAATTGTCAGTGTATAGTTGGACAAAAATAATGGGGATGATTGGACATAGATAATGGGGATGATTGGACATAGATAATGGGGATGATTGGACATAGATAATGGGGATAATTGGACATAGATAATGGGGATGATTAGACATAGATAATGGGGATGATTGGACATAGATAATGGGGATAATTGGACATAGATAATGGGGATAATTGGACATAGATAATGGGGATGATTGGACATAGATAATGGGGATAATTGGACATAGATAATGGGGATGATTGGACATAGATAATGGGGATAATTGGACATAGATAATGGGGATGATTAGACATAGATAATGGGGATGATTGGACATAGATAATGGGGATAATTGGACATAGATAATGGGGATGATTGGACATAGATAATGGGGATAATTGGAAATAGATAATGGGGATAATTGGAAATAGATAATGGGGATGATTGGACATAGATAATAGGGATAATTGGACATAGATAATGGGGATGATTGGACATAGATAATGGGGATAATTGGACATAGATAATGGGGATGATTAGACATAGATAATGGGGATGATTGGACATAGATAATGGGGATAATTGGACATAGATAATGGGGATAATTGGACATAGATAATGGGGATGATTGGACATAGATAATGGGGATAATTGGACATAGATAATGGGGATGATTGGACATAGATAATGGGGATAATTGGACATAGATAATGGGTATGATTGGACATAGATGGGGATAATGGATGCAAAATTTGAGTATATGTGTTGACATAAAATCTGGTTCAACTTCTCATGTCTACAAAGGTGTCCTACTGGATATAGGACCTTTACCAATATTCTCCCCTCCAAAAAAAACCACAAAAATGTAATTTTATATTTATAGTTATGTAGCTGGCTAATATATGTGCTTTCTTGGAAAAAAATTTTGCCAGTGTTCTCATTTTTCAAACATGTGTCATCACACATGAGCAGGTTTGAATGCCACTTCATGGCCTTTTTGCAAGGACATGTACATAGAATAATTGCAACAAATTTACTCCATAAGTATGAACCATCTAACTGAAATAAGAAAAATATCTTTGATTGCTTATGTATAACACAGGTCCATACCTTTATGTATAACACATTTATTTATAACACAGGTCCATATCTTTATGTATAACACATTTATGTATAACACAGGTCCATAACTTTATACAGGTATAACACAGGTCCATACCTTTATGTATAACACATTTATCTATAACACAGGTCCATACCTTTACACAAGTATAATACAGGTCCATACCTTTATGTATAACACAGGTCCACACCTTTTTACTAATATGTAGACAAGGTTTTCTTTTCATTGGGTACAGAATTATATATATATATATATATATATATATATATATATATATATATATATATATATATATATATATATATATATATATATATATATATATATATCTATATATATATATCTATATATATATATATAGATATATATATATATAGATATATATATATATATATATATATATATATATATATATATATATATATATATCTATATATCTATATATATATATATATATATATATATATATATATATATATATATATATATATATATATATATAGATATATATATATATAGATATATATATATATATATATATATATATATATATATATATATATATATATATATATATAGATAGATAGATATATATATCTTGGCTAAAGAGTTATATGTAATTCAACATAGCTACATATTTGCTTCAATTTCTTTTAAAAGTACTTCTTTGACACCTAGAAATCAAGGTAATGCTTTATTGGAACATTGTAAACAATGAGTAGGACAACAACAATCAGCTTATATATTTAAGAAAATTTCTTGATAATTGATTAAATTACCAAAGCAGAGATCTCACTTGCTCATTGGCAGGGCATTGTGTTTAAAGGAATTATTTAATTTTTCTGTTGAAAACTAACATTTTGCCATAGAGTTATTTTACAGCTAAATTTGAACAGTTTCAGGGAAAGATAGCTTGAATCTTACACAAGTGTTCATTTTATATAAAGTTTGCAACATGCGTTAAATAATATTATATCATGTGATATGTTGTTTTTTAAGCTATTTTTATGTCAAATGAATGGGTTGAAGATGCTATTGCATAATGTTATTTGGACTCTGTACATCTCAGTTATGTTGTATGGACTTTTCATAATTCATTAATGTTATATAGACTTCCATTATTCAGTAATGTTATGTGGACTTTGCATTAGTCAGTAATGTTATGTGGACTTTGCATTAGTAATGTTATGTGGACTTTGCATTAGTCAGTAATGTTTTGTAGACTTTGCATTATTCAGTAATGTTTTGTAGACTTTGCATTAGTAACGTTATACAGACATCCATTATTCAGTAATGTTATGTGGACTTTGCATTACTCAATGATGTTGTATGGACCTGCATAATTCAATAATAAATGCCTCGGTGTGAGGCAGCCTTAGCTTGACAGGTATGATTATTTTAGGGTTAATATGTAACACAGCTTGACTGGTTCATGTTTATTTTATGGTTAATATGTAGCACAGGTTGACTGGTTCATGGTCCATTGGTTGGAATAACAACAATAGATAACTGTTGCTAGAAAGATATCAATGGAATTTCTGCAATTCTTAGTGGTTAGTGGTTAGTGGTGCTGAACTTGCCTTGTAATTTAGCTCACTTCATATCTGGGTAGTAGCTGATTTTCATGTAATATTTAAACCATGGATACTGATTTAGACCATGGATACTGATTTAGACCATGCTCACTGATTTAGACCATGCACACAGATTTAGACCATGCACACTGATTTAGACCATGCTCACTGATTTAGACAATGGATATTGATTTTGATTTAGACCATGCACACTGATTTAGATCATGTACACTAATTTATACCATGTATGCTGATTTAGACCATGCTCACTTATTTAGACCAGGGATACTGACTGATTTAGACCATGCTCACTGATTTAGACCAGGGATACTGATTTTGATTTAGACCATGCACACTGATATAGATCATGTACACTAATTTATACCATGCATGCTGATTTAGACCATGCTCACTGATTTAGACCATGGATACTGATTTTGATTTAGACCATGCACACTGATTTAGACCATGGATACTGATTTAGACCATGCTCACTGATTTAGACCATGGATACTGATTTTGATTTAGATCATGCACACTGATTTAGACCATGGATACTGATTTTGATTTAGACCATGCACAATGATTTAGATCATGTACACTAATTAAGATCATGGACACTTATTTATACCATGTATGCTGATTTAGACCATGTATGCTGATTTATACCATGTATGCTGATTTAGACCATGCTCATTGATTTAGACCATGCACACTGATTTAGACCATGCTCACTGATTTAGACCATGCACACTGATTTAGATCATGTACACTAATTAAGATCATGGACACTGATTTATACCATGTATGCTGATTTAGACCATTCTCACTGATTTATATCATGTATGCTGATTTAGACCATTCTCACTGATTTAGACCATATACATAGCTCAATGATTTAGCATGCTGCTTATAATGTAGGAAAAAGTGTTTATAATTCAGGGAAAAGGGTGGATCCCTTTATTTTATACAGCAGATAACCCAGTATTGGCCCCTATTTGCCTCTATTAGTTAAATTTTTAAGAAAAAGTCATGATATCAACTGATAAATGATATATATATATATATTGGCACCATGAAATTCTTAACCTTTTATTAGAAATCATATTTTGTTTGATCAATTAAATATATTTTTAAATATGATGTTTGTAACTTTATTATCATTACACTAGTTTGACCATTAGTTAGTTAATGCCCTGTTGTGATTGCATCAAGGATAGCAAGAGTACCCAAGCAAAAGGCATACATGATGGATAAGTCAAGTGAATGTCTGTACTAAACATAAACATTCCTGAGTTAGCACTCACATTTGTGCAAAGATGAATAATGGCCCTTGGGTGGCAGAGAGGTCTAATGTGATCAGCTTTGCCAATCACTGTCAACTCACATCTATCTACCTGAGATAAAATCTCAGTCTGAGACTGTGTGGATATGTAAGAAAGTTTGTTAGCATCCATGGGTCAGTGTTTCTTAATAATGGGGTTTTCCTGGCTTCTTCCTTCACCATCTATACTGGCTGCCATGTGTAACATATCTTTTGCTGAAAAACACAAGACCAAAATTTTAATATTAGTTGAAATGAAATAATTGCATAATTATTTCATTGATAGAACAATAAAACATTTAAAACAACATAATTAAGTTTCTGTGCTAAAGTTTAAAACATGTGTATCTTTTAAATTGAAAAGACCAGTTTAATTATGCCATTTCTCAACTTGTGGAGAAGACTTTCACACCTTATTTCATTTCCTTTTGAGTGAGCTGTATTTCAGCCTTGTGTGATCATAAATTTTAATTTAAGTCTGATATTTCTAAACGGTAGCAAAAGGTAGGCTATTTTAATCTTGAAAGAGGAAAGGAAAAATATTTAAATACCTGTGATGTGTTGATAAACTGACACCTTGTGTGAATTCTATCTTGATTAAGTTAGTTACCTTTCAGATGCAAAAACAGATACAGCTGCATTTGATAAGATGCCAGTGAGAATCAGACTAATTATCTTAGGAATTTCTTAAGAGCTGGAATCAGAGGCTAGAGTTGAGAAAGTCATAAAGCTGATTAGGTAGAAATTATACAAGAGATGAGCGTGTCTCATGGTAGAAATGTTGCTAAGAATTATAATTTTTCATTCTAGTCTGGATAGCTGACAAATTTTGCATTCATTATTGAAACTTGAACATCTTGTGTTTCTTGATATGTTTATTCAACAAATTCTATTTTAGAACATAGATGAGGATGAAATTTACTTCAAGTGTTGATCTGCAAAATGCACATAACTGTATGCACGGTACACCCAGATCTGCCACTTTGTAATAACATTACATCATGAAAAACAGTGTAACCTAGATCTGCCATCATATAACATAATTGTAAACAGTGTAACCTAGATCTGTCATTATATAACATAACTGTAAACAGTTTAACCTGGATATACCATTATATAATATAATTGTAAACAGTGTACACCCAGATATGCCATTATATATATATATGTCAACAGTGTACATCTAGACATGCCATTATATAATATAACTGTAAACAGTGTACACCCAGATATGCCATTATATAACTGTCAACAGTGTACATCTAGATATGGCATTATATAACTGTCAACAGTGTACATCTAGATATGCCATTATATAACTGTCAACAGTGTGCATCTAGATATGCCATTATATAACTGTCAACAGTGTGCATCTAGATATGCCATTATATAACTGTCAACAGTGTACATCAAGATATGCCATTATATAACTGTCAGCAGTGTGCACCTATATATGCCATTATGTAACAACATGTGCATGACTGAAAACTATACACCTAGATCTGCCACAATGTATCAACATGCACTTGACTATAAACAGTGTTCAGTGTACATCCAGAGCTTACATAATATATACACAACTGTATACAGTGTAGATCCAGCTCTGCCACTATGCAACATGTACAAATGAAAACCAGTGTATACTATCCAGATCTGTCATTTTGTAAGAGTTTCCTTATTTTTGCAAAACTGCAGTCTACAATTTGGCTTTATTCATATTGCTATTTGTTATGAGTCATTCTATTGCTATTTGTTATGAGTCATTATATTGTTATTTGTTTTTTAAGACAATTTCTACTTTCTTTCCAGCATTTTCAAATTTTAGAAATGTCAGGACGCATTCTCATTTAGCAGACCTGACCAGGTATTTTAAATTGCAGAGATCAGTGTCTCACTTTCTAATTTTTAAAATGAATTTTTATTGCATCGTGTGGTCTTTTAATACCCCCCCATAAGCATTTTGGTGAAGCTTCCTTTGAGAAATGGTTGTCTTGCACACCATAGTGTCTGCAAGACAGCATGCAAGCTTTATGCCCTGTTCAAAGAGCAGGGCTGTATCAGTTTGCTCTATGTACCTTCCCTGCAAGTAGAGGCATTTTCTTACAAGGTCTAGTATGTGGCCAAGGCAATTCCATTTTATGGTATCTTTTACTCTTCAATGAGGTAAGTATTCCTTATGTGAGTTTTTTATTTGCCGGTTGTGGGATCATCAGCTTCTCACCATATTGCGATGTCCAATAGCAAGAGGTATGGTATTAAAATGTAGTTTTTGATAGGAGTGGTCTAATTAATGATATAATACTCAACATCAAATTACCTCCTATCTTCTGGCTCTGATGTCCCACTGATTTTGAAAGTCAGTGTATTTCCAACTGGAAAAAGTAACAGCTACTCAATAGCAACAGGTAAGTATTAGATCATTTAATTAGTTTGTCTTCCCCCGCACTATATTTTTCCCAGTTTTGACCAGAATATTCCAATTGGGAAGAAATTCAGATAATGAGTGATGTATCCAAATATCTGTTCATTTCTAAGCAAGAATTTAGTAGGAACTAATAGCAATGAAAAATATATAGTCATCATTTTTTTCATGCCTGTCAGGAGCTAAATGAAAGTGGCATTGATATGACATCTATATGACTACTGTGGCAGCAATTATAAAAATCTTGTTTTCATTTGTCCTTCTAAATAGAAAGTCATATTGATATTGAATTCATGAGAAGATTTCTTATAAAGTCTAGTTGATTCTGAATAAAATAGTGATGCACTGATGTCCAGCATGACCAATACAGTGGCCATCTTGAAAATATTACTCTTGCTTCTCATTCTTAATGGCTAAGCATATCAAGATGAGGATTTCACTAAAAGACTCCTTATGATGCCTGCTGGGTCCTGCCTGTACAGGACTATGATTTGGATCTTACATCCAATATGTCGATCTTGTTATGGCAACTTCTTGTAAACAGAAGACTTTTTATGGTGTCTAGTTGATGCTAAATGAAAATTATGCCAATTTGATATACAGTATCTGTAAATCATAAAATCTTTTTATTGATACATCTCCAGAATGCATGAGATTTTCACTTTTAGACTTCTTATTATATCTATTTAGTTCCAAATGAAAATAGTGTTGATATTACCTTCAGTAGAGTAACTAACTATTCGTTGTGTAATTATTGCTTCATCTGCTGATCCTATTGACATAGGATTTTCACCAAAAGAATTCTTATAACATTTAGTTAGTGCCAGTTACAAATCTGTTTTGATATGACCACCTTGAAAATCATTTTATTGCTGAAGAGTATCAGGGCTTGTCACGTTTGTTCAGCTAAGTAGCCGGATGTATAAATGTGGGGTATTTTCAAAGCATTTGAAGTGTAATCATCGCAGCCAGCCTTTGTCAACTAATTAGGTAAGTCACCAGAAACTCAACTGTGTGGTCGAATCTTGTAGCCCACACCCATGTGTTATACATTGGTTGGAGATAAAAGGGAGCTCACAGGGTAAATGGGGCGTGTTCTATCCACCACGTAGGAAGACAAATGAGAAACACTGTCAGCTCAGTTGATTTGGTCAGTCAACAACAACCAATCAGAATTGAGCCAGAGGAAGGGCCTAAATCTTAGATTCAAAATATAATAGGACCACTGGCCAAAAATTTGTTAGTATACTTGGATGGATTTGAGAAGTGCATCTCCCTGTAATGAATTATACTCTGAGAGATGTCACTCATAAATTGGCAGGAGACATAGGGCAAAGAATTGTGAACAAAGACAGAAACCTTCAGAAGGAAGCTTTTGGGGGGACAACTTTCAGTGTGAGGTAGAGTCCCAAGTCTCTAAGAGAGAGAGACTGAAGTGATATTGTTGGTGGAGTCGGCAAGTTGGAGTTGATGGATAGACGAGGGAAATAGAGGAGGAGGGAAGTAGTCTGGGAGGGGTGAAAAGAGAAGGAGTAGGAGACTGAGGGAGAGATGAAAAGGAATCAGATGATTAATAACCAATGACAAATCTCTCACACTATAAATCACATGATCAGATAAGTTCAAAAAGAGGCACATTTGCGAAATATGAGTGATTGATTATTATATGTTAATTAAATTTTTGTTATTGAATTTCACCCTTTGTACCTCTTCTAATTTTAACCATTGTCATTGCTGACTGAGGACTCAGAACTATACACAAAACATTTACTAACCCAACTTCTGAACCATAATCAAGCCTGGGTGGGTCTTGTGCCATAATCTAAATATATATTGGAAGCACCCCACCCCAATTCCTTACAACCAAAACCATACAGAGGGTGATAACAAACCCTTAACATGGCTAGTTTCAAGAGTCAACCATTAAAAAGAAGTCATGATCTGGTGATGGAATCCTGGAAATTATGTCCAAACAGTAGAGTATAAGGCCCTGCATGATACTCTTGTTTTCTGAGTTTCTTTTGAGTCCTACCTGTTATCAAAGATAGGTATGTACTGATGCTTTTTCTGGGCTACCCAAGTGTTCCCTAGGTGTTGATTTTCTAATCCATGGTGAAGCATATGGGAATGCCACTCCTTGTAATAGGCTTTGTAAAAGTAAAGAAGACAGTCAAATGGATAAAGGGATCAGGCTTAATTGACCAGGAAAAGTCTGGCCCTTCTGAATGGGAACTGCTTTTCAGTGATTGTATATAATGGACATCCCAGTTTTTGTAGATCACCTTGTGAACTCAGCATCATTTGCCAGTCAGAGGTCATGCAAATGGTTGAGAACTTGGTAAACACTTTATTTCTGCCATTATGTTTGGAAAGTATTGAATGCTGCTGACATTAAAAAAATAGATAAATAACAAAGTCACATTTTATTTCAGTTTTATTTAAATCTTGGAAATTTGCAGATCTGCTGCCTTCTGTAGTCTTAAAAGGTGTGCTTTTGACTTCTCATGCCAAGATAGTTCTGGCAGTATATAGCCCACACCACCATACCACTGCTACTGTTGTCTATGCATAACATACCTTGAAATTCATGTCCTGCAAGATTCGACTTGAAACTTTAGTCACCCGGCAGCAGTTGTATTTGTCTTTCACATAATATTGAGGATTTTAGAACTAAATATTGCTCATTAAAGAGATAAAAAAGCAAATCTCCTTGACCATTGATGAAATTACTGTGTATGATGGCTTTATGGTCATTTTTTAAAACCTGTATTCTCTGCCAAGACAAGTGCAGTTTATTGGATATTTTAGCATCAATTAAAGAAAAATCATCCATTGTTCATTTTCATTAATTAATCTGTTTTAAATTGCATGATTCTGATTAGTGAAGTCACTTGACTTACCTCAATGTTGTTTTCAATGACTGCATAATAACATATACAGTATCATCAGGCAGTATACAAAGGATCTATTTATTAATTAACATTTAGGAGCTAATTCCTACATTTGTTAAAAACTTAAAAATGGTGAAATTTATCTATATAAAGGAGGAATTTGCTGCATACATAATGTTGACCTTGAAAATGTGATGTGTGATTTGCATGAATCCTGCACTGACATGTCCTAGAATAGATCCTGGTTGCAGTTGAATTTCACACTGAACCATTTTGGAGTACCACATTGCTAATTAAATCTGTATTCACAATAAATTGGGAAAACCACACATTTAAAAATGTGGAGCAGACATGATGAGAAATATGGCCATTTGTCTTCCATTGTTTTTTTTTTACTCTGCTATCAGCTCCTATTTCTCTTCATGTTTGTTACCAATGGATTTTTACTAGATCACTTTAATGAGAAAAACAGGGAACCCACATTATAACTGCATCCTAATTACTGTATGCAACATAAAACCAAGAAAAAGGGCAATAAACCAGTCTCATTGAAGTGATACTAGTGGCAGGTTTTATTGACAGAAAATTAAGACAGAAATGGACAAAGTTGGAGTTACATTGTCCAAGTTTCTGTTTATGAGTTGTAACTCTAGATGTACCATGTGTTGCTAGATTAGGGTTAGGGTTAGAATATGCTAGATTGTCCACCATAATGAATATGACTGCAGTGTGGCTGCCCTATGGTCAGTTTATGATGTGGTCAGACTTTTGAAGTGAACACAGTTGGTGTTCAGTTTCCTTAATGTGATTCACATTTGGTTACTGAATTGGTCACTAAATTGTCTGAACAAGAAAACAAAGTTGAATATCAGGGGTCATTTCTCTGTCATTTGACAACATTTTTGTAAACTTCATTTGACTGACATTGCTATATTGTACAATCTATACTTGCATATATGTCTAGCTGCAAACAACATAGACTCAGATCTGCCATTGCATAATGCATTGGGAGGTCAGGGTCTGTGTTATTTGTTTTACTGCTTACTCCAGACATAGACCTAGATTTGCCAGCACATTTCTTTATGGCATATTCATGTCCATGCAGCTTGTATCGAGTAAAAAATATTCTTGTATAAACCACCATGTTAGCCAGTTCTACACATTAGATAATTCTGCAGTGATACAACATTCCTATAAACATTGGATGATGTGTTGTTTGTTCAAAAATCAAATTTGTGACAAGAAAGAACAGTCTTCCTTTAATTAAAGAAAGTGATATTCATAAAGTTTTCAAATATATCACACTTTTCTACCCTAATTGTACAAACAAATTAATTCTTAATGTCAACATGAAAGCCCACTCATGACTTTCTTGTACCTGTAATCTAGAAAATCCTATGTACTATTTATGTTTTCAAATAAATAAATTATATAAAAGATGGAAATTTATACATTAAAATAATACTGAGTTTTAATTCAAGTTTCCAATTTTGCAAGAAGCTGTCCCACATGTACAAAATCATTTTTTATCCAAAATGTGAACTTGCCACTAGAATGTTTTTTTCAAGAAATTCCCCAGTGTATTTAGTTTGTTTCTAAATTCTTTAGTATTTTTTCCCATAAAAAAGACATTATAAAAACATTACATCCTATTCATTGTTGTTTCTCTTCAATATAATAGCTTTTTTTAAAATACAATGCTGAACTTTACTAATTTTTTTACATGATCAGTTTAGTTTGCTTAATATCTCTTGCCATTTTTTGGCATTGTTACATTGAATTATGTAAAACCAGTTATAAACCTCACCAAATTGCTCAACCGGAATGCTGACGGAAACAGTCCAAAGCAATGCATTCCATCAAAATGCTGGCCAAAACAGTCCAAAGTAATGCATTCCATCAAAATGTTGACTGAAACAGTCCAATGAAATGCATTCCATCAAAATGCTGACAGAAACAGTCCAATGTAATGCATTCCATTTCCATGGCCTGATTAACAGACATTACATCTTTCCAAAGCTATGTACATATCTTGAGTCACAATAACACAGGGGTGCTATCTGGTGTGTCCAAAATTAATATTATTTTCAACAGAATATTCTTGTGTCAATTGCCTTTTTTTAATGGTAAGCAGTACAGTATTTTATTTTCATGAAATCAGTCAAATTTAGTATGTGTTTTGCTGCAATATTGGTGACGGAAACCTTAGGTGTGCAGAAATGACTGACAACATTGTAATTAAATGGCATTGCCCCCTGAGTGAGCCGCCAATGGGACAATCTTCCCAGTACCACCAGCTGTAATTATCCCCCACCCATTTAATAAATCCTTATAGTTTAATTGTCATAGGGGAACTTAGGTGAATACATGTCTCCCTGATGTCTCAACCAAACAGCAACACTGATTACATGTTAAAGATGCATGAAAAAAAATAAAGAGGTCATTAAAGGGAAACAACTCAAGATGAGAGACAGAGGCTAGTTGGATATGTGATTCTTATTGGTGTTACAGGTTTGATGAAATTATCATCAAACTTCAAGTTGATAAGAACTGTTTAATATTCTGATTTCATTGAACCTATAAATATCAGCAGGACCCGCAAAACGGTTAGAGTGTGACAGAAGCAATGAATGAAAGAAAGATAAATCATGGTGCATCATAAATCATAGAATTTATTATGCAGTCAATAATTCAGCTTAACATGGTAAATACATGTCAAGTTAGATATGACAGGTTACTGATAATATTTCAGGAATGTCAGATCTCTGCTCCATCCAACCATTTTAAATCTTATTAAATTATAATGCTCTATGTCCTATCTACAAGAGTAGTGACTGTACAAGCTTTATGGATAATACTCTATGTCCTATCTACAAGAGTGGTGACTGACTGTACAAACTTTATGGATAATACTTTATGTCCTATATACAAGAGTAGTGACTGTACAAACTTTATGGATAATACTTTATGTCCTATCTACAAGAGTAGTGACTGACTGTACAAACTTTATGGATAATACTCTATATCCTATCTACAAGAGTGGTGACTGCCTGTACAAACTTTATGGATAATACTCTATATCCTATCTACAAGAGTGGTGACTGCCTGTACAAACTTTGTGGATATTACTCTATGTCCTATCTACAATAGTGACTGACTGTACAAACTTTATGGATAATACTCTATGTCCTATCTACAAGAGTGGTGACTGACTGTACAAACTTTATGGATAATACTCTATGTCCTATCTACAATAGTGACTGACTGTACAAACTTTATGGATAATACTCTATATCCTATCTACAATAGTGACTGACTGTACAAGCTTTATGGATAATACTCTATGTCCTATCTACAATAGTGACTCACTGTACAAGCTTTATGGATAATACTCTATATCCTATCTACAAGAGTGGTGACTGCCTGTACAAACTTTATGGATAATACTCTATGTCCTATCTACAAGAGTAGTGACTGACTGTACAAGCTTTATGGATAATACTCTATGTCCTATCTACAATAGTGACTCACTGTACAAGCTTTATGGATAATACTCTATATCCTATCTACAAGAGTGGTGACTGCCTGTACAAACTTTATGGATAATACTCTATGTCCTATCTACAAGAGTGACTGACTGTACAAGCTTTATGGATAATACTCTATATCCTATCTACAAGAGTGGTGACTGCCTGTACAAACTTTATGGATAATACTCTATGTCCTATCTACAAGAGTAGTGACTGACTGTACAAGCTTTATGGATAATACTGTTTCCTATCTACAATATTGACTGACTGTACAAGCTTTATGGATAATACTCTATGTCCTATCTACAATAGTGACTGACTACAAACTTTATGGATAATACTCTATATCCTATCTACAAGAGTGGTGACTGCCTGTACAAACTTTATGGATAATACTCTATGTCCTATCTACAATAGTGACTGACTGTACAAACTTTATGGATAATACTCTATGTCCTATCTACAAGAGTAGAGACTGACTGTACAAGCTTTATGGATAATACTGTGTCCTATCTACAATAGTGACTGACTGTACAAGCTTTATGGATAATACTCTATGTCCTATCTACAATAGTGACTGACTGTACAAGCTTTATGGATAATACTCTCTCTATGTCCTATCTACAATAGTGACTGACTGTACAAACTTTATGGATAATACTCTATGTCCTATCTACAATAGTGACTGACTGTACAAGCTTTATGGATAATACTCTATGTCCTATCTACAAGAGTAGTGACTGACTGTACAAGCTTTATGGCCATAAACTGTTATGCAAATTTCACCAGGGATCTTCTGTTCATGACTGCTTAAAACTTCCTATTATACAGGTAATGTTGATGCCATTTACTTCTAAGTTTCTAAGATCTAAAAAATGGCAGGTGTGGAATTTATTCTCAGAAAGCAATGCCAGAAGTATAATCAATTGTAGAGGAGAAATTTCAGACAAAGTTTATGAACTTGTGAAAACCAATAATTGTCATAGCTTTAATTCACATGATTTGCATTGATATTATGTCATTATTATTACATGTAGCTCTAATTCAAATGATTTGCATTGATATTATGTCATTATTATTACATGTAGCTCTAATTCAAATGATTTGCATTGATATTATGTCATTGTTATTACATGTAGCTCTAATTCAGTGATTTGTATTGATATTACGTCATTGTTGTTTGGTATTGCTGATCATGGGGATAAAATGTTGCAAGTTTTATCTTTATTCATTGAAAGTTATTTGAGATGTACATCAGATTGTTGAAACATGTCAGTCTTTGCATAGACACTGTTCTTATACAAAACAATCCCCTCATAAGGTTGAAAATTTCCATCACCACCACCACTCTTTATGAAAATGTAAGAGCAACATTACAGTAAAAATACAGGTAAAATTTTACTACTCAGGTCAAGCCCTTGTGTATGGATCAAATAGTTTTTAATAACCTGCCATTCTAGATAGAAATATGTGTTACTATGGTGACAAAATTAATTCAAAATAACTTTTTATTTTTTACATCCCCAAATATAGGTTCAACATTTAATTTGTGATATGCTTAACAGAATAGACTTTTTACTTCATTCACAGTTTATTAAGACAAAAATGATCCATTTAAATTTTGAATTGTATTTCAAATATCAAAAGTGTAAAGGGATAATAAATTTTTCATTTTTGATGAATTCCTCATATCAAGGTTATGACCTTTTATGAGGACTTGAATTCAAACCTCAAAGAAAGTGGAGTGTTTGCATTATTTGGAAAATTGTATAATTATGTGCAAAATAATTAGCAGGAAAGTTAAATCCCAATTTAAAAAATAAACTTTGGATATGGGGGGGGCATATTTTGTACACAATATACCATGCAAGTTGGTTAATGAACAGATGTGTAAAATATCCCTCATTTTTGCATAATTTGAAATGAAGGGGTGAGCCATTGATGTTAGGCCACCTTGTTACAGCAGATGGGCCAAGCCTCCAGAGAAATAATGGAGTGAAAATGAAGCATGAAGTTGATTTGGACCTGAAAATTTGAAAGACCTCCTTTTCATTTGCTCTGGGTGAATTCTTAGTCATAAAATGACTGAAGATGTAATGGAGTGTAAACTGTGCCTGTCAAATGTAACTGATTAATTGTTGTCACAATTTATCATTTGAACTTAAATCAGTTTCATCACTCAGTGTAGGGTTTTAATGGCAACTCCCTTAATTTTTTACAGGCCATGATTCTCTGTGCTCTGTTAATGATTGGAGTGTACAGCTTATTTACCATAGTCATCCACTTGTAACATCTTACAATGTTTGAATAAAATGAAATTATATAAAAAAAAACATCTTTTCTGTGTCAGGTGTCTAGGCCTGTAAAAAAAGTAACAAGAAAAGAGTGAAGACAATAAGCTAAGTAAATTTTAACAAATAATTTATTTTCCTAGAAAAACAAAGAAAAAATGAGGAAAAGGACTTGGTTTATGAATCAAATCCAAAAATTAATCCAAGAATTAAAAAATAGAAATCCTATCAATGGAAAGTCTTAAATGAATCTCTGTTCAAGTCCAAATGAAATAAAAATGGAGGGCAATGATGTATGTCATGACCTTCCTTGTTGAATCACAGAAAATAATATTCCAGTTTAGAATTTCTGAATAAATTTTGATAAATGCCTTTGTGCAAATATTCTGATGAGCACTTGTATTTTTCCAGGGAAGAATCCATAATTAAAATTTTAGCTCAAACCGGTCACAACAAAACACCTTTAGATGTCAAAATTTAGAACCCAAGTGGCACATTTTTATGATAACATGAGTTATAAGCCCAATTAAAATGCAAAACAGATTCCTAGATGATGGGGTCAAAAATTCATCCCACTAGGAAAACCAACTGTTTGTGACAATAAAAACATTTGTTGTCACATACTCCAGGTACAGCTTTAGCTAAAGTCTTACTCTGGAAAAATAATTTTAAAAATTTTGTTTACTAAACCCTTATTTAAATAAATGAATCAAGATTAGAAACTAGATACAATGTTTCAACTGCTGGTTGTTTATCAGGTCAAACAGAACTGAACTGAATTTCTAAAAAAAAATATCAAATCCAGTACACAAAGTAATCATTACAATAACATGTAATGGAATAAAACAAAATTAAAAACTAACAAACAAATAAAAGTTATAATGGCAATATTAATAACAATGAAGTTAATATTTATTTTATGAACAAATCTAGAACACAAGCTTTATATGAAAATTACAAATTTTTGTTCTTCATTCATTGTATTGAATTAATAATGTCTTTATTTATTCATACATTTTGAAACCATAACAGCGAACATTAGAATTATTATATATAAATTTGTGCCCACATGACAATGAACATTTTTTATTTTGAGAAGAAATAGAGGCTCAGAGGTTAGTCATCTTTGCTAGCCAATGTTATGATATGTTAACCCATCTACTCCTTGGTGGATAGCCAATGTTATGATATGGGATAGATTCTCACTTAACAGACCTGATCAAGTATTTGAATTGCAGAGACCATTCTCTAATGTGTCTTTGGTTTCTTTATAAACCCCACTTTGGACCTTTGGGAGAAGCTTCTTTTGAGAACCTTGCTCTCAAGATGGTTTTCTTGCAATCTTCAAGCCTTTTCTATAGAACAGGACATTATCAGGTTCAATAGGAATTATAGTGGTTTCTCTTTGCACGCAAAGTTTTTTTTAAGCAAAATCCAGCTTCCTTTGGTTGCTCCACTCCCAAATTGAGGATAACTGATTAGTGAGACCAAAGATGTTAGAAACTGTGTAAAAAAAATAAGTAGATAGGAATTATTATTATAATTTATTGGATTTTTTTATTTTATGAAAGGTATACAATGTAATAGAATAATCTGTATGGTAACACTGGATGCTATTTACACCTTGTAGGACTTTGACCTATACACTTGAATTTTTATCCTGAACCCTTTATGCCATAGGATTTATGGTCAGATTCAAGTTGAGATATGATGGAAACATATTTTTATGCCAAAGGAAAACAATGATTTAACCAACACATTAGATGGGAGAACCTTGGAGTCTTATTCAAAAATTGTCAAAACTTCCATGTTGCAAAAATCAGATGATAATTGGCACCCAGATGGGTGAAGAGAAACAACAACCAGCACACCTGTTTGTTGGTGTGTATTTCATGTAACAGAATGGAAAATTGCCTTAATCATTTCATCTTGTGTACTGGTATATTTACAAGCTGGTGGGAATCTAATTTACTAGGAGGAGTTCATTGCCCTTTTTATTACATTTAGATTGGAAGACAAACTGGTATGTTTTTCTTCACAGCTTTTTCCTGAATACTGAAAGATAGAAAAAATGACATCACTGATCATACATTACCATAAGATGACCTATATGAGGGAAATTTTGATTGTCGCAGTATGCGTTATTTTTCTTTATTTCTTGTCAGGATAAAAATGTAAATATTTTAAAATAAGTTGAATCATCAGTATAATTACAGATACGCCTTGTGTGAATATGTGTATATATTAAACGTAGAGCATTGCCTTAGTAAGTGCCAATGATTATCTTAAAGTCTCCATGTCTATTAGAGGAGGGTGTGTAGGATTTGGATTTTTGACTTAGCTTTAACAAATTTTCAGTCATATCGCTATGCTATCTGCAGTATGGCAATTGATAGTGATGTCTAGCACTGTAGCATCATGCCACAGACATGTAGAATGATTTCCCACCCAGTCTCATTATCCTGATTCCAGGCTGACCAGTCCTAACACTAATCTCCTAATGCTGAGTGCCAAGTGAGGCAGCTGTTAGTACCATTTTTAAATAAGTCTTTGGTGTGACCCACAACCTCCAGCAATCGAGGTGGACACTCTAACCACTACGCTACTGGAGCAGTCCTGTTAGAGGAAATGATTTCACTACAAATTATATGGATCAATGAGAATAACTTAAGTTTATATGACTTTGTAACTTTGCAACTGTTAGTCATTTGGAGTACAAGGCAGTTGAATGTACACAGGCAATATTAAGGGTAAATTGAAATTATGGATGACAGATGCTTGGAATAGTTTATAGATAAATGTCAAAGTTTACTGTGATTCATGGGGTACCAGTTTTCATGGGGTACCAGTTTTCATGGGATACTAGTTTTCATGGGTTACCAGTTTTCATGGGTTACCAGATTTTGTGGGATACCAGTTTTCATGGTATACCAGATTTAATGGGATACCAGATTTTATGGGGCACCAGTTTTTATAAGATACCAGATGGGATACCAGATTTCATTTGATACCAGATTTTGTTGATTATATCAGTGGACCCTTCTTCAAGCCATACTTTTAAGCACTGAAAACAATTAATGATCTCACAGTAACTTCTGTATAAAAGATGTTTTTGGTTAAGCAAATGGTGTTACTTTTGACTGTTTTGAATGTGTGTGATAATGTAGTAGCTTTGGGAGTGAACATGGATTGGTATTCTGTTTCCTGATATACACAACTAGTATCAGAACAGAGATAAGGTTGAAAGAATTTTTCCAGCTTCTTTGACTTTTTGCTGAGAGAGCATCAGCCAAGCTATCTGATCTTTCTGTAAAAGCTATCATCTACTTGATGAATGACATTTCTCTAAAATTAGCAAACTGCTGTGTTTAGAGTATGATGACATTTATCATACATGCCCATAACTGAGTATCATGATATGTATACTGTACATGCACATATCTGAGTATAATGACACTAATAACATTCATCTCCATAACTGATTATCATGACTTGCATACTGTACATATCCATATCTAAGCATCACATGTATATTGTACATATCCATATTTGAGCATATCCATATCTGAGCATAATGACACCAATACCATACATGCCCATATCTGAGTATGATGACATGTATACTGTACATGACCATATTTGAACATAATGACTCCCATACTGTACAAGTCCATTTTGAATGTCATGACACCTATACTGTGCATGCCATATCTGAGTATCATTACATCTGTACAATATATGCCCATATCTGAGCATCATGATACCTGTACAGTATATGCTCACATCTGTGTATCATGACACCTATACTGTACATGTGCATATCTGAATATCACTTTCATGCAATATAACATTGCTATGCTTTCATTTATTATCTATTTAATAATTGCATTTTACTCACTTTGCAAGTTTTGTACAAAGGCAGACATACAGTTTTTCGTATTGGGTGATAATGTATGCAGTTCAAATGTAAAAGATTTGGTGCAATAGTCATAACATGATGTCCATAATAAACAACTGTCAATTTTATCTTCATTCATTACAAGTTGTTGATCATGCACTGAATCATACTACAGCTCTCCCCTATTGCCTGGTTCTATCATTTTTCTGAATGCTACTGTGGACCAGAGCACCAAAACCACACCATTGTATAACAGTATGGGTTGAAAGAAAACAAGGTGAAACTTATTAGGTCTTCATTTCCATTTTATATTTAAAAAAACATATATGATAAATTTCAATGATGTCCACTATACCACATTTTTGCACCTGATGGCACCATTGCATTTCAATACATATCATAGTTCTCATTATAATGCAGTTTGGTACATAACACTGAAGCTATAGATTGCACCATTGTGTTTCCATACATATCATAGTTTCATTATAATGCAGTTTGGTACATAACACTGAAGTTACAGATTGCACCATTGTGTTTCAATACATATCATAGTTTCATTATAATGCAGTTTGGTACATAACACTGAAGTTACAGATTGCACCATTGTGTTTCAATACATATCATAGTTTCATTATAATGCAGTTTGGTACATAACACTGAAGTTACAGATTGCACCATTGTGTTTCAATACATATCATAGTTTCATTATAATGCAGTTTGGTACATAACACTGAAGTTACAGATTGCACCATTGTGTTTCAATGCATATCATAGTTTCATTATAATGCAGTTTGGTACATAACACTGAAGTTACAGATTGCACCATTGTGTTTCAATACATATCATAGTTTCATTATAATGCAGTTTGGTACATAACACTGAAGTTACAGATTGCACCATTGTTGAATGCAACTAACATTCTTCATTTATTAGCAAATCTCCAGACAAAATTTGCAGAAAAAATTATTAATGATTTTTGGACTATGTTAAATAACAGCTCATTAGCTTGTTTAATGCAGTGATACCTGAAATTTTGAAAGTACATTTATTTACCACCCACCACAACCATGAAAATATAATAAGGGGAATCTCCTTCATGTAAAACTTGTGGAGAAATCACAGGGATTGGATATGGTTTATGCAATCAGCCTGGTGATTTTGAATAGTTTCCATATCACCTATTTGGGACAAATTCCTCAGAAACACAGTGGTCCACCTTATTTAGAGGTCCCTTTCCAATAAAATTACACTTTAATCGGATGCTACTTTGTCCAACATCAAAAATAGTATATTTTGATCATTTTATCAATGAAAGTTGCTAGCATCACCACCCCATCCTTTATCCCTCCCAACCTGTACAGTCGATGTAAATCAAAATTTGTCTTCCGTGCTGTCAATGAGTATTAATCCCATATCTTTCAAGATATAATGGAGGATATTTTTGGCACCACTGTCTTTAGATTTTGTTGCTCAAAAATAATCCCAAACTCCACGCACTGTTTGAATGAACCGAATTTGATTAATTTGATACCCAGTCAACATAGTTTGTATAACCTTTGAAAATTCTTGAATTTTGACTAGTTGCCTTGAAAACTACTTGAAAATCTTTTAACTTGACTGGTTGTCTTAGAAATCCTTGAATTTGATGGGTTGCCTTGAAAATCCTTGAATTTGATGGGTTGCCCTGAAAACTCTTTAAATTGTTTAAAAAATTGACTCTATCCTTGAATTTTGTAAGAAATTGGCTCTGTACTTGAAGCTTTGTTTAATTTATTGAAAACTCTGATTTTGTCCCCAAACTTTTTTGAATTTATCTGAGTGAATCCAATGTGTTAAAAGTGAATAAAATATGTAACTTTTACATTCCAAATTTTTTATTTTCATATTTTAACAAATATATTTAAAAATACATAAATAACAAATTTGGATAAAATTACGTGGATCAAATGAGATACAGCATTGGTACTTACCAGCTGGAGTAGGGATCCATTGATGTGTGTTAAATCTGATGATTGTTCCTATCCAATAATTGCCATCACTGATTGCCACAAAGTTGGTCATTATTCAGTGTAAATTTGAAATAAAGGTATAATCACTCCATAGTTCACTGCTGATAAAGGGAAATAGGAAAACATGTAGGTCTTTAAGAAATTTCAGCCTTAGCAAGAAAAATATACTCCTTGAAAAGATTTGGAAGTATTTGAAAACTTCTTTAAAATAATTTCTCAGAATGTTCTGTGGTGGCATCTGTTTTGGTTTCCTGATATGTGTTGCTCTTGGTGCATGTGTTTCCCTTTGTCCAAGGAGGTATAGGTGTTGATTTGGTGTAATTAGCTGAAGGTCAAGGTCTCTGTTGCTTGGCTATTTTGTAGATAACAGAATTGAATGAAATTCTATTTTTAGCACACTCTTGGAAGAACCTGATTAGTTTTGGGGGTTCAGTTGCTTCAAGGTCAAGGTTTCCATTGCTGAAAATCAGATTTGCCATTTGAATTTCAGTTTTGCACAGGAGCTTACTTCATCCATCACTTATTCATATCCAGTATTTAATATTGAGTGTACTATTATAACACATTGGTTGAATGTACCATTATAACACATTGAGTGTACCATTATAACACTTTGATTGAGTGTACCATTATAAAACATTGATTGAGTGTACCATTATGATACATTAGGTCTTCTTATGACAGTAGAAAATGTGAAAAACTTTTGGACTATTAAAATTCTTAAAACTAATTTTTTATGATTACTTTGAAAAAATTTTCAGGAAATCTTTGCTTTAGTCAATTTAAAATATGCAAATGTGATATTTAACTAGACATTTAAGAATTGTGTTTCTGTGGGTGGAGTGTAGAACATGGAGTCTGATTTGCCATATGCATGACTGGATTTCCTTGAGGAGGACAGATAAAAGAGTCATATATCAAGGTCACATGGTGAGTTGCCATTAGTTTGTCTTGCAGATTGCATTAAGTGGTCATATCTTATATTTCCATAAAGGAATTTATGTCAGCTTTTTTAACATAACTCTGCAGATAAAGGCAAGAATATAAGTGTGTTATAAATCTGTGGTCTTAAATTAACAATCTGAAAAGAAAGAAATTCAACAAGGTTTATAAAATTAAAAAAAAATAATTGCTTTTCCTAGAATATAAATGAAACTATAAAAAAGATTCACAATATTGTGAATGAAATCCTAAATAGTCCTGTGTATAAATGCATCACACTAATATCAAATCCTTACATTATGGACCATTTTGTCAGTTGGAGGTTTACTTTGAGACCTACATATCTCCAGCTGAAGAGGTATGTAATTTATAAATCAGGCATTGCAGACCATATTGGTGGGTGCTAATTGTCTAACCCAGGAAACGATGGTGGTCGGTGACTACGAATAATCTTTGTTTTTGTTCTTTGTAAAATTAAAATGAATATTTCATAGCAATTTCACAATATGAATTATCTAATATTCAATGGAAATAAATGAAAAGTTACTTATTTTCATCAAATTATTATTTTGCCATTTCCACATCCAATTAAACAGACTATCCAACATTCAAGTCACTGCAAATCCTAGCTGTATATGATGCTCAGTCCTGAATGATATACAGCCAGATTACAGCCAGTTGTGTATTATGATCTGTCCAGTAAGATGTACAGCAAGATTACATCTGTGTATTATGATCTGTCATGTAAGACATACAGACAGATTACAGCTGTGTATTGTGATCTGTCATGTAAGACATACAGCAATGTTACAGCTGTGTATTATGATCTGTCCTGTAAGATGTACAGTAAGATTACAGCTGTGTAATATGATCTGTCCTGTATGATTTACAACCAGATTATGGCTCTTTGTTATCACTAGAATTCTAAAGTAGTTTTATCTAAATTGTCATATACCTTCAACAAAGATGCTTTTTACAAACTTTTTCCTATCATCATATGAGGCAAAGAACATGGAGCAAATGAAATGGTTGCAAGTTGAGTGTGGTATGACTTGCAAATTGCCAATGCCTTTTATATAAATAGCCGTCAGCTGTAAGCACCTAGCAGATTGGGAGAAGGTTTTAGTGTGAATCCTTGCATCATTTGGTTATTATACACCTTTATGTATATTTAATTTTATTATACTCCTTTATGTAGACTTAATTTTGGTAAACCCCTATATAATGGTTATTTACATAGTACATATTACAGGTACAGGTCTGTTAGTGGTTTTTCTATATAATACACATAAGTACATCTCTGTTTATAGTTGTATGGTACACATTGTAAGTACAAATCTGTTAATGGTTGCCTGTATGGTACATATGAGTACAGATTTGTTAATGGTTGCCTGTATGATACATATGAGTACAGATTTGTTAATGGTTGCCTGTATGGTACATATAAGTACAGATTTGTTAATGGTTGCCTGTATGGTGCACATTACTGGCACAGATCATTAAATGGTTGTCTTTATGGTACACATTAAAAGTACAAATCTGTTATTGGTTGGCTATATGGTACACATTACAGGTACAGATCTGTTAATTGCTGTCTATATAGTACACATTACAGGTACAGATCTGTTAATTGCTGTCTATATAGTACACATTACAGGTACCGATCTGAGTGTAAATTAATGACAGATATATCTTATTTGAAAAATGTATTGATTATTTGGAAACTTTACATGCATGTTTGTATCATTAATGATCTTTTGTACATTTGTCACAAAATTGCAACAAAGATTGAATTCAGTACCTGAGTTAGGAGTCTTTCAGATAGCACCTGAAATACATTGATTTTATCCAATTTATATGGAGGATTATAATTTCCTTACTATGTTAAGGAGGAGAATTTTGACATGAAGGAGGCTAATTTCTTTTGATTTTGTTAAATTAAACATTTTTTGTCCCAGTATTACACTTGCTTAAAATGAATGAATCTCACATACACTGTCTCGCATTAACATTTGCAAAGTTGAAGAGTTGAGATCGAAATTACTTTTTTTTAAAAATGGAAATGTAATTAGCTTTGCTGTAATTAAAGGCTGAAAAATAGCCAAAGCTTGTTTGATAATTTTAGTTAAATGCATTTTTAAATCTTTAATTCCTTGCCAGGCCAAGGCAGCTGTTAATTGGTTGGCAAGTTGGTGTGTCAAAGCTAGAGTTCCTGTCATGGATTGGAATTCCACCAGTCTAATTCATTATTGAATTATCTCAGCAAGAAATTTCCACATGACATCAAATTTAATTGATCTCTATTATTTCTTAATCTGGAGTTTAAAGATTGCCTCCATTCCACATCAGGGCACAGGGAAGCTTAAATTGGAATTTGGAGGAACTTTCAGTTTGATACATAATTAAATGGAAGGGGAAGACACATAAAAAGTGTCATGTAAACACAAAAAAATTGTTGGTAAAAATGGAAACAGAGAACAGATTTATAATGCATCTTTTAGTTTGTTTTTTGGAATTGGAATGTTTCATTTTTGCATTTTGTGATTTAAAATCAAGCGGTTTTTGCTAATGTGAGATATGTTGCTTTGATGTTTTTGGGAGTACATGAGGAATTGCCCTTACCAGGTTAATGGAGTGTGATGCCAGCTTTGTGGTGAAACAATAGGTGTGACTAGGCAAAAAAGTTGTGATGAGCCAGGACTTGAATTGTTCTAATACATGCTTGAGGCATGTGCACTAGGATCATTTGCATTTCTCTCTGATTGTTCTTGAATCTTATCACCAATCCAACCCCCCTCATGTTTGAAATCACCTAAAGAATGAGCTGATGCTATCCCCACAACATTTGGGATTGTCAGTTGTGGAGAGGGTATCTTGCACAGATATCATTTTATCTCTTTCCCCCTCTGAATGCAATTTCTTTGCAAGCATTTGCTTGGCATAGCAATGTATTTCAAGAAATATTTGATACCAGACAAGGTACAGTTCTTACCATAATCTTAAGACAAATTGGAAACTTCATTCTGATAAATATGGGAGTCAAGTCATCCATTATAACATCATTAAGTGTGTTTACATGTCATCCATTATGACATCATTATGTGTGTTTACAAGTCATCAATTATGACATCATTATGTGTGTTTACAAGTCATCCATTATGACATCATTATGTGTGTTTACAAGTCATCCATTATGACATCATTATGTGTGTTTACAAGTCATCCATTATGACATCATTATGTGTTTACAAGTCATCCATTATGACATCATTATGTGTGTTTACAAGTCATCCATTATGACATCATTATGTGTGTTTACAAGTCATCCATTATGACATCATTATGTGTTTACAAGTCATCCATTATGACATCATTATGTGTGTTTACAAGTCATCCATTATGACATCATTATGTGTGTTTACAAGTCATCCAATATGACATCATTATGTGTTTACAAGTCATCCATTATGACATCATTATGTGTGTTTACAAGTCATCCATTATGACATCATTATGTGTTTACAAGTCATCCATTATGACATCATTATGTGTGTTTAAAAGTGAAAATATTTAAAGGATCAGGAGGAATCATTATTTTTGTGGCTGACAACATTTAGCAAGAAAAAGGAACTGACATACATTTCACCTCTCTATATTCAACCAGGATCTAATAAAATGTTAAAGTTTTATCAGCAGAATTGATTATTTTTCAAAATGTCAGATTTAGCCTTCTGAGGAAAACAAACATAATTTCTCTAATGTTGAAGTGTCTTTTTGTAAACTCCAGTCCTGGCATTGTCTGATTGTCTGGCATTCTCTGATTGTTATTTCTGGCAGTCTGGTATTGTCTGATTGTTTGGCATTGTCTGACACTCTCTAATTGTCTGGCATTGTCTGGCACTTTCTGATTGTCTGGCATTGCACATTGTATGTTTTGGATCTGTATTTCTTGTTAATAAACATCTGCCAAATTTATAGTTTATCATTATCTCTAAAATGTTTATTCCTGTCCCCAAAAATATTTTAATTTGCATCAGTGGAACATTTTGTTTCTGTGTTTTGGAGATAAAGATATTTTCACCATTATGGTAGTAAGGACAGTTGCTTAGCTGGACTAGGTCTGTCAGGAAAGGGAAAACCTTTCACTTACATGAACTCAGAAAATTATATGTTGGTGTTTTTTACACTCATGTAGAAAGAACAGTAACTGCCTCATTTAAAGACCAGCTTAATAATGCACACTGGTGGATGAAATTTGCCAAATAATGGGTAGCCCTACAAGGTAGCCCATAGAAAGTCAGCCAGTTGAAAAATTGGCATGCATGTTAAGTATTTCTTCAGGGAGGTTTCCATGCCCATTCACCTAGAAAATTGCCCCATTTGCAACATGTCCATGCATTTATTTATTTTCAGGATCCACTTTTACCATGAGGCATTCTAACAATATTGGAGATTCTCAGTTGAGAACTAGTACATGTGATAGCCTTATCACTTGGATTTAAAGTTGGATGGTTCAAACCATATCACAGGATTAGATTACAGAAGTTAAGGGTTTGGTACTTTAAGGATTGAAGAAGTCTCACAGAACAAAATGGATTTTTACTAACAGAATTGTTATATACCAAGTATTACCTTTAAATATCAAGTTTTATTGCCCATTTTTAGAGCTGTATTAAAGAAAGAATTGTGTTGAGTAATTAGCAGACTGTAATGTTGGGGAAAAAAATTGTTACACACGTTTGCTGATGTTACCACTCTGCGATACTGCTTTTGTTTTAGTGAAGTTTTTCTGATCATATGGATTCATCTTGAATCAATGGATATTATTTGTTTTCTAGAAAAGAGAAAATGCACTTTGTTTTCATCATTTGAATGAAGTTTCTTTTCAAAAATGAGATCACTGTGGAGATGTTGGTCACACTGGATTTAATTGTCTGGATTTAGACTAAAGTATATAGGTAAGTATATGTTATTAGTGCTGGCTTTTTGTTAGCATTGCTGTTCATAGACCAAAAGAGTTTATTGTATGGTCTGTCCATCCCCTGTCTGTCCATTAGCACACTTCTGTTTTCATTACTCCTTATCAACTACTTGGAGAAGCACCATGAAACTGTATTCACACATTGACATACTTCTAATGAGGTCTAGTCATCCCAAATGAAAATGGCATCACTTCAACCACCTTGAAAATGTTTTTATTGCTATTCCTCCGGTCATATCAACATGGGGTTTTACCACACAATGTCTAGTCAGTCTATATGGAAATGGCATTTATCAGACATCCAGTATGGCCACCACAGTGGCCATCTTGAAACTCTTAATAGTACTACTGAGTCATCATTAAATGATGTTGTAGTTGGTTATAAATGAAAATGGTGCCAGTATGGCCACCACAGTGACCAGCTAGAAAAAGTTATTGTAAATATTTTTCTTGATGGCTGGTCATATAGACATAGTACTTTCACCAGAAGACTTTTTTATGTCTGTTGGTCCTGCATAGAAAAGGTATTCCTATAGTATCCAATATGGCTATTATACAGCCATCTTGAAAATTTTGTTCTTTTTTAATTAACATGAAGTTTTACAAAAAGATTTCTTTAAATGTCTTCTCAGTCCCAGATTAAAATGGTGTCGACCAAATGTCTTCTCAGTCTCAGAATAAAATGGTGTTGACCAAATGACTTCTCAGCCCCAGATTGAAATGGTTTTGACCAAATGTCTTTTCAGTCTCAGATTAAAATGGTGTTGACCAAATGTCTTCTCAGTCCTATATTAAACTGGTTTTCACTATGGCCATCATGAAAATCTTTCTTTCATTAAATATATTCCATTTGAATTTGGGGTCATTTTGACATTGGGTGTTCATCGGAAGAGTTTTATTGTGTCTGGTTTATATTAAATGAAAATTATGTAAATTGAATTTCAGTAAGGTCATCTTGACAGCAATGTTGAAAAAAACTCTATTCCATTCCAATGGATGACTGTATCAAGATATTATTAACTCTATTCCATTCCAATTTATGGTTGTATCCAGATATTATTAACTCTATTCCATTCCAATGGATGGCTGTATCCAGATATTATTAACTCTATTCCATTCCAATGGATGGCTGTATCAAGATATTATTAACTCTATTCCATTCCAATGGATGGCTGTATCAAGATATTAACTCTATTCCATTCCAATGGATGGCTGTATCAAGATATTATTAACTCTATTCCATTCCAATTTATGGTTGTATCCAGATATTATTAACTCTATTCCATTCCAATGGATGGCTGTATCCAGATATTATTAACTCTATTCCATTCCAATGGATGGCTGTATCAAGATATTATTAACTCTATTCCATTCCAATGGATGGCTGTATCAAGATATTATTAACTCTATTCCATTCCAATTTATGGTTGTATCCAGATATTATTAACTCTATTCCATTCCAATGGATGGCTGTATCAAGATATTATTAACTCTATTCCATTCCAATGGATGGCTGTATCAAGATATTATTAACTCTATTCCATTTCAATGGATGACTGTATCAAGATTTTAATAATTTTATTCCATTCCAGTGGATAGCTGTATCAAGATATTATTAACTCTATTCCATTTCAATGGATGGCTGTATCAAGATATTATTAACTCTATTCCATTCCAATGGATAGCTGTATCAAGATATTATTAACTCTAATCCATTTCAATGGATGGCTGTATCCAGATATTATTAACTCTATTCCATTCCAGTGGATGGCTGTATCAAGATATTATTAACTCTATTCCATTCCAATGGATAGCTGTATCAAGATATTATTAACTCTATTCCATTTCAATGGATGGCTGTATCCAGATATTATTAACTCTATTCCATTCCAATGGATGGCTGTATCAAGATATTATTAACTCTATTCCATTCCAATGGATGGCTGTATCAAGATATTAACTCTATTCCATTCCAATGGATGGCTGTATCAAGATATTATTAACTCTATTCCATTCCAATTTATGGTTGTATCCAGATATTATTAACTCTATTCCATTCCAATGGATGGCTGTATCAAGATATTATTAACTCTATTCCATTCCAATGGATAGCTGTATCAAGATATTATTAACTCTATTCCATTCCAATTTATGGCTGTATCCAGATATTATTAACTCTATTCCATTCCAGTGGATGGCTGTATCAAGATATTATTAACTCTATTCCATTCCAATGGATAGCTGTATCAAGATATTATTAACTCTATTCCATTTCAATGGATGACTGTATCCAGATATTATTAACTCTATTCCATTCCAATGGATAGCTGTATCAAGATATTATTAACTCTATTCCATTTCAATGGATGGCTGTATCAAGATATTATTAACTCTATTCCATTCCAATGGATGACTGTATCAAGATATTATTAACTCTATTCCATTCCAATAATTGACTGTATCCAGATATTATTAACTCTATTCCATTCCAATGGATGGCTGTATCAAGATATTATTAACTCTATTCCATTTCAATGGATGGCTGTATCAAGATTTTATTAACTCTATTCCATTCCAATGGATGACTGTATCAAGATATTATTAACTCTATTCCATTCCAATGGATGGCTGTATCAAGATATTATTAACTCTATTCCATTCCAATGGATGACTGTATCAAGATATTATTAACTCTATTCCATTCCAATGGATGGCTGTATCAAGATATTATTAACTCTATTCCATTCCAATGGATGACTATCAAGATATTAACTCTATTCCATTCCAATGGATGGCTGTATCAAGATACGATTTTTAAAGTAGATTTGTTTTGATACCTATAGTATTAGCACTCCCACTTGTTTTCTTTTACCCCTTTACTGATTTTAAAAAAGAAAAGCTCCAGAGACATAAAAAATGCACAAAACTTTTGATTCATCAGTTTATAATTTCTATCAGATTGTTGCCAAGAGGTCTTTAACAGTGTCAACTTATTCATGTTTCAACTAACACATTGCTTACTCTTCTTTTCCTGTTTTTGTTTGTTTCAGTAAAAAATGCCATCTTCATCCAGTATTTGCAATATTTAATTTTAATATTTATGAAAGGAAGTTGAGCAAATAAGTAGGAGAAACTCTTGAATAGCAACTGATGTAACTTAAAAGATATTGAATTATTGAGATTATTAAAGACTGAACTAAATCACCTCTGTTGCTTAAAAAACATAGACTGACCCATGCAAATATGGTGTCTGTATTACTAAAGAAACTCACATTTAAAACACCAGGAAGATAGTATTGTTTTGGAGACACTGCTGAGACAGGTTAGAAATGATAAATTGATGAATAAAATCACCAAATTTTGTTTATATACTTGCTGTAATTTGTTCTTTTAATCAGTAGTGGAGTACAAATAGATGGGGAAGTAGGCAAATACAGCATTTCATCCTAGATGAAAATGGTGCCAATTTTATATCAAATATGGCTGTCACAAAAGATATTTTGAAAATCTTGTTATAGCAGTTGACAATATGGCTGTCACAAAGGATATTTTGAAATTCTTGTTATTGCTGTTGACAATATGGCTGTCACAAAGGATATTTTGAAATTCTTGTTATTGCTGTTCACAATATGGCTGTCACAAAGGATATTTTGAAAATCTTGTTATAGCTGTTGACAATATGGCTGTCACAAAGGATATTTTGAAAATCTTGTTATTGCTGTTGACAATATGGCTGTCACAAAGGATATTTTGAAAATCTTGTTATTGCTGTTGACAATATGGCTGTCACAAAGGATATTTTGAAAATCTTGTTATTGCTGTTGACAATATGGCTGTCATAAAGGATATTTTGAAATTCTTGTTATTGCTGTTGACAATATGGCTGTCACAAAGGATATTTTAAAATTCTTGTTATTGCTGTTGACAATATGGCTGTCACAAAGGATATTTTGAAAATCTTGTTATTGCTGGAGAATGATGGCTTTAACTTTCTGCAGTTAAAAAAAAAGGTCTAATTTTAATTCTTGGAAATTCTTTATGGCCAGTAGAACCCTTCATGGAGCCATTATTTTTTTTGTCTGGCTGCAGTAGCACATAAACACAACAAAGGTTGTTTCATTCTAAGACATTTGGAGTAAAGTACCTTGCACAGAAATATACAAAAGTGGTCAACCTAACTAGACTGGTTTCAAAGTGCATTTTTCAACCTAACTAGACTGGTTTCAAAGTGCATGGTCAACCTAACTAGACTGGTTTCAAAGTACATTTTTCAACCTAACTAGACTGGTTTCAAAGTGCATGGTCAACCTAACTAGACTGGTTTCAAAGAGCATGGTCAACCTAACTAGACTGGTTTCAAAGTGCATGGTCAACCTAACTAGATTGGTTTCAAAGTGCATTTTTCAACCTAACTAGACTGGTTTCAAAGTGCATGGTCAACCTAACTAGACTGGTTTCAAAGTGCATTTTTCAACCTAACTAGACTGGTTTCAAAGTGCATGGTCAACCTAACTAGACTGGTTTCAAAGTGCATTTTTCAACCTAACTAGACTGGTTTCAAAGTGCATGGTCAACCTAACTAGACTGGTTTAGAATTGGCATGATGACAATTGAGCAACCATTTTTTTGTAGCAATATTGAAAAAAGTCATTTGCAATAATTTGATAATCATTACATTAGAAATTACAGATCAAATTTTGTCCAATTTTTTTCCCACAAGCTGATCCAATTCTTTAAATCTATGCCACAGTTCCATGTCCTTAACTCAAGCTTAACTGCAAACTTTTGTAGAGCCAGATTTTCCTCCAAAAATTGCACCAGCCAGTGAGGGTCCTCATATAACTTAAAGTTTTAACTAATGTAAATAATATTCAAGGGAACATTGTTATTATACTTGTACATACATAACAGGCAATTTTGTACAATGGCACACATGCAGTTCATGGTATTCAATACTGTGGTCTTTGTTGTTACATGTTGTTTGAATGCATAAAGTCTACAAGTAGTACCAGTGACATAATACACAGCTGCTCATAGTACAAAGTTGTTCATCGAACACATTTGCTCATAATATACAATTTCTGCTATTGTGCCATTGACATAATACACAATTTCAACGTTTCATATATTCGTTACAAGATTTTGTATACACTCTTTTGTTAAAACAGTATAAGGACTTCATTCCTAGATATTTTATTATATAAAATTTCCCCCCTCACCTTAAAATTGGAAAGTCTTCTTAAAAAAATGCCAGGGAGGTCTTCCCTGTTTGAAAATCCAGAAGAATTAATCATTGAGTAACTTAAAGTAAAACTTTATTTGTGACTACATTCTTCATCTTTTGATAAATTTTGCCATATTAATGTACTGTATGAGTGACCACTGGCCAAATACAGCCATCTACCATGATTGCTAGGCAAAATAGGGATTGTTATTGTTGTTGTGGGGTTTAACGCCATTTTTTCAGCACAAGATAGGCTATTCATGGTGGCCAGTTATAATGGTGGAGGAAGAACCTGAGAAAGCCCTGGAAAGAACCATAGACCCATAAAAAGCTACTAGCAAGCTTTCTCACATACCCACATTTTCTAAATCCTAGACTCAAACCCATGCAGACCTAGGTGAGATGGCAGTGATCCATAACAGAAAGTGCCTTAAACCGTTCCCCCCCACTGTGGTTTTCATGATGTGTATCAGCTTTTTGGAGATCTGTCAGTAACTCATGACCTTTGCTTATGGTGTGGTCTGTGTTTTTGGACCCTGATGTGCACATGTTATCGAGGGAGATGTGCAGATGTGCATTTGTATAAAAAGATATTGTATGTGTATATATATATATATATAGGTGTATATGTACCTATGTATCAAAAATGTGTATAAAAAGGATATTTGTAATGATTTTATAGTGGTGTGCAATTCTTTTGCTTATACAAACTTGGGACAATACTTTACTATGTCAATGACATAATATTCACCAATAAGGGTTATATCAAATGGCTGAAATATGTTCTAATTTAGAAATTTAAATTTAAAAATTAATATACTTGATGTTGGGCAAAAATGCATGCTTGCTATCAGTACTGACTTAATAGAGGTTTAGTTGAAATCTCATATACATATAGATTTGCATCCCCTACGAGGCTGAAGGCTGATCGTTAATTCATAAAGAGGCATTTTGCTGTTGTATATATTCACTTATAAGTTAGTTCTGACTGCAAATAACATAGACCCTTATATTTCAATGCATAGTGCACAGACAGACCAGGGTCTTTCTTGTTTTCTGTACTGATTACTCCAAACAAACTGCATAGACCAGTGACTCTTGGTGCATTATGTGATGGCAGATCTGGGTCTATCTACAATTTGGATTTTACATGTGAGTGAATGTAGTATTTAACAAATGCAGACAAAAAAGTCTGAGTTTCTTTTTTTAATCATCAAGCATCTTAGAGCTGGAGTAAATATCAAGACACAGAAATCATAGTTGCCAACTTTGCATTTATTTCAAAATTAGAACAAAAATGTCATAGAGCTAATTAACTGTTTTCCAGCTGCATCACCACTGGATGGACTTCCTGTATTCTTTCCACTTTATCTGACACCATTGGCTCGGCTTTCTATGTGTTAATTGTTCCAGTAACTATGTCTGACATTTGTATGCACAATTTACAGCAGAAAATTTATTACTACCATTGATCCCAAAGCATTTTTTGTCAAATGCAGATTTCATTCTTTTGTCAAAGGCGGATTTAATTCTCTCATTTCTTGTTTGGGTTCTTTCTGATACAGTTAGTTCAGTGACCTGCCTACATCAAGAACTCACCTCCCCAACTCTTAGACAAATTCTTTTGATTTAGTGTAAAAAAAATGGATGGCAAAATTTGACTGCTTTTGATTCCATGTGCTAGAGGTAATTTGACTCTTACTATAATGGAGGCTGTCATCTGCCTTCCTGAAGTGGCATTTAATTGTGCTGATGACTTAATCAAAGCTGTGGTGTTTAAGACCACAAGAAGAATGACTTTGGTATGGTAATGAGGTCTGGATGTTGTGACTAAGGGATAATTTCATGCTTTGGGTTTGATTTCATGCCTGTTCCATGGAAAAGGAAGAAAAATGACCTCAGATGAATAAATTAGTGACATGGGTGATTCTAGGCTTAAGTCCAGTTAATACTGATTAATTTGTAGTTACAATAGAATGAAGGAAAATAATACAAGAATTACACGCACATATGCATTAAATTAAATGGTTTATTGCAAGTGGTAATGGATACAGTACATCCACTTCAATTTTATGGCTTAATACTGAATGGCTTCCGCCTTGTTCTTTGTAAACTTAAATCCCATTTTATCCAGGATACTGAGAATTTTAATTATGAATGTGGAAGCTCAATAATAGATTGGCATGCCAGATTCAGTAATGGATTGGCATTTCAGACAATGTCATATACATGATTTGACAAGTGGCATATCCACCTGTACATCTAGGCATCATATTTCTTACTGGGTTTGAAGTCTTTATTGCAGCACACACACAACGTTTGTAGTAGGAGTTCATGCAGGCATAAGAGATTTTGCAGGGATAGGAGTTTATCCAGTTGAAATATGCACACAAAAACTGTCACAGTGACCTACCTGTCAATTTTCTTGACATTGTTAACAATTTTGTGTGCCTATAGATGTAGTTTTAGGATATTCAACTTTTGCTGCCAGCATAACCACATCTTAGGATGAACTTGTTTATGCATAAAAACATTGGTTTTATTCAGCACTTTCCTAATGCAAAGATTTTGCCACTGATTTGACAAGTGTATACATAGATGTATTACTTCCGATGTAAAACTCTGTTGCATTGGACAAAATATTCCATGAAATTTGAATAGAATTCAGTGACATCTGATTTTTTCTGAGATTGTCAATGTGAATTGATGCAGAATGGCATCAAATTGTCCTTTCAAGTTCATTTTCATCAAGAATGTTATAGAGTTGCAGATAGTGTACAGCATGTTGTCATGGCTACTGAAATTACATCAAGAATCCTTTAAAATGGATCTAAACACTTTTGGCTATTGTCTCTTTGGGTCCAAATATCAGTAATTGACCTTATGGAGTTTGACTGAAATGGTCCAAACAGATACTTTTCTCTTCATAGATGTGCAGGTGACTGGTGAGTAAATGTTTACTTATTTTGCATATTGTGAAAATCTGGTTGTTTAAGAAAGGTGACCTATCTAGAACATGTTTGATTGATTTGGGTTGGGTTTCTTTTGTTGTTTTACAATATAGAATTTAATTTCATGCAAAAGCATTTGGAGTAAGGGGTCTTGCCCAAAGAAACACCACAGTAGCAGACCTGGGCTGATCTGATGGCATTATTCTAATCTGCACTCATTCATTTGATCCAGTAGTATGGTTCTAGCCCCTCCTCCTTTTAATTGTGAGTTCAGCATGCTTTTAGTAGGGTTCAAACCCACACCATTTCAGTTGTGAGTTTGGAATGCTATTAGTAGTGTTCAAACCTACACCCTTTCAGTTAAAAATTCATCATATTAACTACTGTGCTACCCTAGCTCATGTTTCAGTTTGTCACTTTGTATGACACACAGAAAGACAAATTGAGCCAATTTGAGAAATTTATAAGGGTTATGCACTGACTTTGGAGTGTGTGTGCGTGTGTGTTTGTGTGTGTGTGTGTGTGTGTGTGTGTGTGTGTGATATGCTGGAAAAGATATCTTTGTGTTTCATATGCATCAAATATGTAAAATAATTAGCTGACATATTTCATTTCATTTTTGTGGCATGCAGACATTTTGTCACATTGGATAATTAATCTTATCCACATGTCAGTGTCAAGGATTTTCTATGGATCTGACCTACTGACCAGTGACCACTGTCCACTCGGTAACAAAGGACTTAGGAGTCCATTTGACAGCTTAGTAACTATAGAGATAAGCTGGAGCCAATTGAAAACTTAACTTTATTGGGAACAATCTTAAATAAAATTTAATTGGATCTTGAGTTTCATGGTTTGAGGAGACCTTGGTATTTCCAATGTGGCATTGAGTTGTCAACATGTTTCTGACTATATCAGTCTTCTCTAAGGACAGCTGAAAGCACAGATTGAATATTTCTGTCTATCTGTCCATCTGTCAAATCATGGATCAGCAGGATCTTACTTAGTGACAGATTCATTTTCATCCCAGTGCAAATTTTAACTACAATGATGTGCATTTGAGAACCACTGGGGTCAAGTTAAAAACCTGGACATTCAAGTATGTTTTTTTTCTTTCAGCCTTAAGGTTTTTTTTCTGAAAGTTGCATTCACCACATGAATTAAGAATAGAACAAATTAATTATTATGTATGAAGTATCTCACAGACATTGACTATAAGCAGCTACATTGAAGGTAAAGGGCAAACTACTTCATGACAGACTATAATGAAAATATAAACTGCAGCAAATGTTTTTATTTTCAAATCTGTGAAATGAAAATATTTTAAAGCTGTTATAATGTTTACGCTAAAAATGTTTAAGAAATATCAAATAGATCACAGACAATGCAGATAAATAAATGTTGAATTTTTTATTAATTATGTAAATAATTATACATAGCTCCTTATTTGGTATAAAAAATAATTCTATCAAATAGTTGGAAAGATCTCCTTATTTGGTATTAAAAAAAACTATTATATCAAAAATAGTTGGAAAGATCTTATTTGGTATAAAAAAAAACTATTATATCAAATAGTTGGAAAGATCTCCTTATTTGGTATAAAAAAAACTGTTATATCAAATAGTTGGAAAGATCTCCTTATTTGGTATTAAAAAACCTTATATCAAATAGTTGGACAGATCTCCTTATTTGGTATAAAAAAACTTATATCAAATAGTTGGAAAGATCTCCTTATTTGGTATAAAAAACTATTATATCAAATAGTTGGAAAGATCTCCTTATTTGGTATAAAAAAAACTATTATATCAAATAGTTGGAAAGATAATAACAGGTGAATTTTGTTTCCGCAATGAATATAGAGACCATAAATACAAATATCTATATAAAATTAATTTTTTCATAAAAACATGTACCACATCAAAAAAAATATTAATTTCCATAAATTTAATGGTAAATATTCTCTAGATGAATTCTCTTGATGTATAAAATGAACCAGTGTGGATCTTAAGCATTGTCTGTCAAACAGTTAGCATTTAAAAACTTTGTTGCTTTGTTAACATAGAATGTCTTCTATTGTTGGGCATGATTTATAAGATTTTTCTGTTCTACAGCTGATGTATAAGATTATTCTGTGCTACAGCTGATGTTCAAGATTATTCTGTGCTACAGCTGAGGTACAAGACTATTCTGTGCTATTTCATACAGCTGATTTTTAAGATTATTCTGTGCTATTTCATACAGCTGATGTATAAGATTATTCTGTGCTATTTCATACAGCTGATTTTTGTGATTATTCTGTGCTATTTCATACAGCTGATGTATAAGATTATTATGTGCTATTTCATACAGCTGATTTTTAAGATCATTCTGTGCTTTTTCATACAGCTGTTTTTTGTGATTATTCTGTGCTATTTCATACAGCTGATGTTTAAGATTATTTTGTGCTATTTCATATAGCTGATGTATATAAGATTATTCTTTGCTATTTCATACAGCTGATTTTTAAGATCATTCTGTGCTATTTCATACAGCTGATGTATAAGATTATTCTGTGTTATTTCATACAGCTGATGTTTAAGATTATTCTGTGCTATTTCATACAGCTGATTTTTGTGATTATTCTGTGCTATTTCATACAGCTGATGTATAAGATTATTATGTGCTATTTCATACAGCTGATTTTTAAGATCATTCTGTGCTTTTTCATACAGCTGATTTTTGTGATTATTCTGTGCTATTTCATACAGCTGATGTTTAAGATTATTCTGTGCTATTTCATATAGCTGATGTATATAAGATTATTCTGTGCTATTTCATACAGCTGATTTTTAAGATCATTCTGTGCTATTTCATACAGCTGATGTATAAGATTATTATGTGCTATTTTATACAGCTGATGTTAAGATTATTCTGTGCTATTTCATACAGCTGATGTTTAAGATTATTCTGTGCTATTTCATACAGCTGATTTTTAAGATCATTCTGTGCTATTTCATACAGCTGATTTTTAAGATCATTCTGTGCTACAGCTGCAGATCATTTGTTTTCTGATAAGAAAGCATCTTCACACTTTTAACTGTTGAGGTCTTGTGGTGACCAGCATGTTAAAGTGTCCCTCCAACTGTAGTCGGTAAGGTCTACCTGACTGTTTGTCTCAGGCGATAATGAATAAAACTATTTGAAATTAACGGATTCAAATTTGTATACTTAAACATCATTACTAGAGTGTGTGTTGCTTACCAGATTGGTGGTGTTGTTGTTGTTTGGGGGTTTGACATCATTTCTCAGCACAAGATACGCTATACATAGCAGCCAGGATAACTGGTAAAGGAAGAATCCTGGAGAACAGTGGTAATATCTACCAACCCATAGGAAGCTGTTGGCATGTTTCTCACATACTGGCTGAGCCCAAGACTTGAATCCACATGAAGATTAGTGAGATGGTAGTGATCTGTAAATGCAATCACTTCACTTTAGACCATTTGGCCACCCTCCCCCTTCCCTCTCATCAAAATGGGATCCAATCTTAATGATCAAGATTATGTCTTAATATTGAACACTTTCATCAAACTTTCTGGTATATAATTTTTGGGATATTTGAGATTAAGTGATGAAACTTGGCATACATGTACATCCACTTGAGAGGGTATATTACACACTGAATTGAGGACTTTATATTCAATGTCAAGGTCACAACTAAATAATTTTTGGTTTTCCATTACATTTTCTCTTTCAGTCCTTAACTTTGGTACTGTTTGACACCTAGAGATACAACTTGGTGTACATGTGTGTCATTATTAGTAGCAGATATGGATCTTATCTTCATGGTTAATACTCTTGTGTTGTTTGTTGAAAGTTTCTATTACACTTTACTTGATGCTTTATAAGTGTAGAACCATATTTTGTTTATAACACATCAAAATAACAAGTAGCTATTTAGTGCTAAGTCATTGGAAAAAAGGGATTGGCCTGTGTACATGTCACATGGTCTAATCCTTTCCATCACTTCCATCACAAAGGTATAACACATTGGGGGGTCTATCATTAAAGTCAGGGTCACATATCAGTGGCTTAAAGTGGCCCTTAAAGGTCAGTCAGATTTCATGATTATCAATTTTGATGACTTCAACATATTGATGGGAGACAAAATGCTTGCATTTGCTCTTAATAATAATAATAATAATAATAATAATAATAATAATAATAATAATAATAATAATAATAATAATAATAATAATAATAATAATAATTATTATTATTATTATTATTATTATTATTATTATTATTATTATTATTATTATTATTATTATTATTATTATTATTATTATTATTTCTCTAACATATTATGAATATCTAGATTACATGATATTGAGTACATTATAAGGCATGCAAATTACATATTGTTGTGATCAATTTAGCATCAGGCTTTCAGTTATTAATTATTATCAAATTTGCATGCAGAATGAAAGAGCAATTCCTGTAAAATACCTCTTTTATTTGGATTTTTGCCAACATGGCTTGGTATGGACTGACCATTTTTGCCTCCTTGCTGAGTGAAATATGTTTATTGTGTTGTTTAGTCTGGCAATCAGAAAGTCGTGGTCTCGGTATATCTAGATTTGATGATTGACATTATCAGTCCTGCCATAGGTCCAGTTACAACAGCCTTTAACTGCTATTGTCCATGTCAAACCCTTTTTGCTGCTAAAGATACTATCCATAGTACTCATTTGTTACCTGCTAGAGGTACTACAATAATACTCATTTGTTACCTGCTATAGGTAATACCAATAGTACTCATTTATTACCTGCTATAGGTGTTACCAATAGTACTCATTTGTTACCAGCTATAGGTATTACCAATAGTACTCGTTTGTTACCTGCTATAGGTATTACCAATAGTACTCATTTGCTTTCTGCAATAGGTACAATAGTACTCATTTGGTATCTGCTATAGGTATTACCAATAGTACTCCTTTGTTATCTTCTATAGGTATTATCAATAGTACTCCTTTGTTATCTTCTATAGGTATTACCAATAGTACTCATTTGTTACCTGCTATAGGTATTACCAATAGTACTTCTTTGTTACCTGCTATAGGTATTACCAATAGTACTCCTTTGTTACCTGCTATAGGTATTACCAATAGTACTCATTTGTTACCTGCTATAGGTATTACCAATAGTACTCATTTGTTACCTGCTATAGACCATTCTTAATGAGATCCTCATAAATAATAATGTCTCATGAAAATGAGTCTAAGCTAGGTAGATCATGGCTATACTGCATATAATATATCATGTAGATTCTTTTTGCGCGAGAATATATTATATTGATGCGCGAGAATATATTATATTGATGCGCGAGAATATATTATATTGATGCGCGAGAATATATTATATTGATGCGCGAGAATATATTATATTGATGCGCGAGAATATATTATATTGATGCGCGAGAATATATTATATTGATGCCCGAGAATATATTATATTGATGCCCGAGAATATATTATATTGATGCCCGAGAATATATTATATTGATCGTGGCTATAGTGGATGTAATGTATTTTATAAAGTTTTTTTTTCCTTTCGTGTAAGAATATTTTATCTTATAGAATTACCACTATATGTCTTATAATAATGAAAACTTACTTGATATGTCCATTCTTTAAAAGTAAATTAACTTTCGTCCTATCTTGAGTGTCCTTTTTCTCTACAGCACACATAATTCAAGTTAATGATAGAGAAAAGAAACTATTTAAAGCATGACTTTTGTTTCTGATTAGTTATGATTTAAATGTACAGCTATGATCAATCAATACTGTGGACAAAACTTGAGTCAGAATAAAATATGTGCAAAATGTGCATAGTGACACAAAATTACTTGTTTAATCAACCATGTCCCACAAACCAGTAGAGACTTTATGGTGTGCTTTAAATTGTTTTGGGTACATGTCGGTATGCTTGCATTTTAATTTCTATCAGAAGTGCACAATCTGATTGTTTTTATGGTGCTTGCTGCTTTTAGTGCCTGGGGGTGGGATGGACTGGGATTTTCCCTTGAAATGACACTTTTTTCTTGTCTGAATCATTTGTCAGCTGACAATATGGAAATATCATTTTATTCATACAAACACATTAGTTTGTTTCAATAACAAACTGGTAGTTATATATTTATCCACAAAACAGCAGGATTATTTGTTCAAACAAAAAAAAAACAATAAAAGCACCTGCCCACAAACACAAATTGGTTACTTTTTTATCTGAACTTCTTCATTGATTAAAATTAATATTAAAAAAGTTGGTAGATGGATTAATCTTAACACCCATTATGCAGATGCAGACATTAGATAAATTAAACATAATAGGGAAAAATCATATCTAAACAATAAAAAAATTGTAATTTTATGTATGGGATATTCTGTTTATCTGTTTATTAAAATAATTTTCTCTTTAATTTTAACAAAACCTTTATCTGCCATAACTTGACTCTTGCAACTTCAGCAGTAAACTTCTTTTATGCTAATTATTTCTACTGGAAATTAAAACTCACTAAGTAGCTGCCTTTATACTCCCCCCCCATACATTTGGAGGCTGTCATACTGACATTTTCAGTCTTTACTATAGTATAGTGTTTGATTGCTTTATGTACTGCATTAGCACTATATTAAAAAGAGTCTTTAAAATTTAAGGTATCTATTTTTCAGAATTTCTAAAGAGAATGCTTATTATGCACAAACAGAATTGCTTCAGATTTTTAATTCAAAACCAACTCTAATAAAAAAAAAACATGTGGCATCTTTCAGATCCATTATATCTTTAAACACTCACTGGATTCTACTAGACATGATGCACCTAAATGTCACATAAATTATGTTTTAAAACATCCCAAATTCTATGTAAGGTCCAGCTACAAGTTGTATGGACTCAAAATACAGTCTATTCAATGATTTGGTGATGGCTGTTAATTATTTTGAATTTTCTGACAGCATTTGGTGTTAATGGTTTTATCAAGGAAGAGTAGGTCCATAGAATAAAGGTCAATGTCACTATACATTAAATTACAAAATTATGTTAATGTTTAAATTATTTAATAGCTATGGTCACTTGGAGGATTAGTTATTTTTCTGATGGCTATTTTAGTAGCTATGGTCACTTGGAGGATTAGTTATTTTTCTGATGGCTATTTTAGTAGCTATGGTCACTTGGAGGATTAGTTATTTTACTAATGGCTATTTTAGTAGGTATGGTCACTTGGAGGATTAGTTATTTTTCTGATGGCTATTTTAGTAGCTATGGTCACTTAGAGGATTAGTTATTTTACTAATGGCTATTTTAGTAGCTATGGTCACTTGGAGGATTAGTTATTTTTCTGATGGCTATTTTAGTAGCTATGGTCACTTGGAGGATTAGTTATTTTACTAATGGCTATTTTAGTAGCTATGATCACTTGGAGGATTAGTTTTTTTTCTGATGGCTATTTTAGTAGCTATGGTCACTTGGAGGATTAGTTATTTTACTAATGGCTATTTTAGTAGATATGGTCACTTGGAGGATTAGTTATTTTTCTGATGGCTATTTTAGTAGCTATGGTCACTTGGAGGATTAGTTATTTTACTAATGGCTATTTTAGTAGCTATGGTCACTTGGAGGATTAGTTATTTTTCTGATGGCTATTTTAATAGCTATGGTCACTTGGAGGATTAGTTATTTTACTAATGGCTATTTTAGTAGGTATGGTCACTTGGAGGATTAGTTATTTTTCTGTTGGCTATTTTAGTAGCTATGGTCACTTAGAGGATTAGTTATTTTTCTGATGGCTATTTTAGTAGCTATGGTCACTTGGAGGATTAGTTATTTTTCTGATGGCTATTTTAGTAGCTATGGTCACTTGGAGGATTAGTTATTTTACTAAGGGCTATTAAAGTAGGTATGGTCACTTGGAGGATTAGTTATTTTTCTGTTGGCTATTTTAGTAGCTATGGTCACTTAGAGGATTAGTTATTTTTCTGATGGCTATTTTAGTAGCTATGGTCACTTGGAGGATTAGTTATTTTCTAATGGCTATTTTAGTAGCTATGGTCACTTGGAGGATTAGTTTTTTTACTAATGGCTATTTTAGTAGGTATGTTCACTTGGAGGATTAGTTATTTTACTAATGGCTTTTTTAATAGCTATGGTTAGTTGGAGGATTAGTTATTTTTCTGATGGCTATTTTGTGTACTTAGAATACTTAAATGTTCTGAAATAATTAACAAGCAATAGTAACTTATTTTCTGGAAAGGTTATGCTTTCATCTAATTCTACTAGCAAAATTATACAGCAGTTTTCATATTCAGTATAGAAAGTTTTAAATATTTTTCAAAAGTGTGATAAACACTTAACATGTATTTCTGTTACTGACAAAATTTTATTAACTTGTAGAACCAATTAAACTCCAGTCATTAACAAACTTATAATGCCTTTAACAAAGCATACATCTCTCTTATCCCCATCTTTTCATCACTTCTCTCACTTTAAAAGTCATTTTGTTCATTATTTAGTCCAATGTGACCCTTGGATTGAAATTGTGGTGTGATGTGTTTACTTCACAGGATTAATGACAAATGATGATGACCAATATTCCACTCTAAATACTCAAAGTGTATATTTAGAGACAAACACTTGTGTCCAATATTCCACTCTAAATACTCAAAGTGTATATTTAAAGACAAACACTTGTGTCCAAAATTCCACTCTAAATACTCAAAGTGTATATTTAGAGACAAACACTTGTGTCCAATATTCCACTCTAAATACTCAAAGTGTATATTTAGAGACAAACACTTGTGTCCAAAATTCCACTCTAAATACTCAAAGTGTATATTTAGAGACAAACACTTGTGTCCAATATTCCACTCTAAATACTCAAAGTGTATATTTTGAGACACACTGGTGTTCAGTATTCCACTCTAAATACTCAAAGTGTATATTTTGAGTCAAACACTTGTGTCCAATATTCCACTCTAAATACTCAAAGTGTATATTTAGAGACAAGCACTGATGACCAATTTTCCATTTTAAATACTCAAAGTGTATATTTAGAGAAAAACACTGGTGTCCAGTATCCACTCTCAATACTCAAAGTGTATATTTAGAGACAAACACTGGTGTCCAATATTCCATTCTAAATACTCAAAGTGTATATTTAGAGACAAGCAGTGATGACCAATATTCCACTCTAAATACTCGAAGTGTATATTTAGAGACAAACACTTGTGTCCAATATTCCACTCTAAATACTCAAAGTGTATATTTAGAGACAAGCATGGATGATCAATTTTCCACTCTAAATACTCAAAGTGTATATTTAGAGACAAGCAGTGATGACCAATTTTCCATTTTAAATACTCAAAGTGTATATTTAGAGACAAACACTGGTGTCCAGTATTCCACTCTAAATACTCAAAGTGTATATTTAGAGACAAACACTTGTGTCCAAAATTCCACTCTAAATACTCAAAGTGTATATTTAGAGACAAACACTTGTGTCCAAAATTCCACTCTAAATACTCAAAAAGTATATTTAGAGACAAACACTTGTGTCCAATATTCCACTCTAAATACTCGAAGTGTATATTTAGAGACAAACACTTGTGTCCAATATTCCATTCTAAATACTCAAAGTGTATATTTAGAGACAAGCATGGATGACCAATATTCCACTCTAAATACTCAAAGTGTATATTCCAGCAGATGAATTGTATGTGCAGATATACAAGAATTACTGATATCTGAATTGTTTCTTATGGCTGTTGATAAAATGACTTAGTGTCAGCATCTGGCCTGGAAATAATAATACTTTTCAACTTAAATTTCAGCTCTGGATTTTCATTTGACTAATTACAGTTGATGCTACTTTTGAAAGCCTGTTTCTGATTGGCTGAAAGTCAAACTTGATCTCCAAGTACTGGTGTCTTCTTTATGGATCATATGAATGGGTGATGACAAGGAGAATTGAGCACAAACAATACTGAAATTGATTGCTGCAGAATTAATTCTGATAATTTACCTTATACTTACCTGTTTACTTTTGTTTACCTGTTTCACTTTTAAACTCATTAGTACAACAGGTGAACCTAGAATCATTCTTTATACTGACAAGTTCATGATATTAGGATTTTACAGAATTGAGTTGCAGTTGACAGGTTGGTTTCTTCATCATTAACAGAGAGATGGGACAGATAAGAAACATTATTTAAAAAGTACTTTCAAACATTTTTTTTATAAAGAAATAGATTTTTGATGTATATGTTGTTGATGAATGTACATGATTCAACAAATCCTATAAATATAAATGTATCCCATATCTAATTGGCTTAACACTTATAAAGAACAAAAAGTTAGAGGATTGCTCAACATTTGGAAAAGTTTGTTAGTGAATTGGTATCCTTACCTTTATTACCAATAAATGTAAGGTCCAGTTCTCAATAATAATAAACCCATATAGAACTAGATGTCATGATTTAAGCCATACATCTGGTAGATTAGGGTCTATGCCACCGAGTGTTAACTTTTAAAACTCACATTCACACAGAAGTAACATAATCACTTAAACGAAGTAACCCAAAACCAGAACTAATGGTATATTTTCAAAAATGTCACACAGAAGTAATGGCATAATTCCAAGGAAGTCACAAAAAACAGGAGTAATGGCGTAGTTCCAAGGCAGTTACACAAACCTAAAACTAACGGCATGATTCCAAGGTAGTCACACAAACCCAGAAATAATGGTATCATTCAAAAGCAGTAACACAAAACAGAAGTAACACTACTAAAGGCAGTCACACAAATCCAAAAGGAATGGATCATTCAAAGGCGGTCACACAACACATGAAATAATGGTATTATACAAAGAGTCACATCAATAGAGATGTAACAGTAATATTCAAGGACAATTGAAGTGGGTTGGTGTTGACTTGCTTTATTTTTAAATAAATATTATAACTGTATTCATGGTTGCCTACCTAACTCAGCTGCCAAATTCTCTCTGCCGCAGCTCCATAGGTGCTTTTTTTAAATGACTTTTTTTTTAAAAGTGTCATGTGTTCATGTGTGTTTGTGATTTACATTTTTAATGTAACTTTAACTATTTCTCAGTCATATTGCTATGATGTCTGCAGTGTGGCAGTTTATAGTGATGTCTAGCACTGGGGCATCATGCAGCAGACATGTAGCAAGATGTCCCACCCAGTCACATTATCCTGACACCAGGCACAACAGTCCTAACACTAACCTCTTAATGCTGAGTGCCAAGCGATGAGCTGTTAGTACAATTTGTGTGTAAGTCTTTTGTATGACTTGGCCAAGGATCGAAACCCATGACCTCCCCCATCTGAGGCGGATGCTCTAACCACTAAGCCAAAAGTGGGGTTGGGGTTATCATGCATTCATAAATAATCAGACTATCAAATTTATAAATCCTTTCATTGAGTTTTGAATTCAAATTGTTGGTATATAGCACTTATTTACTTTGGAGATTTGAATCATTGTTATGTCACAATGTATAAAACGGTAAAAACTATAAACCCAGGTGGGGGAGAGTAGGGAGTTAACATTACATTTTGAGACAATGTATAAAAAAGTGCAAAATGGAAACCTTCAGTGGGAAAGTTTAACATTATATTTATGAGACATATGCAATGTACAAACAGACATTTAATTGGACAGAAATAAAGGCCAATCATTGTACTATATATTCTGGCTTGTAAGTCAAATCCAACTGCACTGACCCAGATTTGCCATCACTTTATGCACCAGCAGATATAGGTATATTGTGTTTGTTAGGAGTAATATATAGTTGTGTTGGAACAATCATAAGGATTGACATTCGTGACTTTTTATATCCAGTTTTAGTATCTTTGTTGGCAGGTGTTTTTAGTATAAAGGTGTTCTTTTAGGCAGGTTATGTATACTCTGCATATCTGCCAAATAAACACATGTGCACATAATAATCCTTATGTGTATGTGTGTATATATATATATATATATACATATATATATATATATATATATATATATATATATATATATATATATATATATATATATATATATATATATATATATATATATATATATATATATATATATATATATATAGTCTGTAACCTTAAAATACATATATTAAGGTCACATACTATCAATGTATATTCTAATTAAGGTCACAGACTATCAAAGCATATTCTAATTAAGGTCACATACTATCAAAGTATATTCTAATTAAGGTCACAGACTATCAAAGCATATTCTAATTAAGGTCACATACTATCAAAATATATTTTAATTAAGGTCACATACTATCAAAGTATATTCTAATTAAGTTCACATACTATCAAAGTATATTCTAATTAAATCACAGACTATCAATGTATATTCTAATTAAGGTCACAGACTATCAAAGTATATTCTAATTAAGGTCACATACTATCAAAGTATATTCTAATTAAGGTCACATACTATCAAAGTATATTCTAATTAAGGTTACAGACTATCAAAGTATATTCTAATTAAGGTCACAGACTATAAAAGTATATTCTAATTAAGGTTACAAACTATCAAAGTATTATCTAAATTAAGGTCACAGTATATTAAATATAGTTAAAGTATATTCTGATGAAAGTCACAGTCTGTTAAAGCATATTCTGATGAAAGTCACAGGCTGTTAAAGTATATTCTGATGAATGTCACGGGCTGTTAAAGTATATTCTGATGAAAGTCACAGTTTGTTAAAGCATATTCTGATGAATGTCACAGGCTGTTAAAGTATATTCTGATGAAAGTCACAGTCTGTTAAAGCATATTCTGATGAAAGTCACAGTCTGTTAAAGCATATTCTGATGAAAGTCACAGGCTGTTAAAGTATATTCTGATGAATGTCACAGGCTGTTAAAGTATATTTTGATGAATGTCACAGGCTGTTAAAGCATATTCTGATGAAAGTCACAGTCTGTTAAAGCATATTCTGATGAAAGTCACAGGCTGTTAAAGTATATTCTGATGAATGTCACAGGCTGTTAAAGTATATTCTGATGAATGTCACAGGCTGTTAAAGTATATTCTGATGAAAGTCACTGGCTGTTAAAATTATTGAACTCTTAACTCCAAGTTCTTCCTTATTAGTAGTATATAGGTCAACATGACTTGAATTCTTTTCTTTTGAATTGTATAAGACAGTCACATCTGACCACCATTGTTATGCATTCTCCTCTATTTGACTAGAAATTTTAAGGAGTTTTCAGTATCCAGTGGTGGGTACTTGACTATGTGAGAAATATTAACAAATTTTGTTCACAATTGGTTACATTATTCGCCAAAATATGATTGACCCAGGATCCATTCATATTGAATCCAAAGAGAATTTATATGAACAACCACATTCTCAATACCCTTTTCATTAAAATATGTATGAAATGCCATTATATTTAGTAGCCATCTTTCTTATATGGACACTTTTTCTACTTTCCAGATAGCTTAATGATACAATCAATTCTTCTTTCTCCATGACCTTCCTACAGAGGTTAGATTGATTTTCACATAATAATGGATTGTTATGGTCTAGCCTAAGGTACCTTTACTGGAGAAGAAGAAAATTTGGAGCCCATGCCTTGGAGACCCTGGCTTTAGTCTAAATGTCCACACTTATAATTAGGTAGCAACCTGTTGATTGATGACACCTCATGTCAGACCACCCACACCTCTGTAGTAACAGAATAATACAAAGCTGATACATTAAAGCCAGTCTTTTTCACCAGACAGGGAATACCTTACTGCCAGTCATTTTTATCACTGGGAGTACATTACAGCCAGTCATTTTGATCAGTCTGGAAGTACATTACAGCCAGTCATTTTGATCAGACTGGGAGTACATTACAACCATAATTTTGATCAATCTGGGAGTACATTACAGCCAGTCATTTTGATCAGACTGGGAGTACATTACAACCAGTGAGTTTGATCAGACTGGGAGTACCTTATAAACAATTATTTTGATAAAACTGGGAGTACCTTGATGTCAGTCATTCTGATCAGACTGGGAGTACTCAATTTACTGTGTAATGAAACTACCCAGTTCACTCTATATTGGAACTATCCAATTTACTGTGTAATGGAACTACCCAGTTCACTCTGTATTGGAACTATCCAATTCACTGTGTAATGGAACTACCACCATTACCACTAGTCAATTTGTAGGGGTAAAAACACTGGCTTGATTTGTGTTAATGGTTTTAGCATGTTACGTTATGTTTGACAACACATTGAAAATGTTGCCTCAACCTGGACTCCAATATACAAAAATACCTTGGAACTTCGATTTTATTCAGAGTTAAAATTTGTCTTTCTTTTTACATCATGCACTTGAACAATTTCATGTTTGTGGGTGATTAGGAGGGATGGATTGGGAGTACTTTTTCTTAGCTACTTAAGTTGGACAATGATTATAGCAAATTTTGGGGACAGGTCACTTTCTGTTGCAGAGATTGATGATTGCATCATACAATTCCATCTTCTATTCATGTTATTCACAGAGTAAAAGTGGCAGGCAAAGAAAGGCCTACATACAATTGAAACAATAAATAAAGTAATAAGTGTAGTTAAGATGAATTTCCTTTCATATTAACAGAAAAAGACCCATTGTGTCTAGATGAATTTTTTCAAGCTATAATAATTTTTATATATGACTGTATGGTACACAATTCTTAAAGAAATCACAAAACTTTTGACTTTTCTAACTTTGTTATGTGGTCCTCAAAAACAATGCTACTCATTTCCATAGATTTTATGATTTTTTTGTGTTTTAATTTCTTGCTTGGTCTGTCTAGGCAATAGCTACTGATGACCCACCCACCAACACATTTAATTGAATATTTTCTTGTCTTTGTCATAAAGAGATGTACATTTTGAACCTTTGAAACTTATTTGGTGGGATAAGACTTTGGCTGATCCGTCATCAGTCGATTTTCCATTTACAGATGGAAGATCCATCATCAGTCGATTTTCATTTACAGATGGATGATCCATCATCAATCCATTTCCATTTACAGATGGATGATCCAACATCAGTCCATTTCCATTTACAGATGGATGATCCATCATCAGTCCATTTCCATTTAAAGATGGATGATCCATCATCAATCCATTTCCATTTACAGATGGATGATCCAACATCAGTCCATTTCTATTTACAGATGGATGATCCATCATCTGTCCATTCCGATTTACAGATGGATGATCCATCATCAGTCAATTTCCATTTACAGATGGATGATCAGTCAATTTCCATTTACAGATGGATGACCCATCATCAGTCCATTTCCATTTACAGATGGATGATCCATCATCAGTCCATTTCCATTTAAAGATGGATGATCCATCATCAATCCATTTCCATTTACAGATGGATGATCCATCATCAGTCCATTTCCATTTACAGATGGATGATCCATCATCAGTCCATTTCCATTTACAGATGGATGATCCATCATCAGTCCATTTCCATTTAAAGATGGATGATCCATCATCAGTCCATTTCCATTTACAGATGGATGATCCATCATCAGTCCATTCTGATTTACAGATGGATGATCCATCATCAGTCAATTTCCATTTACAGATGGATGATCCATCATCAGTCCATTTTCATTTACAGATTGATGATCAATCATCAGTCCATTTCCATTTACAGATGGATGATCCATCATCAGTCCATTCCGATTTACAGATGGATGATCCATCATCAATCCAATTTGATTTACAGATGGATGACCAATCATCAGTCCATTTCCATTTACGGATGGATGATCCATCATCAATCCATTTTTATTTACAGATGGATGATCCATCAGTCCATTTCCATTTACAGATGGATGATCCATCATCAGTCCATTCCGATTTACAGATGGATGATCCATCATCAATCCATTCCGATTTACAGATGGATGATCCATCATCAGTCCATTTCGATTTACAGATGGATGATCCATCATCAGTCAATTTCCATTTACGGATGGATGATCCATCATCAGTCCATTCCGATTTACAGATGGATGATCTATCATCAATCCATTCCAATTTACAGATGGATGACCCATCATCAGTCCATTCCGATTTACAGATGGATGATCCATCATCAGTCCATTTCCATTTACAGATGGATGATCCATCATCAGTCCATTTCCATTTAAAGATGGATGATCCATCATCAGTCCATTTCCATTTACAGATGGATGATCCACCATCAGTCCATTTCCATTTACAGATGGATGATCCATCATCAGTCCATTTCCATTTACAGATGGATGATCCATTATCAGTCCATTTCCATTTACAGATGGATGATCCATCATCAGTCCATCTCCATTTATAGATGGATGATTCATCATCAGTCCATTTCCATTTACAGATGGATGATCCATCATCAGTCCATTCTGATTTACAGATTGATGATCCATCATCAATCCATTTCCATTTATGGATGGATGATCCATCATCAGTCCTTTCCGATTTACAGATGGATGATCCATCATCAGTCCAATCCAATTTACAGATGGATGATCCATCATCAGTCCAATCCGATTTACAGATGGATGACCCATCATCAATCCATTTCCATTTACAGATGGATGATCCATCATCAGTCCATTTTCATTTACAGATGGATGATCCATCATCAGTCGATTTCCATTTACAGATGGATGATCCACCATCAGTCCATTTCCATTTACAGATGGATAATCCATCATCAGTCCATTTCCATTTACAGATGGATGATCCATCATCAGTCCATTCTGATTTACAGATGGATGATCCATCATCAATCCATTTCCATTTATGGATGGATGATCCATCATCAGTCCTTTCCGATTTACAGATGGATGATCCATCATCAGTCCAATCTGATTTACAGATAAATGACCCATCATCAATCCATTTCCATTTACAGATGGATGATCCATCATCAGTCCCTTTTCATTTATAGATGGATGATCCATCATCAGTCCATTTCCATTTACAGATGGATGATCCATCATCAGTCCATTTCCATTTAAAGATTGATGATCCATCATCAGTCCATTCCAATTTACAGATGGATGATCCATCATCAGTCCATTCCGATTTACAGATGGATGATCCATCATCAGTCCATTTTCATTTACAGTTGGATGATCCATCATCAGTCCATTTCCATTGGATTAATGGTGGATTTGTTGATGTTTTCTGGGGCTTAACGCTATTTTTCAGCACACAATACATGGCAGCCAGTATTTATATGGTGGAGGATGAAACCGGGAAATCCGCAGAAAGAACCACCAACCCACTCACATTTACAGTTTGCTGCAGATATATATCCATCTTCTTGATTTTACCAAAGTCAGATTTTCCCTTCCACTAGCACACACCCAAGATTAGCACTTTTGATATAGTTTGTTTTTTGTGTTGGAAATGGAGTCCAAAAAACATCCATCTGAAGACCTACTATTACTTTTACAATGTTTTCATTGTAACACCATGATTTTTGTATTTTTAAGGCACTGGTGCAATGTTTTCTTTGTTTTCCACCCTTTGTAGTGTATCACTAGCTGGTTCATTTGTCCTACATCATGTATGTTGCAAGGCATCAATATGGGTGCTATTTTTAGCATGGTGGACAGATCTCTGCTACAATAACCCAAAACACTCTCTCATACTCCAAAAACACTCTCTCATACTCATCAAGTCTCTCATACTCCAAAAACACTCCTCAGACTCATCAGGTATTTCATGCTCAAAAAATGCTTTTTGGTCTCATTAGGTCTGTCATACTCCTAAACACTCCTCAGTCCTGTGTAGTAATGCCTAATTTGAGGTAACTATTCACATGCTTGAGAGTTTTCTACATTTAATGGAGCTCTAATACACCTAGTTCTTCATGCTGCACTATGGGCCATCTGTGTTTTAAGGCGGCTATGCACTTGTGTGCTTGTATGACTGATTACAGCCTTGGGGAGGGGTGTGGTTTGTGATGTGTATGTGGGGTGGGGGTTTGTGGTGTGTGGGGGTGGGGGTTTGGAGTGACTGGTAGAGCTGCCTAACCTGCCCCTTGTTTTTGTGTTAGGCAATAATGAATGTAGGAAATGGTTAAAGTTTTTTTATAAAATCTTTTCATGTGAGTGGATCCTTGAGCCTTCAGTTTTATTGTGTATCTTTTCCTTTGGTTATATTTGGTATACTGTTGGTCTTGTTCTCCTGTCGTGGTATGGGGTTGTTCCCGTTACATTTGGTTTTGTTTGTATGTTGTTTTTATTGTTTTGTTGGCTGAGTTCAGGGTTTTTCCAGGTCATTCAGTTGTTCTGTCTGGTTTGGGATTTTGGAGGGCTTGTGTTAGTCTGGTTACTCAGTTGTGTAGTGGGGTCTCATCCTTGTTACTGTTACTCTCATGTTAAGATGATAGTTGTTTGTAGCAGCAGGGAGGTTAGTTAGTAGTAATATGGGTAAGAGGGAAGAGCAAATGGTTGGTTTTTGTTTTTTAAATGAGTCTTTGTTGATGGATTGGAGAAATTTAATTATGTTATTGAATGTTAAGTTTAGTTTTTTTTGTTCCTCTGGGTGTTCAGGAACTTAAGGAAAATAGTCGCTTGCCCAATTCTTCGTTGGTACTGGTGGAAGTTGTGCTGGTGTTGTTGGTAGTAGTTACACTCATTGAAGATGTGTTCCAAAGTTTCTGGTCTTGTGGAGTGTGGACATTGCTGATCTTGGTTGATTAGGTTGGCTAGGTATTTCCCAAAGCTTGTATTGAGGAGTGTTTGCCATAACATTAGGTGGTTGATGGTTCTTTGCACTTCCTTGGTGAGTATATGGGTGTTGTTGCTGTTACTGGAGGTTGTCTGCCTTTGGGTGTGCAATCCCATTGGTTTTTCCAAGCTTGGTTAATGCTGAATTTGACTTAGCTACATAGTTTGTGTGTTCTACAGCAGTGGTGGTGAAATGATTTTGTAGGCAGTGTTTTTTGCAGCCAAAATGAGCTTTGCTGTTTCCTGATAGGGGACAGAACTCTTAGGGTGTAAAGGATATCTTCTAGCACATCAGGTCTGACTTTTGATACTGGATGGTTTGGAGGGCACTGAGGGAGTCTGTGAGGATGAGGAAGTGATGTTTCATCTGGCTTTTGATCCAATGAAGGGCTTGGTGGAGCACCCATAGCTCTGTTGTGAAGATGGAGCAGCCATCTGGTAGCCTGGTTTCTATTTTGTGTTTGCATTCGGGTATGATGATCCCTGCTGTGCATTGGTTGGTGTTAGGTGATTTAGAGCCATCTGTGCATATTTGATGTATGATTAGTAATGTTCATCTAGTAGCTAGTTTATTTCTCCGAACAAGCACCAGGGTTTAGGTAGTTTGTTTCCTAATGAGTAAAAGTTTAGGTTGATGTTGGGTTGTTTGTTTCTCCATGGTGTGGGGTACTTGCCTTTTTGTTCTTCCACACTTAGTTCTAGAAGTTGGAAGCTGTCCTTAGGAGATGTGCTTTTTTGCAGGCCGACAGGTGTGGTACCAGGTTGGTAACAAAGCAGGCTCTACAGTCCTGGAATGCCAGTTTGGTTTGGGTTGTTGCTAGGTAGTGTAGAATTCCTGATGGCATATCTGAGAATGTTCTTTTCATTGGAGTTGGAGCAGAAAGTCTCCTGTCAGGACTTGGAGTTCTTGGAGTAATGTGTTTGGGATTGCTCCTATACAAATTATAAGGACCTTGCATTGTATAAGGTTTAGCTTTTTAGTAGTATTTGGTTGGCAGAGTTGACAACCTGGCAGCCATATTCAAGTTTGGAGCAGATGAGCATTTTGTAGAGGAGGAATAGGGATTGTTGGTCCAATATCCAGTTGGCGCCTGTAAGGTAGTTAAAGAGGTTGAGATCTTAATTGCATTGCTGAATTATGATGTGTGGTCCAGGATAAGTTCATCCAGGATAAGTCCTAGGAAGCTAGGACAAATCATTGGATCTTGTGTTCTTGTAGTTTTGGATATTCAGGCTTTTGGTGAGAAGAGTATCCCCACAGTTTTGTTCCTGGAGATCTTGAAACCCCAGTTGTTTGTGGTTGAGTTTAATTGCATTGGAGTTGTTTTATGTTTGATGGGTTCATGTGGCTATGATTTAGTCAAGTTGATTTGATAGGTTGTTCATCATGAGGTTGAAGAAAGTTGGGCTGATGACACTGTCCTGTGGAGTTCCATTGAGTTGGGCTGATGACATTGTCCTGTGGAGTTCCATTGAGTTGGGCTGATGACACTGTCCTGTGGAGTTCCATTGAGTTGGGCTGATGACACTGTCCTGTGGAGTTCCATTGAGTTGGGCTGATGACACTGTCCTGTGGAGTTCCATTGTCCAAGGTGCTGGAGGTGCTACTTCTGACTCTGACGTTGATTTGTCTCCATGCACTATGGTTGACCTCTGACTTATAATAAACAATCCTGGGGGACTTCGGAGAGAACATTCCCTGAAGACCTTTTCTAGATCTAAACTTTTGGTCTGATTGTGTTAGTTGCAAACCCTTTAACTAACTCTAATTTACATATCAAATAGAAAGAAAGAAAGGAAAATTTTGCTGGTAAGTTAAAAATATTACCTATTAAAGACCAAATCTGTTTGAGAAAAGCCAAATAAATGTACTGGATATCCGATAATAGTGCTCCTGAATATTTATAATCACTATTCAAGTATAGGCTACCCAGAAATACTCCACACCTGCGATCAATGTCTACCAAACATTACTAAATTCCCAAACCAAATAAGGAATTATTTTTTTAAAAAAAAGTTTTCAATACTCTGGACCTTTGCTCTGGAATAGTATTCCAGTTGAGATTAGAAATGCCTACTCTATTTCCTTTTTCCAAACCCAGTATATACAGTGGCTTCAGAGATGCAGCAAAAATAAGTAAATTCCTTTGAATGAGGGCCTCAAGGTAGATTAGTCCCTAGCTAAATGAGTTACCCTCTTTAAATAAAGTCATAATAATAAAATAATATCAAAATGCACAAAATCTAAATTCTTTAATCCAAAAGAAAACCATATTTCAACTCTCCACACTCTCTCTCTCTCTCTCTTCCTACTGATACTGCAGTTTGAATGAATTTCCAAAAATTTTATAATAAGTCAGAAATTACTTGTAAACTTTATCCTGGTGAGCAAATTAATTTTAAATTAAACTAAAACTATGCAACTCTATTTTAAGCACTAATTTATACCTACTAAAAGAGATTCAAATTTCCCAACAACCTGGTCATTAATTTTAATATGTAAGTATTAGGGCAAACTTACTATAATTAATTTTAATTAGCTTACAAACAGATAATACAGCTGTCATACTGACTTCATCATTTCAACTTGACACCATTGCATTTGAGTAGCTGCTGATAATACCATAGTGACCTGGGCCCCAAGTGGCTGAGTGGTTTAAAGCATTCACCATTACAGATCACTGCCATCTTACTTGTCTATGACGGTTCCAATCTTGGGTATGTGAGAAAGCTTGCCAGTAGTTTCTCATGGGTCAGTGGTTCTTTCTGGGTTTTTCCATGGTTCTTCCTCCACCAATTATACTGGCTGCCATGAATAGCCTATCTTGTGCTGATAAAAAGCATTAACCCCAACAACAACAATAACAACAACAACAATACTGACCCAAAATGTCAGTCTCTAAATTTAACAGTGATTAAAGAGGTACTTTTCTGTCTTAGAGACAAAATTATTAAAGTTATGGAGAGAGTTTAGAAAATTTATTTCAAATATCTCATCTCTTCTAAAACTTGCATAAATACCATAGCACCTTAAATAACTTTATTTAGCCCTATCATACTTGTCAGGTCTGTCCCACTCCAAAACAGTCCTCAGTCTCATCACATATGTCATATTCACTGTCAAGCTTAATGAGATTCTGAAGGACAATAACATACAAAAATGTCTTTCCTACCCAGCTCTGTCATTATATTCCTATTATGTAGAGTGGCCCCTCATGAAACTGTTCAGTGCAATCCTTTTGTCAGATATCATTAATTTATTAGATGACTGCCCCTTGGGAGTGGGTCAGTTACCAGCCAGATAGGAGGGTAATTGGATCAACATGTTAGGGTCTTCTGTTTTACACTCCCCACTGCCCTCCCTATCATCTGTTATTTGAGGGAAAGGAATGAACCACACTTGGAATGTTATATTTGTGGAGGGAGATGGGTTTCATAGCGCACATTTTAAAGTTTTCAAAGAATTTTCAGTTCTCAAAGAAATAATTAGTTATGTTCAGGTGGAGAAATACATTAATGCAATCTTACATTTATTTGGAAATCTTTTTAACATATTGTTTTCACTACATTTATCATCTTGTTAGCTGTAAACATGTTGTATTCTGGCTTTTCCTAATCAACATTATCATCTCTATCATCACTGGTTCTACAATCTTATAATACATGTTGTTTTTTGCCTTGTCAACCTCATCATCACTATTTGCCTTGTCAACCTCATCATCACTATTTGCTGCATCAACCTCATCATCACTTTTTGCTGCATCAACTTCATCATCACTAGTTTTACAATCTTATTGACATGTTATTTTTGGCTTTGCCTCATCAACCTCATCATCACTATCTTCACTGCTTTCATCTAATTAAAATGTTTTCTGGCTTTTCTTTGTCAATCTCCTCATCACAGTCATCACTACTTTTATCATATTCTAAATATGTCATTTTCCTTGCCAACCTCTCATCAGTATCACCAGTGCTTTTATCATCTTGGCAACATTTAATTTTCCTACATCAATGATCTCCTTGCTATCATCACTACTTTTATCATCATCATCTCTGTTTTCATTATAAAGGGATATTTTATGTTCCCTTATAATGACCAGGACCTAGAGATTTGTTCAATTTAGGGGACTCTGAAAACTTGGGACAGAAAGGTGTGCTCTGAGTTCACTCATGCAGCATTACTGGTATAATAATTATCTGCACTGTTAGCATTATCCAATATTATATAAACATTGCTGTTTAAAAAAACCATTTGATGGGGTGGGGTGGGTTGTTCATTGCTGTGTGATATACTTCAAAGTTCAGTTGATGTATTGGTGACATGCAATCAGTGTTTACACTGTTAATGTGTGCCATCTACCATTAGCCACTGAACACTGGGTCTTTGTGTAAAAGAGACATTAAAAGATAAAAATTAATTTGCCACTTATTCAGATTCAAAGAGAATAAATAATAAAATTGATGAATAGTCAAGTGTTATCAATCATAAGTACCATGAGAAATGTTTCCTAATTTCATTTGTTATTACTTGTAAATAAAAGCTAAAATTCAACACTTTGTACAAATATCACTACAAAGTGTTTCCTACCTAGGGCTGTTGAATTGATAAACATGATTATCTGTAACATCCTAGATACTTATTGGAATCTAATGGCTGTTCATTTTGTATGGTCTAATGGGCTACAAGTAATGTTTATGAAAATGCAATCAACCAAGTATGGTATGTATGAAGGTGGGCAATTTAAAACAGGACATTGGAGGAGGCTAAGTATGAACTTTTCCAAAAAAGAATGGTAAATAGGCAACTTACTTAGATAATATATATATATATATATATATATATATATATATATATATATATATATATATATATATATATATATATATATATATATATATATATATATATATATATATATATATATATATTAAAGATTGGATCAATTGGCACATATTGCATGTCAGGAAGATTAAATATAATTTCTTAAATGTGTAACACAGAAAAAAATCTACGGTATTGTATATAAAAAAACCATAAAATCACAGTAGAGCCTCTTGAACAGCAGTTAAAGTACTGTACTTTAAACACTAATGACAGTAATTAAATTCTTGACAGCAGTCTATGTATATCAAACACCAATCACAGTAATTAAACTCTTGACAGCAGTCTATGTATATCAAACACCAATCACAGTAATTAAACTCTTGACAGCAGTCTATGTATATGAAACACCAATCACAGTAATTAAACTCTTGACAGCAGTCTATGTATATCAAACACCAATCACAGTAATTAAACTCTTGACAGCAGTCTATGTATATGAAACACCAATCACAGTAATTAAACTCTTGACAGCAGTCTATGTATATGAAACACCAATCACAGTAATTAAACTCTTGACAGCAGTCTATGTATATGAAACACCAATCACAGTAATTAAACTCTTGACAGCAGTCTATGTATATGAAACACCAATCACAGTAATTAAACTCTTGACAGCAGTCTATGTATATGAAACACCAATCACAGTAATTAAACTCTTGACAGCAGTCTATGTATATGAAACACCAATCACAGTAATTAAACTCTTGACCAGCAGTCTATGTATATCAAACACCAATCACAGTAATTAAACTCTTGACCAGCATGACCAGCAGTGTAAGTAATGTAGGTCAAACACCAATGACAGTAACTAAACTCTTGACCAGCAGTGTAAGTAATGTAGGTCAACCAATGACAGTAATTAAACTCTTGACCAGCAGTGTAAGTAATGTAGGTCAGCCAATGACAGTAACTAAACTCTTGACCAGCAGTGTAAGTAATGTAGGTCAGCCAATGACAGTAACTAAACTCTTGACCAGCAGTGTAAGTAATGTAGGTCAGCCAATGACAGTAACTAAACTCTTGACCAGCAGTGTAAGTAATGTAGGTCAGCCAATGACAGTAACTAAACTCTTGACCAGCAGTGTAAGTAATGTAGGTCAACCAATGACAGTAATTAAACTCTTGTCCAGCAGTGTAAGTAATGTACATCAACCAATGACAGTGCAGACTCTTTAGTTGCAACTTATGAAGGAGGTGAAAATTTTGGCTGCTGGAAAGAAGTGTTTTCATTTAGGAGGTAAAATATAAGAAGTGCTTGCATTTGGGAGGTAAAATATGAGCAAATTTAAATGACAGTAGAGTAAATATATTAGGCAATGACTTGAAACAAGAGGTGAATGTTTCAAAAGGGTGACTGTTATTGGAGGTTGAAGTGTGTATAGTGCATGGAGATCATTAATTTTTACTTTTCATGTAAGCATTCATTAAGTTTTCAAACCAATGTCATAGATTTAGTGTGTTCATACAATGCTGTCCTTTCTAGTTCTTTCCTGTCTATCAGGAATTTAGTTTTAGGACTGTCTGAGGATATCATTCACTAAAATCAAATTTTGATTTGAAACTTTGCAATAAAAGACCTTGCCTTAGGGGTAAAGTGATTGTTGTAGGAGAATAATTATTGTGCTGGTTATGTGTGAGACACCAGCTTCTGTGGAGGCCTTGTTTTGCATAATTATGTTTCATAAAAATTTGCTAAACATCATTTACATTCTGTATTGAAAAATTGTGTTCATTATGTGATATTCTCTCCTTTTTTAATCATTATGTTTATTTATGGACAATACTGGTATACATTATGTATGTCTATTGACAAACAACACTGGTGGTATACATTATTTATGTCTATTGACAAACAATACTGTTGGTACATATTATTTATGTCTATTACCATACAACACTGGTGGTATACATTATTTATGTTTATTGGCAAACAGCACTGGTGGTATATATTATTTATATATATATTGACAAACAACACTGGTGGTATCCATTATTTATGTCTTTTAACAAACAACACTGGTTGTATACATTATTTATGTTTATTAACAAACAACACTGGTTGTATACATTATATATGTGAAGTAATGGTAACAAGGTTCATGGATATTTCTTATAGATGGTAAACTGTTTCCAAAAATGGAAGACACTCATATCCTTGATATGTATAGCATGAAATGTTGGTCCTCACAATGTTGGTCCTCATAATATTAGTCCTAACAATGTTGGTCCTCACAATAATGGTCATCACAATGTTGGTTCTCAGAATGTTGGCCCTCACAATATTGGTCCTCACAATATTGGTCCTCACAATGTTGGTCTACTTATTCCATGTAAGATACCAGTTTGTCATCTGCTGAATATTTCTCATTGTGCATTTTTAATTGTTATACCTTGTTTGTCCTTAGACATCATCTTCATTATTATTATTATTATTATTATTATTATTATTATTATTATTATTATTATTATTATTATTATTATTATTATTATTATTACAAGAATTAAGGTCATGCTGTAAATGTGTTCCTTATAAAATAGCAGTATTATCTGTGTATCTGTCATAATTATTGTATTAGGAGTTAAGTCCTAGGCTAGCAGTATTATCTGTGTATCTGTCATAATTGTTGTATTAGGAGTTAAGTCCTATGCTAGCAGTATTATCTGTGTATCTGTCATAATTATTGTATTAGGAGTTAAGTCCTATGCTAGCAGTATTATGTGTATCTGTCATAATTATTGTATTAGGAGTTAAGTCCTATGCTAGCAGTATTATCTGTGTATCTGTCATAATTGTTGTATTAGGAGTTAAGTCCTATGCTAGCAGTATTATCTGTGTATCTGTCATAATTATTGTATTAGGAGTTAAGTCCTATGCTAGCAGTATTATCTGTGTATCTGTCATAATTATTGTATTAGGAGTTAAGTCCTATGCTAGCAGTTTTATCTGTGTATCTGTCATAATTATTGTATTAGGAGTTAAGTCCTATGCTAGCAGTATTATCTGTGTATCTGTCATAATTATTGTATTAGGAGTTAAGTCCTATGCTAGCAGTATTATCTGTGTATCTGTCATAATTGTTGTATTAGGAGTTAGGTCCTTTTTTATTCTATGATAGCAGTATCACCAATGACCCTGAGGTCTTCTGCAAACCCCTTGTCATCTGGAGATGGAGACTGCATGATGGGCCTCCATAAATAAGATGGCCCCTAGGGATTCAACCCACAGTTCTTCATTAGGTTAAGCCCCATTAATCACAAGAAGATTAAGAAATCTGCTAATTGCAAAATATGAGGTCTGATTCACATTGTGGTGCCAACAACTTTATTGTGCACAATGGTATTGTATGTATCCTTTGTGAAAGTTGAGGACCAGAGTGCAAACTTGTAAACCCATACCTGTCTACATTAAATTGGACTGTCATGTTGACATCTATTGTTTCTATGCCATACATAATACACAGAGGTCCAACATTACATTATGACTTGGCTATCATCTGATTTTGTGATTAGTAATAGATGTAGTTTAATTAGAACATATATGGTAATGGTTGCCTGAGTATCAGCATTGTTCTTTTTATATCAAGACAGAATTGTACAATTACCCTGATTATAATTGAAATGAATTATAATTGACAGTTATTTTTTCCCATGATTGATAATCATTATAGATGATGTCATTAACAGTTTTGACCCAAAATACTATTTGCAGATTAGTGAATGAGAGAGATAATAAAGGGAAAAATTGGCCATATTTTTATCTCTGATTTGTTATTTTTGAAACAAGTTTGATTGATTATGTTAAAATAATAAATTTAGTCATTGCAAAGTAAAGGCCACACATAAAGTCTTATTCCTGTAGGAAACTACTATTATTTTTAGATTTAAGTTTTGTCTCCACATTTACTCTACCCATACCAAAGATCCATCCATGATTAAATTTCTACTTTTGTTAAATTCTAGTATTTAGCTACTTGTCATAGACCAGAATAACTTATGGGATGATCTGTCATCCATCTGTCTTTTTAGCTATCTATCATCCATCTCTCTATTTTAGCTACTTGTATAGACCAGAATAACTTATGGGATGATCTGTCATCCATCTGTCTATTTTAGCTATCTATCATCCATCTGTCTATTTTAGCTACTTGTATAGACCAGAATAACTTATGGGATGATCTATCATCCATCTGTCTATTTTAGCTACTTTTCATAGACCAGAATAATTTATGGGATGATCAGTCATCCATCTGTCTATTTTAGCTACTCGTCATAGACCAGAATAACTTATGGGATGATCTGTCATCCATCTGTCCATCCATTAGTACAAGTTTGTTGTAACTACTACATGGACTTGTAAACTACTTCGAGGACTGCCTTGAAAACTTTACACACATATGGATTATTGTAATTGGTCTTAAATGAAAATGCTGCTTCCTTGCTCTGGATAGTTCATGATCAATAGAAGTTTGAAATTTTGGCAATATCATGCTGTCTTGGTCAGTGGCTAAATGCTGCCATTCTGATAGCCAATATGGCTGCTTCAGTGATTATCTTTAAAATCTTGTTTTCACTACTCTTTTGAATGTCTAGCTGGTCCTAAATGAAAATGGTATGAATCAGACATCCATCATGGCCACCACAGCAGCCATCTTGAAAATTGTATTATTGCAGCTCCTACTGAACAGAAAGCCATATCACTGAATAATATAACAGATAGTTTTAACATTCAAGTGTTAAAAAGAAAGAAATGGTCTCATTTTAAATTTTTGGAAATTCATTCTGCAAAAAAAGTTGAATGTCAGTTACATCATGGACACTTGTTTAATGCTGTGTTTGTCTGCAAAATTTGAAATATGGAGCAATATGTGAAGTTTTAACAGTTCAAGGGTTTGGTAAATGTTATTCTATTGTTATTTAATGCTGGTAATTATTTTACAGTTACATGTCTAGTCAACTGCAAACACCATTAACCCTAATTTACCATCAAATAATACACAAGCAGATCAGGTTCAATGTTCTACTAATTACTTGTAATAAACTGCATTAAACCCAGATCTTCCCATTTGCTTTAGGACTCAACATTTAAGCATTTATAGATGTATTCATTGAAATGTATGTATGTATGTATGTATGTATGTATGTATGTATGTATGTATGTATGTATGTATGTATGTATGTATGTATGTATGTATGTATGTATGTATGTATGTATGTATGTATGTATGTATGTGTATGCATGTATGTGTGAGTATATGTGAGATTTGAATTTTTTATGTATATGTGAGATTTGAATTTTTAATGTAGCTTTAAAAAGAATTCAGTTATATTACTAAGATGTCTGCAGTCCCACCCAGTCACATTATCCTGACACCAGGTCTACCAGTCCTAACACTAACCTCTTTATATTGAGTGCCTAGCAAGGCAGCTATTAGTACCACTTTTATGTCTTTGTTATGACTGGCTGCAATTCAGACCTGTATCGGAAGCGGACTCTCAAACCACTAGGCCATCAGATAGGTTTCATTTGAAACATTGGATAAATTCTTTGAAAATGAGTGTACTAATCCTGTGGGATTAAAATACAAATTCTGTGGGATTAAAATACAAATTCTCTATACAAGTGAATGATTGAACTAGTGTTAGAGACAGAATGAACAGGTACATCAACATACTTTAAAGTGAACAGATTTTTTTTCAAATAAAATAAATACATAAAAATACATATATTGCTTTAAATTGACATAAATGATGAGTTTGATTTGTGTAGGGATATGTGTGGCCAATAGAATGAATTGTAAAAATAGCCATATCAAAAACAAAAACAAGACACAGATTTGATTCTGTGCTTATTGCATAACTTTTTCATTTACTTTCTAAATATTTTTCAATTTACATTGAATTCAAAACAAGCTGGAAATTATACAAGCTTGGTACATCTGACAATAGATAAGTGCATAGAAACCAGACAAAGCACCAGAAGAGATTCAGTCTGGGTGTTTGATATAGCACTCAGAATTTCATTTTGGGTGTATTATGAAACACATTTTCCATTTTCCATGATAAAGTATCTGGAAAGTTTCAGTCTAGGTGTATGATGATACACTCTTAGAGTTTCAGTCAGGGTGTATGATAAAGCACCTGCAGAGTTTCAGTCTGGTTGTATTATAAGGCACTCACAGAGTTTCAGTCTATGTGTATGATAAAGCACTCAGAGTTTCAGTCTGGGTGTATGATAAAGCACCTGCAGAGTTTCAGTCTGGTTGTATGATAAGGCACTCACAGAGGTTCAGTTAGTGTGTGAAGATAAAGCACTCAGAGTTTCAGTCTGGTTGTATGATAAGGCACTCACACAGTTTCAGTCTGGTTGTATGATAAGGCACTCACAGAGTTTTAGTCTGGGTGTATGATAAAGCACTCACAGAGTTTCAGTCTGGGTGTATGATAAGGCACTCACAGAGTTTCAGTCTGGGTGTATGATAAAGCACCTGCAGAGTTTCAGTCTTGTTGTCTGATAAGGCACTCACAGAGGTTCAGTCTGGGTGTAGGACAATGGTAATAATTTCATTGCAGATGTGTCAATCAAATTTCAGATTAAATTGGTGTGTAGCAATGATCTTCATCAGATATGTTTTTGAGGTGACTCTTTCAATTTTCTAAATTCATCCCAAAAATTATTTTGGGATTCTCAAAACGATCTGCAGTTGAACCCCTCAGTGAACAAAGGCCTTGTTTCTGAAATTCATATTTGTAAATCAAGTTCCTAAAATCAACAATTAATTCACACCTAAAGATTTCATTCCTCATTGATAAGAACTACAAGTCATCATCTAAATATCTGCGTACAATTTTGCAACCTAAAAATTCAAACCCTTTTTCCTAGAGGTTGGTCTCAGTTATTCTGATTCATTTCTGTACACCAGCAGATGGTGTCAACAGAGTATTAAATCCAATATTTTTATCTAAAATCATCCTCCCTGAAAAAAGGACATAAATAATCCTTGTTGATGACAGATAACCAATTATACAGCTCTGTTCAGTTCAGTGTGGATTTTATGCAAAGTTTCCTTTTTGGTGTGAGGGTGCTGCCATTATTGTAATTATTTTGCTATTGCAAGAAAGAGCTGCTGTGTGAATTCTGTTTTGGAGTGTGGAATAGACAGGAGGTAAGGTGTAAGATTTAGTGTAAATCTTGTATGTGTGTTCAACTTTATTCAAATTTGTCATTACAAACTTGGTGAACTTGCAAAGTTTTCTCCTAAAGTCAAAGGGAAATGCATGGTGATTTGAAATGTTTAATTAATATTGGGAATTTCTACTGCTTGATTTTGTTTATTTATTTGTTTGTTTTTCTTTGTAACAGGAAATGTATGTATCTTAGTTTAATTTTTAAGTCCTAGGTGTGATGGACATTCCCAATGCCCAGGGGGAATGCCCAGGGGAAAACCTGTCACAACAGATGGTGCTATATACCAGTTCCTGAGGCTTCAAAGTCCCCAGGGGAAATCCGTCACAACAAATACTAAATGTCCAAGGGGTGGTTGAAATTCCCTGCCAAGCGGAAAACCTGTCACAACATATGACTTTATATACATAAGGTCCTAGGGCTGGTTGTTGTCATTCCCCAGCTTGTCCAGACAAAAAGACAGACACATATACAAAGTACACTGACTGGTAAAGGACAACAATAATACAGTAATGCACCTGGATATTAAAAACACACAGTATTTGAAATAGTACTTCATGCAGTACTAGTACTAAAATAATTATACCATCAATTTTATATTTTTGCCATGTTAACGTTCGATACTATCATCAAGACAAATACATTATTCTATGAAATATTTGATAAAGTTCTTACATTACTTGTGATAATATCTAAGAAATTTTTCATCCTGGGTCTCATTCATCTTTAATGTTCACTCTGACAGCAATTACAATTCCCAGTCTTAGTTCTACCAGGCACAGACCAAAAGATCTTATGGGATGGTCTGTCATGTGTCATCCTTTTTATCACTACTACTCCTGAACAAATTGGAGGATTGCCATGAAACTTACTTTTCATACAGATTCATCCCATGGTGTGGTTGGTCCTAAATGAAAATGCTGCCATTGACACCACAGTGGCCATATTGAAAACTTTGTTGTTGCTACTTTTTCTGAATGGATGGAAATATCAACATGGGGATTTTGCTGAGAAACTTCTTATGAAGTTGTGTTGGTCATTATTGAAAAAGGTATTGATCCATGGTTCTAAATGAAAATGATGCCAATTTAAAGTCCATCATGGTGGCCTTTTTGAAAATATTTATTATTGCCATCCTTCCTGAATGGATGGTCATTTCAACATTATGTTTTCACTAAAGAGCTTTATATGATGACAGCTAAAATGAAGAAACGGTCTTGTCTTGAATTTCTGGAAATTCTTTTTGCCCAATAGAGTGTCAGTCACTTTGAGCGAATTTTGTCTATGATGAATAGAATCAAGAGTGTTGAGGAACAGGATCAGACAGGGTACTGAATGGCTTTATGACAATTAGTACAGAAGGTGTCGAAGGCCTAGGAGACTTTATTTGTAATGGACTGATCAAAATATTAAAACAAACAATCCCATTTACTTAAATTAAAAAAAAACCCCCATAAAGTCACACTATAACTAAGTGAGGTTAAGAATGCTATTTAAATATGTATACTTTTATATTTCATTTTAATAATATGCTATTTAAATATGTATACTTTTATATTTCATTTTAATAATATGCTATTTAAATATGTATACTTTTATATTTCATTTTAATAATATGCTATTTAAATATGTATACTTTTATATTTCATTTTAATAATATGCTATTTAAATATGTATACTTTTATATTTCATTTTAATAATATGCTATTTAAATATGTATACTTTTATATTTCATTTTAATAATATGCATTTTTTTCAATATATTATGATATTTACATTTGTTTACCCCAATGCTATCAAATATCTGGGTGAGATAACTGCTATATTTCTATGATATAAAGAGTTTTCTGCATATTGTATTTATATTATTCTTATTTTCAGTAATATAGCTTTCTGCATACTGTATTTAAATTTATACTTATTTTCAAAGATATAGATCTTTTTGCATACTGTATTTATATTTATACTTATTTTCAGTGATATAGTTTTTTTTGCATATTATATGTTATTCAAACAGTAACTTGAAAGATATATGATGCTGCATATAAAATTGTTCTAATGAAGACAGCTTGAAATTCAGACAGAGGTGTTTTGTTTGATGTGAATTCTGTTATTTCTATTCTCTGTTGATTTGAATTGTATGTTTACACTCAAAGTTCAAGGCTAACACTTTTCGTACCACAAAAGTCAGGCCAGAAGTTAATATGGTCCTGGAAGGTATGTTACCCTGAAGCAAGTAATTGCCTCTGTCACCTGATCATCATTTGTACCTAAAATAACTGCTAAAAGATTAATTAGGTTAAAGTATAAGTTGTAATAAAATGAAACAAAATGTTAAAAACAACTCCAAAATTAATGAATGCTTGGAAATATCTGAAATGTTGGTGCCAGTTCACCCAAACAAACTATTTGTTATTATCATATTAATATCACAGTTTTAACATTTACAACAGTTGGATTATATCTGTAAGGGATAACATTGCATCAGTTTTAATGTTTATAACAGATTATATCAGTAAGGGATAACATTGCATCAGTTTTAATGTTTATAACAGATTATATCAGTAAGGGATAACATTGCATCAGTTTTAATGTTTATAACAGATTATATCAGTAAGGGATAACATTGCATCAGTTTTAATGTTTATAACAGATTATATCAGTAAGGGATAACATTGCATCAGTTTTAATGTTTATAACAGATTATATCAGTAAGGGATAACATTGCATCAGTTTTAATGTTTATAACAGATTATATCAGTAAGGGATAACATTGCATCAGTTTTAATGTTTATAACAGATTATATCAGTAAGGGATAACATTGCATCAGTTTTAATGTTTATAACAGATTATATCAGTAAGGGATAACATTGCATCAGTTTTAATGTTTATAACAGATTATATCAGTAAGGGATAACATTGCATCAGTTTTAATGTTTATAACAGATTATATCAGTAAGGGATAACATTGCATCAGTTTTAATGTTTATAACAGATTATATCAGTAAGGGATAACATTGCATCAGTTTTAATGTTTATAACAGATTATATCAGTAAGGGATAACATTGCATCAGTTTTAATGTTTATAACAGATTATATCAGTAAGGGATAACATTGCATCAGTTTTAATGTTTATAACAGTTAGGTTATATCAGTAAGGGATAACATTGCATCAGTTTTAATGTTTATAACAGATTATGTCAGTAAGGGATAACATTGCATCAGTTTTAATGTTTATAACAGATTATATCAGTAAGGGATAACATTGCATCAGTTTTAATGTTTATAACAGATTATATCAGTAAGGGATAACATTGCATCAGTTTTAATGTTTATAACAGATTATATCAGTAAGGGATAACATTGCATCAGTTTTAATGTTTATAACAGATTATATCAGTAAGGGATAACATTGCATCAGTTTTAACATTTACAACAGTTGGATTATATCTGTAAGGGATAACATTGCATCAGTTTTAATGTTTATAACAGATTATATCAGTAAGGGATAACATTGCATCAGTTTTAATGTTTATAACAGATTATATCAGTAAGGGATAACATTGCATCAGTTTTAATGTTTATAACAGTTAGGTTATATCAGTAAGGGATAATATTGCATCAGTTTTAATGTTTATAACAGATTATATCAGTAAGGGATAACATTGCATCAGTTTTAATGTTTATAACAGATTATATCAGTAAGGGATAACATTGCATCAGTTTTAATGTTTATAACAGTTAGGTTATATCAGTAAGGGATAACATTGCATCAGTTTTAATGTTTATAACAGATTATATCAGTAAGGGATAACATTGCATCAGTTTTAATGTTTAGAACAGTTAGGTTATATCAGTAAGGGATAACATTGCATCAGTTTTAATGTTTATAACAGTTAGGTTATATCAGTAAGGGATAACATTGCATCAGTTTTAATGTTTATAACAGATTATATCAGTAAGGGATAACATTGCATCAGTTTTAATGTTTATAACAGATTATATCAGTAAGGGATAACATTGCATCAGTTTTAATGTTTATAACAGTTAGGTTATATCAGTAAGGGATAACATTGCATCAGTTTTAATGTTTATAACAGTTAGGTTATATCAGTAAGGGATAACATTGCATCAGTTTTAATGTTTAGAACAGCTTGATTATTTCAGTATAAATTGAATGCATAATTTACATTGATGGTGGAAAGAATTGTATGGCATTATTAAAATTCATGTAAGAGGAACTTTCTTTTATAAGCTGTTTTTATAAATATCTTCCATGGCATCTGAAGCCAACTACTGGTATAGCAGCATTTGTTATGTGTTTAATACATAATCCTCTAGCTGCCTACACTAATGTTTATCTGTCTGTCATTTTTTGAAAATGGACAATTTACAGTTAGTCAGTAAAAATGGACAAGTTTCTTGCTTTATATTTCCTTGAAAGCATGACAACAGCATGTATAACATCTCATGTAATATATTCCATCAGTGATATAGTTCATTTTAATATTTAAGCCATGTATTTAATCAGTGATGTAATAAATTTTAATATACAGGGCATGGACTACAGGGACACAAATGTCCAATTAGGAACCTTTAATGTAATAAATGCAACAGGGGCTGTGACATCACTTTAGAAACCAGGGATCCTCCACAGATAATTAACTTTAGATCATCATGCACACTGGGATTGCTTTCCAGTTAAAATCATGACCAGACAGTAGAATGCTGATTAGGATATTTTATGGCTTTTGTTTATCAAGATTAATTAGGCTTGCATGGGGAAAGAATTGCCTTGCAGTGTGCAGGGACATTAATGTTCATGCCATGTGCACAAAGTTTGGTGATGAACATTTGTCCAGTGTAGCTTAATTTAAAATAACTGATAGGTTAACTGCCACATTGATTTAAAAATATTTAGGTTTTATGGGTTTGTGACACTGTCCATGATTGTTTTAAGAGGTACTTTGTCATTATTCCTCAGCATAACCCAGATATTAATGGTTATAATTATACTTTATGATAATCATGGGCAAAGGATTACAAAAGGGTAGAACAGGACACATACTGTATATATTCACTTATCAGTTGAATCCAACTACAAAGTGCACAGACCCAGATATGTCAGTTCATAATATACCAGTAGGTGCAGGTCTTTGCATTTTATTAGGACTAATCATTAGAATCAGCTGATGTCGGTATGTGAGAAAGCTTGCCAGTAGCCTCTCATGGGTCGGTGGTTCTTCCCAGAGTTTTCCAGGGTTCTTCAGACACCAGTTATACTGACTGCCATGTATAGCCTTTCTTGTGCTGAAAAATGGTATTAAGCCATACAGCAACAACAATAGATGATTAGCACAAAAAAAACATAGATCCTGACCCACCAGTCATTATCCATTGCTAGATCTGTGTCAATTTTGTTTGCAGTGTTTATAAGGGAGTGCATAGAATAAGTAGTATCTACTCAGCTTTATTACAAATGACTGCATAATGGTTTGCAATTAAAATTCAATTTCATTTTAATCAATAATTAACTTAATATTACATTGGCATATGTACAGTCAAACACTGTACACCTGTATCAATAAATGCAGGAATATATACACTGTCAAACACAGTACATTTGTATCAATATATACTGGAAAATGTACACTGTCAATCATTGTATACTGATATGAATGCACATGGGAAAATTTACTGTCAAATACTGTACACTGATTTAAATAAAAAATTAAAGATGTACACTTAACACTGTACACTGATATTAATACACATTTTAATATGTACACTGCCAAACACTACATACTGATATCAGTACACACTGGAACATGTACACTATTAAACCACTGTTTGATTTGAGGATTGTATAGAGCTGATAGTAATCACTATTTATTTGCATTTCATTGAACTTGTTAATTTGCTTCATGCATTCCATCAAAGTTGTTAATCTACTTCTTGCATTCCATTGAAGTTGTTAATTCACTTCACACATTCCAATGAAATTCGCTTAGAAACCAGTGAATGTTAAAAGTTATTTATCAAGATGATGTTTATTTTTTACTCACAATTTCAAGTTGTAGACTTACAAAATTGTTAGATCAGTTCTTTGTTGCAAGTCAGTGTTGAAAATCCACTACACTCCATTTCAGCCAAGACTCCCCCCTAGTGTAAACCCTTTTCATTTCTATTGCAAGCCTGAGTAAAAATTAGTTGGATTGTTGCTTTGCTGTGACTCTTCATGCTGTTTAAATGGAATGTTGCCACGCCATAAACTATCATTGTTTAAACCAAATGTTGCTTTGCAGTGACCTATTTTGCTGCTTAAACAGATTGTTGCTTTGCTGCAACTCTTCATACTGTTTAAATATAATTGTTTGTCATCATGACCTCTTAATGCTGCTTAAATGTAATGGTTTGTCATCATGACCTTTTAATGCTGTTTAAATTTAATGGTGTCACATCATGACCTTTCATGCTGTTTAAATGTAATGGTGTCTCATAACCTTACATGCTGTTTACATTTAATGGTGTCTCATCATGACCTTTTAATGCTGTTTAAATTTAATGGTGTCACATCATGACCTTTCATGCTGTTTAAATGTAATGGTGTCTCATAACCTTACATGCTGTTTACATTTAATGGTGTCTCATCATGACCTTTCATGCTGTTTGAATTTAATGGTGTCTCATCATGACCTTTCATGCTGTTTGAATTTAATGGTGTCTCATCATGACCTTTCATGCTGTTTAAATGCAATGGTGTCTCATCATGACCTTTCATGCTGTTTAAATGCAATGGTGTCTCATTATGACCTTTAATGGTGTTTAAATGTAATGGTTTGTCATCATGACCTTTTAATGTTTCCACCTCACATTATGTGGGTACTTTGGTCCTAAGTGCTCACCCCACATTGTATGGATAATGTGGCACTGAGTGAGTTCTCAACCCATATTTTGTGGGCAAATGGACATCAGTTGATTTTTACCCAAAACTGTGTGGTACTGTGGCATGAGTGTGGTACTGTGGCATGAGTGTGGTACTGAAGCCTGAGTGTAGATTCTCTTTCAACACTGGAGAAATGAATGTTATAGGCTGTTCTGATCAATGTCAGATGCAACTTATTTATATAAAAAAGTTAACAGTATTAATAACTAACATCTTGTAGATATCCATTGTGACCTTTAGGGGTCACTGTCTTGTTTACACTTGCTAATAGAAGTCCCATGGGTTGGGTAGTGCCATTATTGGTCATTACACATCATTTACTTGTGTCACTTATGAGAATGAGACAGTCAAGTGCATTGCACAAGTTTCTGTTTGGCAACTGTGTTAGGAGTTGTTTGTATTAACACCACTTCCTTAATCTTTATTACCCATGGAGAGGAGTAGTCTGGAGACCTCCCAAAAGTTTGACACCTTTTGTCCATGGTGTGTAATCAGTTAATTAGACATTTCCTCTTTTCCTTCCCACTGAGAGGATTATCTGTTCCATGGAGAAAAGAAAATACACCTAGTAAAACATGGAATAATTAAATTTCTCTTGCTCTCTCTAAGATTTAATGTCTTCACATGTCTACTTCATATTTGTCAGATTAATTTACAAAACTGTAATTGCCATGAATCATTTACTGTATAGTGTAGTGTATGTCCTTTCATAAGTGTTGGGTAGGTGTATATTCTTCTTTATATGTCAAGGCCAGTATGTTATTTCAGGAGAAATACACTTGTAAGAATACAGAAGAGATATGCAAACATTATGTAACGATGCAGAAGAAATATGCATACATTATGTAACGATGCAGAAGAAATATGCATACAGGATGAAATAATACAAGGTACTTGATCACTGCTATATTCAATGTAGTGTTTGCATTCACCTTCATATGTTTTCCCTTTGGTCAAAACTACAGTAACTTATTTCATGGGTAAAGTCTCATTAGAGCGCACTCCATTAGAGCTTATCCCACTAGAACGCCAAAAGACAAACACATTTGTTAATTGTAACTTTATATTTATTTTAAATTTAAACTTTCATAGTTTTCAATTCAAACTTTAATACAGTTTCAAATTTAAAATTTACTACAATTAATTATAATAACTCAGATTATGGCGACAAACACATTTGTTAACTGTAACTTTATATTTATTTTAAATTTAAACTTTCATAGTTTTCAATTCAAACTTTAATACAGTTTTAAATTTAAAATTTACTACAATTGTAATAACTCAGATTATGGCTAATACCAGTTATCATTTCAATAGCATCTATGCTCCCATTGTTATATTTCAGGGCCTCACTGAGCTGCTTCCCTCAAGTGGGATGCGCTCTAGTGTGACCATATTGATTTCATGGACATTTTTCAGTCTTGGCATGAATTGTCAGAATGCATGTACTATGTAATTCAACCACTTGGAACTTGTCCCTATGCATGTACTATGTAATTCAACCACTTGGAACTTGTCCCTATGCATGTACTATGTAATTCAACCACTTGGAACTTGTCTCTATGCATGTACTATGTAATTCAACCACTTGGAACTTGTCCCTATGCATGTACTATGTAATTCAACCACTTGGAACTTGTCTCTATGCATGTACTATGTAATGCAACCACTTGGAACTTGTCCCTATGCATGTACTATGTAATTCAACCACTTGGAACTTGTCTCTATGCATGTACTATGTAATTCAACCACTTGAAACTTGTCCCTATGCATGTACAATTTAATGCAACCACTTGAAACTTGTCTCTATTCATGTCATATGTAAAGCATCCACTTGGAACATGTCTCTATTCATGTCCTATGTCTCACTACCAAATATTTAGAACTTGTCTTTTGCATGTCCTATTTCCTATGTCCCACTTATGTCCCACTACCACTTGGAAACTGTCCTATTCATGTCCTATGTTTCTTGTGCTTCTTGCAAATTCATGATGTGCTGTTTATCTCTGCCTGATTTTCTCACTACACACAGTAGGTTGTTGCATTTACATGCAAATTGAAGACAGTTAATTTAGTACTGCAGCTAGAATATAAAATGTAATTACTTTCTTGCCAGATGTATCATTGGAAAGATAATTAATGCTTTGTTTTAGTGCAATCATTAAATTAGTGCATACACTTAAAAGAGTTTTTGTGTTACAGGGTAAGCACACAATTGATGCACAAATATGACACCTGAATCAAATATAAATCATATCAAAATCTATGCTAACATGTACACTGATGTATAAATAAAGTCCAATACACTGCTGTCGTATATAGTACTGACAAATAAATGGTATATATTGTTTGTTCTACTTACTATTTTAACAAACCAAATAGACCCAGATATGTTGGAGCATTATGTAACAGTAAATCAGACAACAAACCAAATAGACCCAGATCTGTTGGGGCATTATGTAATGGCAGATCAGATAACAAACCAAATAGACCCAGATATGTTGAGGTATTATGTAATGGCAGATCAGATAACAAACCAAATAGACCCAGATATGTTGAGGTATTATGTAATGGCAGATCAGATAACAAACCAAATAGATCCAGATCTGTTGGGGTATTATGTAATGGCAGATCAGATAATAAACAAAATAGACCCAGATATGTTGGGGTATTATGTAATGGCAGATCAGATAACAAATCAAATAGACTCAGATCTGCTGGGGCATTATGTAATGGCAGATCAGATAACAAATCAAATAGACTCAGATCTGCTGGGGCATTATGTAATGGCAGATCAGATAACAAACCAAATAGACTCAGATCTGCTGGGGCATTATGTAATGGCAGATCAGATAACAAACCAAATAGACCCAGATCTGCTGGGGCATTATGTAATGGCAGATCAGATAACAAACCAAATAGACTCAGATCTGCTGGGGCATTATGTAATGGCAGATCAGATAACAAACCAAATAGACCCAGATATGTTGAGGTATTATGTAATGGCAGATCAGATAATAAACCAAATAGACCCAGATATGTTGAGGTATTATGCAATGGAAGATCAGATAAGAAGCTGCATAGACTGAGAGTTTATGTGATTGGCTGTTAGATTCCAGTTGTATTACAGTACTATAAGAGAGTATATATAGTGTTATATGAGAGTATTTATAGTATTGTAAGTGAGTATTGTAAGAGAGTATGTACAATATTGTAAGAGTATGTATATTATTGTAAGAGTATTGTAAGAGAGTATGTACAGTATTGTATCAGAGTATGTATATTATTGTAAGAGTATTGTAAGAGAGTATGTACAGTACTGTATGAGAGTATGTATATTATTGTAAGAGTATTGTAAGAGAGTATGTACAGTACTGTATGAGAGTATGTATAGTATTGTAAGAGTATTGTAAGAGAGTATGTACAGTACTGTATGAAAGCATGTATATTATTGTAATAGTATTGTAAGAGAGTATGTACAGTATTGTATCAGAGTATTATATTATTGTAAGAGTATTGTAAGAGAGTATGTACAGTACTGTATGAGAGTATGTATATTATTGTAAGAGTATTGTAAGAGAGTATGTACAGTACTGTATGAGAGTATGTATATTATTGTAAGAGTATTGTAAGAGAGTATGTACAGTACTGTATGAGAGTATGTATATTATTGTAAGAGTATTGTAAGAGAGTATGTACAGTACTGTATGAGAGTATGTATATTATTGTAAGAGTATTGTAAGAGAGTATTACAGTATTGTATGAGAGCATGTATATTATTGTAAGAGTATTGTAAGAGAGTATGTACAGTACTGTATGAGAGTATGTATATTATTGTAAGAGTATTGTAAGAGAGTATGTACAGTACTGTATGAGAGTATGTATATTATTGTAAGAGTATTGTAAGAGAGTATTACAGTACTGTATGAAAGTATGTATATTATTGTAAGAGTATTGTAAGAGAGTATTACAGTACTGTATGAGAGCATGTATATTATTGTAAGAGTATTGTAAGAGAGTATGTACAGTACTGTATGAGAGTATGTATATTATTGTAAGAGTATTGTAAGAGAGTATGTACAGTACTGTATGAGAGCATGTATATTATTGTAAGAGTATTGTAAGAGAGTATGTACAGTACTGTATGAGAGTATGTATATTATTGTAAGAGTATTGTAAGAGAGTATTACAGTACTGTATGAAAGTATGTATATTATTGTAAGAGTATTGTAAGAGAGTATGTACAGTATTTGTTTTCTTCTAATTTCATATGCATATTTTTCATGCAATGAGTAGAGGGAATGAAACAGTGAGCTCTGTGTAAGGCTGACTTGTTGTTGTTGTTGTTGTTGTTGGGCTTAATGCCATTTTTCAGCACATGATAGGCTATTCATGGCAGCCAGTATTAATGGTGGAGGAAGAAACAGGGAAATCACCGGAAAGAACCACTGACCCACGAGAAGCTACTGGCAAGCTTTCTCACATATCCACATTCACTGAATCCTAGGCTCGAACATACACACAGACAGAGGTGAGATGGCAGTGATCCGTAATGGACAGCGCTTTAGACCACTTGACCACGCGGGGCCCCCAAGGCTGACTTGAATTAATGATATAAAATTAATGGATTATAAAGATGAGGTAATTTTAAAAACACTGAACATACTTTAAAGCAATGTTCAAAAGTTATTCTCTTTCTCAAAACTAATTCTTCTATTTAAGCGTTATGGAAGAGTGGACTATTTGCAAGAACTATTTGTCTCTGAAATTGCAAAAAACTACTTTCCACTAAAAATGAAGAGTTGGACTATTTGCAAGGAGTACCAGAATTTATCACTACATGAAAGAAAGTCATGGGATTATATATGTGGAACTGTTTTGTTTGTGTCTTTACAAAACTACACATCCACTGAGATGATCAGCATCAGGATAATATATGCAGTTGTACATGGATCACCAAAGATCATTGAGATAATATATAAAATTGTACATGGATCACCAAAGATCATTGAGATAATATATAAAATTGTACATGGATCACCAAAGAGCATTGAGATAATATATAAAATTGTACAGAGATCACCAAAGAGACTTGACCAATGTGAGAAACATCTACCAGTAGCTTCCTGTGGGTCAGTGATTCATTTTGGGATTTAATTGGGTTCTTCTTCCACTAGATATACTGGCCGCCATGCATAGTCTGTTAAACCCCATACAAACAACATCAACAACCAGTCAACATTGTGATAACATACATAATTGTACAGGGTACACCAAATATGCTTTGATTGTGGAAGTTATGCAGAGGGACTTTACAATAGTCTAAACATAGTTTACTATACATATTTTAGGACACAAGTTTGACCTCAACAAAAGATATTGAATAAAATGAAATGTTCAACATTGGACATTATTAACACTTGTGATATATATATATATATATATATATATATATATATATATATATATATATATATATATATATATATATATATATACATTCAAATCACAAAATGACATAGGTGCAGAATAACTAAATGTCCTTACATATTAATACTTGATTGTAATGGTAATTAGTTGTGGAAAATATTTTATATTTATTTATAAACCAGCAGTTAGCAAATGGTATTTATTATTGATTTGAATTGTTTGACAAGTTGATTTAAATAGGTTTACAGTTCAATTTAAATTAGTTGATAAGTTGAGTTTTTATGTTTTTTTTGCCAAAAAAATAACCATATTACTTGCTGTCACTCACGATTTATTCTTTGCTGGCAGTCACATAGGGTTAGAGTTACACACACACACACACACACACACACACACACACACACACACACACACACACACACACACACACACACACACACACAAAGTGAGAGCCAATGTGATAATCCTTCTAAATCATTCCAGTCAAATGTAATAATTCAAATTGTTTTTTTTTCCTTCCCTCTCTTAAACTCCATTGTTTATATTTTTCGCTTGCAGTGAGCTCTCTAACTCATGTATTTAGACATTGTGTTTTTTGTAGATGTATACTACAAATCTAATTTGTTGTGAATTCATTAATGTTAAGCTGTGTTCCTATCTTTATAGAGTACTAATAAAAAATAACTGAATGAAATCTCCTTTAAGAGGAAATAATGTCAGTCAGTCAGTCATACAGACAGACAGACAAACACAAAAACAAAAACACACACATTGAAACATTTTTAAACACATGGTATTGTTTACCTGTTGTCTAGAACTAAGGTTTGATAATGCAATGAATGTTACTATCATATTAATGGTTTTTATTGTTTAGAATTGATGAAAAGTTGTATTTACTCACAACTTTAAAATAGAATATACTATCAATTAGGGAATATTGCTTGCTTTTTATCAGTTTGAAATATGATCAACTTGAGTGGTGATGCTGAAAGCTGTGAGACATGTTTCCAATGCAATGACAATTAGTCCAATAAAGTTTTGTTTATAAAAGCTTTTTATTAAATCTTTCATGGATTTATGGGTTCAACATCTGAAGAGTCTAAACTTTGTAGATGTGATTTTCTTGTACACCTTCAAATGAAAAAAAATCCTTTGTAATTATACACTCATGCAGAAATCTTTTGGTAAACAGAGCCAATTCATTACCTGATCATAAATTGTTAATATTAGAAATGTGTAGTTTGTAGGCCATGGGTTCTTTCATCTTTGGATTATACATTTTTAATGGACAGTGCATTTTAATTGGGAGATATTGTGTCATATATTTTTTATTATCTGTTTACATTGCTATTTTGATGAATTTGTCTGTAGATAAAATGCATCTGTTTGAGCATAATGCTATGATACAAGTTATCATCATGGAATTTTGATGTATGTAGCCAAAATGCCATGGTACAAGTTATCATGGAATTTTGATATCTGTAGAAAAAATGCCATGGTACAAGTTATCATCATGGAAATTTGATGTCTGTAGATAAAATGCCAAGGTACAAGTTATCATGTCTGTAGATAAAATGCAAGGTACAAGTTATCATCATGGAATTTTGATGTCTGTAGACAAAATGCCATGGTACAAGTTAACATCATGGAATTTTTATGTCTGTAGATTTAATGCCACGGTACAAGTTATCATCATGGAATGTTGATGTCTGTAGATTGAATGCCATGATACAAGTTATCATCATTGAATTTTGATGTCTGTAGTCAAAATGCTATGGTACAAGATATTGTCATTGAATTTTGATGTCTGTAGTCAAAATGCCATGGTACAAGTTATCATCATGGAATTTTGATATCTGTAGATAAAATGCCATGAATGAGTTATCATCATTGAATTTTGATGTCTGTAGATATAATGCCATGGTACAAGTTATCATGTCTGTAGATAAAATGCCATTGTACAAGTTATCATGTCTGTAGATAAAATGCTATTGTACAAGTTGTCATGGAATTTTGATGTCTGTAGATAAAATGCCATGGTACAAGTTGTCATGTCTGTAGATAAAATGCCATGGTACAAGTTACCATTATGGAATTTTGATGTCTGTAGATAAAATGCCATGGTACAAGTTATCATCATGGAATTTTGATGTCTGTAGATCAAATGCCATGATACAAGTTATCATCATTGAATTTTGATATCTGTAGACAAAATGCCATGGTACAAGTTATCATGTCTGTAGACAAAATGCCATGATACAATATATCATCATTGAATTTTGATGTCTGTAGATAAAATGCCAAGGTGCAAGTTATCATCATGGAATTTTGATGTCTGTAGACAAAATGCCATGGTACAAGTTAACATCATGGAATTTTGATGTCTGTAGACAAAATGCCATGGTACAAGTTATCATGTCTGTAGATAAAATGCCATTGTACAAATTATCATCATTGAATTTGATGTCTGTAGACAAAATGCCATGGTACAAGTTAACATCATGGAATTTTGATGTCTCTAGATAAAATGCCTTGGTACAAGTTATCATGTCTGTAGATAAAATGCCATGGTACAAGTTATCATCATGGAATTTTGATATCTGTAGATAAAATGCCATGGTACAAGTTATCATCATGGAATTTTGATGTCTGTAGATAAAATGCCATGGTACAAGTTATCATCAAGGAATTTTGATGTCTGTAGATAAAATGCCATGGTACAAGTTATCATGTCTGTAGATAAAATGCCATGGTACAAGTTACCATTATGGAATTTTGATGTCTGTAGATAAAATGCCATGGTACAAGTTATCATCATGGAATTTTGATGTCTGTAGATAAAATGCCATGGTACAAGTTACCATCATTGAATTTTGATGTCTGTACACAAAATGCCATGGTACAAGTTATTATCATGGAATTTTGATGTATGTAGATAAAATGCCAAGGTACAAGTTATCATGTCTGTAGATAAAATGCTAAGGTACAAGTTATCATCATGGAATTTTGATATCTGTAGACAAAATGTCATGGTGCATGTTGTCATCATGAAATTTTGATGTCTGTAGACAAAATGCCATGGTACAAGTTATCATCATGGAATTTTGATGTCTGTAGACAAAATGTCATAGTACAAGCTATTATGTCTGTAGATAAAATGCCATGGTACAAGTTATCATCATTGAATTTTGATGTCTGTAGACAAAATGTCATAGTACAAGCTATTATGTCTGTAGATAAAATGCCATGGTACAAGTTATCATCATTGAATTTTGATGTCGGTAGTCAAAATGCTATGATACAAGTTATCATCATTCCATACACATAGTGTGTATGTCCCCAAACTGACCATTGTATGACCCCACACTGACCATTGTATGTCCCACACTGACCATTGTATGTCCCCACACTGACCATTGTATGTCCCCACAGTCACAACAGCCTTTCTTGCTGCATCAGCATTTCTGTCTCAAGTTTGTCTTAGCACAATTAAATTAGTTTGACATAGACACTGTAGTTTGATATGCATATACATGACCTCATTGGATTATTAGGCTATTTAACAATTTGTATGCCCCATCAATCAATGAACATGTCAGGGACCTAATATGTTAAATCTCACTAAACACTTGTGTGTACTACCACTTCCACTACTACTACTACTACTTCAAAACTTTAGACACAGCCATCAATTGTATGTCCTAAACACTTGAATGTACTACTACTACTACTGCTACTAATACTTAATTTTGGGGGTCTGCAGTGGGGAAATAGTGTTTTAAAGACATGAGTCTAGTTATTTTTGTACTTTGGTATATTTTGAGGGTCAGCAGTGGGGAAATAGTGTTTTACAATCTTGAGTCTAGTTATTCTGTACTTTTGTATATTTTGAGGGTCTGTAGTGGGGAAATAGTTTTTTTTCAGACATGAGTCTAGTTATTTTTGTACTTTGGTATATTTTGGGGTCTGCAGTGGGAAAATAGTGTTTTATAGTCATGAGTCTAGTTATTCTGTACTTTGGTATATTTTGAGGGTCTGCAGTGGGGGAATAGTGCTTGAAAGACATGAGACTAGTTATTTTGTACTTTGGTATATTTTGGGGGTCTGCAGTGGGGAAATAGTGTTTTACAGACATGAGTTGAAGTAATTTTTTACATTGGTATATGTTGGGGTCTGCAGTGGGGGGAATAGTGTTTTACAGACATGAGTCTAGCTTTTTTTGTACTTTGGTATATTTTGTGGGTCTGCAGTGGGGAAGAGTGAATAACAGACATGAGTCTAGTTCTTTTTGCATTTTGTTATATTTTCAGATCTGCAGTGGGGAAATAGTGTTTTACAGACATGAGTCTTGTTATTTTGTACTTTCATATATTTTTGGGTCTGCAATAATGAAATAGTGTTATACAGTATTGAGTGGAGTTATTTTTGCACCTTGGTATATTTTGGGGTCTGCAGTGGGGGAATACTGTTTTACAGTCATGAGTCTAGTTATTTGTACTCTTAAGATCTGAACATAATTTGAAACCTCTGCTTAAATCACACTCCATTATTGTATGAAAATAACACTCAGTGCTTAGATCATACCCCATTGTATGAAAATAACCCTCAGTGCTTAGATCATACCCCATTGTATGAAAATAACCCTCAGTGCTTAGATCATACCCCATTGTATGAAAATAACCCTCAGTGCTTAGATCATACCCTATTGTATGAAAATATCCCTCACTGCTTAGATCACACCACAATATTGCATGAAAATAACCCTCACTGCCAAGATCATACCCAATTGATTGAAAATAACACTCACTGCTTAGATCATACCCCATTATTGTATCAAAATAACCCTCACTTCTTAGATCATACCCCATTATTGTATCAAAATAACCCTCACTGCTTAGATCACAGCCCAGTATTGTATGAAAATAACCCTCAGTGCTTAGATCATACCTCATTGTATGAAAATAACCCTCACTTCTTAGATCATACCCCATTATTGTATGAAAATAATCGTCACTGCTTAGATCACACACCATTATTGTATGAAAATAACCCTCAGTGCTTAGATCATACCCCATTGTATGAAAATAACCCTCACTTCTTAGATCATGCCCCGTTATTGTATGAAAATAACCCTCACTGCTTAGATCACACCCCATTATTGTATGAAAATAACACTCACTGCTTCGATCACACCCCATTATTGTATGAAAATAACACTCACTGCTTCGATCACACCCCATTATTGTATGAAAATAACACTCACTGCTTAGATCATACACCATTATATGAAAATAACCCTCAATGCTTGAATCACACCCCATTGTATGAAAATAACCCTCACAAAATGTAATGTGTAATAAGTTTCAGAAACTTCCAATCAACTTTATATTAAAATACAGTCAAACCCTAGTTATCTTGATTATGTTGGGGGTGCCCAAAAATCCTTGACATTACTGGGCCCCAGGATATCAAGGTTTAGTTAATAAATCTACTGCAGAACAATAATCATGCATCTAAAGTACCAAAATGAGATGTTCTTTTTCTAAAAGTAATTGGCATTTCTAATTAAACAATAAAAATAATAATTCAGTCAGGCCTGGTTGCAGTAAAAGGAAGATTGGATGTCTTTGTAATGAAATTAAGTAACAAGTCACACATTTGTACAATAATAAGTTACTGCAACAATGTCAATGGTCTAAAGTATGTTTTATTTCCCAGTGAATTGCCTCGTCCATTTGTTTAGCCTCACCAAGACAGTGATTTTCTCAGCAATCCAAGATCTAGGCCATTTGAAGTACATGTATGACTATGCTTTTTTCTAATGTATTTTCTTTATTTTCAGCTGACTTGTGACTAGCAGCAAAATTTAATATTGTGCATGCAAATCAATAGGTTTTTCCTTGATCATCAGTGCTTTCTTTACATCATTCAGTTTTTACTGATAAAATATGCTTCTGTACCAGAAAAAAGATGGGGCTGTTGGTATTTCTTGTACCCACAAACTGTAAAATGTATTTGAAATCTTTAAAGTTAACTGTCCCGACATCAAATTCTGCACGAAGCCAAATTTATTCCATTCATAAAGTTGTAGTCCCATATTTTTCCTGACTTTGATCTCTGACATTGGCAAGTACACAGCACCAGAAGGAGGGTTGGCTAGTCTTTTATAATGATTGCAAGACTGATATCCAAGACAAAAGCAATAAATATGAAAGCACACCTTTTTCTGTTAAAGGCAATACATATGAAAGCACACCTCTTTCTGTTAAAGCAATACATATGAAAGCACACCTTTTTCTGTTAAAGCAATACATATGAAAGCACACCTTTTTCTGTTAAAGCAATACATATGAAAGCACACCTTTTTCTGTTAAAGGCAATACATATGAAAGCACACCTTTTTCTGTTAAAGCAATACATATGAAAGCACACCTCTTTCTGTTAAAGGCAATAAATATGAAAGCACACCTTTTTCTGTTAAAGGCAATAAATATGAAAGCACACCTCTTTCTGTTAAAGTATAGCACACCTTTTTCTGTTAAAGCAATACATATGAAAGCACACCTCTTTCTGTTAAAGGCAATAAATATGAAAGCATACCTTTTTCTGTTAAAGGCAATAAATATGAAAGCACACCTTTTTCTGTTAAAGGCAATAAATATGAAACCACACCTCTTTCTGTTAAAGGCAATAAATATGAAAGCACACCTCTTTCTGTTAAAGCAATACATATGAAAGCACACCTTTTTCTGTTAAAGGCAATACATATGAAAGCACACCTCTTTCTGTTAAAGGCAATAAATATGAAAGCACACCTTTTTCTGTTAAAGGCAATACATATGAAAGCACACCTTTTTCTGTTAAAGGCAATAAATATGAAAGCACACCTTTTTCTGTTAAAGGCAATAAATATGAAAGCACACCTCTTTCTGTTAAAGGCAATAAATATGAAAGCACACCTTTTTCTGTTAAAGGCAATACATATGAAAGCACACCATTTTCTGTTTCAAATTTTAATCCTGAGGATCAGTCGCCTTGTATTGAAGAATATGTAATCATTGTACAGAGATCGACAATTTCAACAAAAGAAAGATACTGGGCACTATGGATTATTTTTTTTACAATACCGCTGGTGTTTTATTTACTCTTGTTCAAAACATATTAATAACTGAAGGCCTTAATTTGGAATTTTGTGGGTTTGTATTTATAGATTAATAATAGTCATGAACCGCTCGGGTGGCCTAGTGGTTAGAGCATCTGCATCAGATGTGGGAGGTCATGGGTTCGATTCCTGGTCGAGTCATACCAAAGACTTACAAAAATGGTGCTAACAACTGCCTTGCTTGATGCTCAGCATTAAAAGGTTAGTGTTAGGACTGGTCAGCCTGGTGTCAGGATAATGTGACTGGGTGGGACATCATGCTACATATCTGTAGCTTGATGCCCCAGTGTTAGACATAATTATAAACTGCCACACTGAAGACATCATAGTGATATGACTGAAAAATTGTTAAAGCTACGATAAAAATTATGAACACCATTAATAGTCATGTGATCTAGTCATGTTAATGGCTTACACTTGCACCAAGCATGGAAACACTTGTGTAAAACAAATTAGGTATTTAACCTGATAATTTTCAGAGTTTAAGTTAAGTGTGGGATGAACTGTATTGTGGTGGTGTGATAATTAGCATTTTGAAATGCATTCATAGAATTTTCTTACTCTAAAGTATTGGTTACATGAAAATCTTCTCCACTCTATGCAATTGATAAACCATACATTGATGAGATGGGTTGATTAACATTTGTACCAGTAATATTTAGTCTTCTAGTGACTTTGTTCAAGCCTTGCTGGTACAAGGTACCGGTACCTATGCAGAAATGCAGGATAATTTCTTGTAAAATTTCTTTGAGATGGATGTTAACAGTTGCATGTCATTGAATTAAGCGGGTCCACATGTTACTTTAAACCAAAATGTATGCCAGACATAACAGGGTTATTAACTTAACAGTTGTTGAGATAAGTGGGATTGACTATAGTGGGGTTAAAAATTAATTTTATATTTAAAAAAGGATTAAAAATTAACTTTATTTTAAATAGTGTGGTTAATAATTAATTTATTTTAAATAGTGTGGTTAAAAATTAACTTAATATTAAATAGTGGGGTTAAAAAGTTTCTTTATTTCAAATAGTGCAGTTAAAATTAACTTTATTTTAAATATTGGAGTTCAAAATTAACTTAATTTTAAATAGTGTGGTTAGAAATTAGTGGTATTTTAAAATGTGGAATTAAAAATAAGTGGATAGAAAAAGATTCAGAACTTAAGATATCTTTCCTTTTGTCAAAGAGAATAATTAGTTTAAATGATTAAATTGGTGTGTTGTATTTCTCTGATTAATTTTTACACTTTAAGACCAAGCATATTCCTGAGAAGAAAAAAAAAGACTTTTTTTAAACCCATCTACAAGAGGTCTGAATGTTTCTGAGACTTTACTAAAACATCTTAAAGGATAATTAAAACCTTGATAAAATTTTGTGTATGCTGATTAATTGAAAATTCAGCTGTGAATGTAAAGCTTTGTTTTAATTGTACTAATTACCTTAGGGTTTCTCTTAAAGATAAAGAGCTGCATGAAAATGAGACAAATTCGGACCTCAGGACGTACTCAAGTTGAGAAAGATTATTGAAAGAGAGCCTAATCTGTGATGATAACCTAATGGAATAAATATATAAGCAAGTTAACTAAGTTTGTATGGATTGAGATTTGAAATTAGAACCCTGGCAGGCACAAATTCACTTCATGCTGTTAATTACAAGTATTTACTCAAGTCAGTGATCAGGTTGAATCATTCATATTGTAAATTGGTGTCATACTTCACAATGCAGAATGATCCAGCTGTTTCCATCTGTCATAAATGACATTTGAAGCCAAGATCTGGACACCTTCCCATGGGACATACCCCCAACCATAAAAGCCCCCAACCCCTTTGCTATACTGCAGTGTGTTTATCAGCCTCCAAGATAGCTACATGCTTAAGTGAATAAGAAATAGAGAGTTGGTCATATTAGGGAAATAAAATCATTTATTACTCAGAATGCTGATGTTATTGGGTTTTAAAGTATTATATGATCTGTTTAATTAAGTCATGTATTACATCCTGCATATCTGGGTCTATGTTTTCTGAAGTTGACTTACAAGCATGTTTATATGGTGCCAATTAATTGGAACCCAGACTACATTTACTTTGCACATATTCATTTAATTAAATGAAACCCTCTGGCTAATAGTACACTGTATAAAAATTAGTACACTGTACATAAATTAGTACACTTTATATAAATTAGTACACTGTATATCAGTTAGTATACTTTATATAAATTAGTACACAGTATATAAATTAGTACATAGTATATAAATTAGTACACAGTATATAAATTAGTATACAGTATATAAATTAGTACAATGTATTTAAACTATTACACTATATATAAATTAGTACAATGTATATAAATTATTACACTATATAAATTAGTACACTACCTAAATTAGTATACAGTATATAAATTAGTACACAGTATATAAATTAGTACAATTTATATAAATTAATACAATGTATATAAATTATTACACTGTATATAAATTTTTACACTGTATATAAATTAATACATTGTATATAAATTAGAACTTGAAGAAACAGTCAGAAGATAAAAATTCAGCCATACTTATATTTCACTAATGGCAACTCATGGCAATAAGATTTTCCTAATTCTAATGAAGATGCTTTTACAATCGATTTAAAAGTTCTATTGCAAGGTTGATCCATCATGATCATTCATGCTTACAGAATGTACCATTCACAGTTACTTTTGCAGTTACAGTCATTTACCAGTAACTAAAGGTCACTTTATCATTGAATGAACCATTCACAGTTACACTTGTAAGCAGTCACAAGTAAATAATGGCACTTTCATTGATGTGTAAGAGTTTGTGTTGCTGTCTTTGCATATTCCTAAAAAATGAGGCAACAATGAGTGGATTAAAGAGCATAGCATATTTTGTTTCATGTGTTGTTGTTGTAGGGTTTAACACCATTTTTCAGCAGAGGATAGGCTATACATTGTGTTCAGTATTAATGGTGCAAGAAGAACCCAGGAAAACTCTGGAAAGAACCACCGACCCACGAGAAGCTACTGGCAAGCTTTCTCACATACCCACATCAGCCGAATCCGAGACTCAAACCCATACAGAAAGATGTTTTAGACCAATAAGCAACTGAGGGCCCCTTTGCCATGAGTGAAAAAAGAGCATAGCAAAATTTTGCGTGTGACTTGCCATGAGTGACAAAATGATCAAATTTTGGCATGAGACTGTTAATGCTTGGAAAAGTAATAGGTATCAACTTTTCCCTGAGTTATAGCTATATCACCCCAACCCCTCTACAAAAATTGTTTGCTAGTATTATATATCAATCCAACTGCTTCATATCAATGAATCCTTTCAATAATGCCAGTCTGTCATGGAGGCAAAATAGATCCTTTCAATATAGCCAGTCTGTCACAAAGGCAAAATAGATCCTTTCAATATAGCCAGTCTGTCATAGAAGCAAAAAGAACATTCAATTGAATATAAATGGAAAGTTTTTAAAAATCAGCCATTCATTTGCACTAGTTACTGATCACTCGATCCTATGGAGATGGTTCTAAAGTTTTAGGGATACCAAGCAATAATTAAGACATTACAATTAAGCCAGTCAGAAAAGTGATCAAGAAAGTTATGCAATTAATATCAAGAATATGTCCCTCTCCCCACCCCAACCACTTAAGTTAACTTTTAAAAAAAAATTATATAGTGTTCAAATTTTGACCCTAAGCAATTATGATAATGTGTATAGGATGTTTCAGAAAATGTATTTTCCTATAAATTTCATCAGAAAAAAAATGACTTATTTATTATGAATTATGTTAAACACAAAAGGCATAATTTACATCTTAGAATAGAGACAAATTCTTCTAGACAGGTATAATATATTTCTTGGCAGGTAAAACCAAAATGCTGACCTAGATGAATTTGGTAAATCTGGCACAGTCAGGTTTTAATGGCTTAATGGGCAAGAAGAAGTGTCAATATTATAACTTAGTTTGGACATATATTCTTGTCAAAGAATGTGTATCTTTCTACAATAACTTTCCATACATACTATGAAATAGGGGCCATGTCAAAGAATGTTTACCTTTTCTTCTACAATGATATTCAATTCATACATGAAATAGGGGCGATGTCAAAGAAAGTTTACCTTTCTTTCTACAATAATATTCAATTCATACATGAAATAGAGGCCATGTCAATGAATGTTTACCTTTCTTTCTACAATAATATTCAATTCATACATGAAATAGGGGCCATGTTAAAGAATGTTTACCTTTCTTTCTACAATAATATTCAATTCCTAGATGAAATAGGGGCCATATCAAAGAATGTTTACCTTTCTTTCTACATTAATATTTAATTCATACATGAAATAGGAGCCATGTCAAAGAATGTTCACCTTTCTATATACAATAACATTCAATTCCTAGATGAAATAGGGGCCATGTTAAAGAATGTTTACCTTTCTTTCTACAATAATATTCAATTCATACATGAAATAGGGGCCATGTCAAAGAATTTGTACCTTTCTATATACAATAATATTCAATTCATACATGAAATAGGAGCCATGTCAAAGAATGTATACCTTTCTATATACAATAATATTCAATTCATACATGAAATTGACGCCATGTCAAAGAATGTGTACCTTTCTATATACAATAATATTCAATTCATACATGAAATAGGGGCCATGAAATAGGGGCAATATCTGTTATTAAGAATATGCTTATGCAACTCTTTCCAAAGTTTTACAAACCTATCTTTTATTGAGAAGATTCATTAGAAATAATGAAACCAACAAAATTATAGTAGTAGCATATTGAAAAAATAAAAATAAATGAAATGTGTATGTTTATAACTCAAGGGTTTGGTACAACAGAGGCAAGCATGGGTTGGCTGCCCTATATGTCCCAGAGAAAGGCACTTAGTCAAAATTTTCTCTGTGTGATAAAGCAAATGTTATGTTTAAGACACTGTTGAAACCA